>JAKSZT010053816.1:173732-211965 GCA_026826555.1 Tolypeutes matacus
AAATAAAATAAAATAAAATAAAATAAAATAAAATAAAATAAAATAAAATGGGATAGTGGTTTTGTGGTAATGTAGGTGAATATCCTTCTTCTTAGGAGATATATTCTCAAGTATTTAGGAGTGAAGTGTCATGATATCCACTTTCAAATGGTTCAGCCAAAAAAAGTTTGTGTGTTGTGTGTGTGTGTGTGTGTGTGTGTAGACAGAAAGACAAAGACAAGGCAAATGTAAAATATTAACAGTTGGTGAATCTAGGTTGGTGAATGCTCATTGTACTATTCTTTCAACTTTTCTGTCAGTTTCTAAATTTAAAAATAAATAAAACCTTTTAGTAAAGTAACAACCTTAGAACAGAAACTTGGTGAGGGAAGGGATGCTTGTTCCTCTCACTGACGTACCACAAGCACTTTGAGCAGTCTGTGGCCCATAGCGGGCACTCAGTAAACATGTGTTGAATGGAAAACATACACAAAAGAAAGGCTCCAGCTTGGGGTCAGAGGGAGGAGGAAGGAAGCCAGGGAGGGAGGTAGCCCGTCTGCCCAGCACCATGCCCTGACTGCTAGCATTTTTGAGAGGCTCACCTAGAGCCACAGAAATCTACAGAATAAGGAACATGTAGGCAGTGCTCTCTCAGCTGCATCCGATTTTGGTGCTGCCAGCTGGGCAGAAGGTTGGGGAAAGGATTCAGTCAGCCAGAACAGCTTACCCATGCCTGCTTTCTCACCACTCAGCCATGAATTTGAAATGGCATGGAGATGTTTCTGATGAGAGAATACACCGGGCCAATCACCTCCTGTATTCAGGGGGAAACTTGAACATTTGTTAAGCCTCAAGGATTATAAGAGCCTTTTGATCCCACTTACATTGTGATGCAAATGGTGAATTACAATAAGGCAATTTCATTTTAGCTCCTTTAGTACCACCAAAACAACATACTGTTTTTATTATTTAAAGATTTATTTTATTTATTTCCCCCTCCCCTTGTTTTTTGTGTTTGCTGTCTGCTCTCTGTGTCCATTTGCTGTGTGCTCGTGTTCTCTTTAGGAAGCACTGGGAAACGATCCTGGGACTTTCCAATGTGGGAGAGAGGCACTCAATGGCCTAAGCCACCTCAGCTCCCTGCTTTGTTGTGTCTCCTTGTTGCATTATCTTGTTGCGTTAGCTCACTGCACTTGCCCATCGTGCCAGCTCACTATCTTGCTCGTCATCTCCAGGAGGCACCCGGAACTTAACCCAGGACCTCCCATGTGGTAGGCGGGAGCTCAATCGCTTAGGCCACATCTGCTTCCCAACATATTATTTTTAAAAAATGAGTTTTCTAAGATTCTACCAGTTGATGACTTATTACCTCATATACAAATTCTGGGGTCAAGGAAACATATATATATTAAGAAATGGCCAAAATATGCATAAAGCAAAAATTCCCTGGGAGGTTCATGGGGGTGGGGGTGGGGGTGGGGGGTGGGCAGAGTGGTGGTGAGGAGCCCCAGAAGGCCCTACACACAGCTCACCTGGAGGCCAAAGCCCAAAGGTTTCTTTCTTTCCTCCCCTTTTCTCTCTTGCTATCTCTTCCCTCCCTCCCTCCTTCCTTCCAGTTAAAAACAAAGAAAACCCTCAGTGATTTAAACTAAAGGCTTGTGAAGCTCAGGCAGACCCCAGCCTTGACCTCGGCTGAAGTGTGCTTGGCACTCCCCTGCCTCCTGCTAGATGGAACTGTGCCCCTTTTAATCGTGACCCGCTGAGAAAGAGGCTCCGACCCTTTTAAATAGAAAACTCTCCCAGGCCTGCCAGGTCTCTCCTGTACAGACCTGCCAAGGAGGTGCTCTTACCTCTCCCTCACAAGGAGCCTAGCAGTGGTTTCTAAACCGAATTCACATAAGAAAGGGAAGAGCTTGTTTGCAAAAACATACTCTTCGGCTGCCAACACAAGCAGATCTTTTAGGGAGGAGGGAAGCTATAACCCCTCCAAGATCTTCGCTCTCTTTCTGAGCCAAGGATCTCAGGTTTCACAAAGGAATTTATAGAGCAGACTGACGCCTCTGGGGTTGGATTGGGCTCAGGACTAAGTGGAGAGCGTGAAGAGGGACAGGCACCCTTCTTTCTACTTTGTGCAGCCTGGGGATTGTTTACCAGGGGATGAAAATGTCCTCTCACTGAAAAGGAATGTTTGGCAAGGAAATGCCCGCTGAAGGCACAACTGAATTGCTCCTTGGGGAGCAGATCAGACCCACTAACCTGGACCGGTCACACTGGGTGGGGCTGTGCTCCAGGAGTGTTGTGATCATGCCACCCCAGCCTTCAGACAACAGCTGTCCTCTTTTCTAGGTAAATTATGTATGGCAAAGAAGGAAAAGGAAGGAAGGGGGAAAAAAGGGTTGGAAATCACATCAAAAAAATAAAAGGAATGTTTGATTTGTTCAAGTCCGTGTTTCCTATCTGTGCCACTGAGCTCAGAGCTTGTTCTTTCAAAACCATATTTAGGGGGTACTGAGATGGTGTGGGATGAGTCGCGCTGGTTGCTGACATCTACACTTGGATGAATTGGAAAAGGGGGCGCACTTCCTTGTTTGGTGGCTCTGGAAGCCACATCCCCTCCCCCATTTCTCTTGGCCTGAGAACCTGGTAGCTGTTCAGCAGAAGCCCAAGCCGCCACCCTTGGCATTTCCTTATCTAGTGGTCTTCACTGTGGAATTCCAAGGCCCACCCCAATGCTCCGGATGTGCTTCAATCCATGGCCTGCCACTTTACTGTCTTGTGATGACAAGCAGATAACATAGCTCACATGCCTTCTCCTTTCCCTGTATACCAACCAAACCCAGCTCTGAAAAGGAAATGGACCATGAGCCAAGAGAGATAAATTTTTATTTTTATATGGACATTGTTAAGACTCTGCAATAAACCTAGAATTCTGGAAAGTGCTTTCCCATATTGCTCCAGCTAATCCCCTTGATCCTCCTGGGAGTTTTGCAAATGAGGAAATCAGTGCATGGTTAAATATCCAAGATTACATGGTTAGCGTGTTGGGGGTGGGAGTGGGAGTGGGGGGGATCGATTTCAAAATAAAAAACTCCTCCAAATCCAGAGCACCTTTCTCACTGTGAAGATACCTCTGTGGACTAGCTGAATCCCATCAAAACTGAGCATGACAGGTGGTAATCACTGTCGAGAAGCTTTACCAAGTTTTGATGGCCCTTTATTTCAAAACAAATATTCTTTCTTTAAGGCATGGTATCAAAAGGTCCTCTTCAGTTATTCATCACTATCACCATGGTTACAACCACAATGTATCTGCAATTTACAAAGACCCTATATCTGAGAAACCACAAGAAAGCTGGAAAATATTTGCTGAATTTATCAGTATATGAATGAGTAGAAAATGTGAAATAAAGTGGCAGGAATATATCTCCAGATCAATAAATATGAATGAGTTAAATGCCTCTTTCAAAAAACAGATACTCTTATATGGGGTAAAACAATAAAACCCCTGCTATATGCTGTTTATAAGAGACACTTAAACCAGAATGATGCTGAAAGGTAGAAAATACAGAGATGAACGAAGATACTAAATGCTAACAAAATATGCAAAAGGAGCAGTGTTAGTATCAGGGGAAAAAAATCAAAGAAAAAGCGTTAAATGGGAGACAAAGGGATAAAAGACACAATCCATTTTTACCAATTATTTATGCAACAAACAACACAGCATCAAAATATCTAAAGACCATATCTGGGTACTCAGGCATGCTAAGAAGGGGTAAACATAGTAAAAAGTTGTACTGTTTTGGCCCAATAGGAACTGGCTGTCTCTTCCAGTGGATAATTTGTCTGCAGTGTATTTAAAGCTCAGAGTTCCAGATTGGAAAGATTCAAAGTATTTCATGGAGAGGTTATTTACACTGAATGAGTATTTTTACGTCAGGGAAGCATTATAACAAATAGACCGTGAAGATCACACCGCATCGAAAGGAAAAACAAAAAGCCACAGAAGGTTCTTGGAGAGTATCTTCAGGAAATCCTCAAGTACTCAAGGCTCTTGCCAGTTAGGGTAATGTGTTCATAAATTTCCCCTAACAAACTCATTCCAGCTTCAGAAAATGACAAATCAATCAAACTTTAGAGGATTGATAGCTAAACTCTTCCAGGACCATGGGCACGGAGCCAGGAAAGGAATTTATGCCAGAAGAATAAAACTCTTCCTGCCAAAATGGAAATAAAGACAGCAAGAAAACAGAAAGAAAACCAATTGCTTTATTTCAACTCATATCTACCACGTTTTAAGTCAGGGGAGTAAGAATGCAACTTAGAGCTTCTCACAGGTGAGATGAAATTCTTAGCAAAGGACAAGGACTAATACACTCCATTCTCAAAAAACCTCGTCCTCTCCAGTAGTGCTTGAGTTGCTTGAGGGAAGGGGCCTGGAAGGAGAAGGTTTGTCTATGGACTGGGTTTCTTAATGATGTATTTCGAGGGGACAGGATTGAGTTGATATTAAAATTTAAAACTATTGAATGTTGGGAAGCGGCTGTGGCTCAATCGGTGGGGCTCCCGTTTACCATATGGGAGGCCCCGGGTTCGGTTCCCGGGGCCTCCTGGTGGGGGCAGGCCCGCCCGCGCGGCGTGGTTGGCTGGCCCAGCGAGCACGGGCAGCAAGGGGGGGATAAATGAATAAATAAATAAAATCTTTAAAAAATATATATATATATATATATTGAATGTTGATCCAGAATTTATTTATCATGATGAGTGCAAATTACACACAATGAATTGGTCAGAAGTGCTGGATAAATATTTTTCTGAGAGAAGAGAGCTTTTTTTTTTTCCAGCTCCTGTGTCCAGTACACTAACTGGGGTCCAGGTACTTGGAGGAGGGTTGATGTAGTTGAGGTCTCTAATCCCTTGTTTTACATCCAAACCAAATAACTCCATATACTCTGTGGGAATATGGAATGCAGACGCGACCAGGTCATCAGGCAGCAAGATTTTTGGTGTTAATGGATTGAATATATATATATATATATATATATATATATATAATAATTCTATGTAATATAATATTTAGCTATATATGATTTATAGTATATTATAAATACCTATATATATTATATATATATATTTTACATTAATTTTTTTCCCATTGCAAACTCTTTTTTTTTTTTTTTTTTAAGTGTCATGTTAAATTTATTCTCACTTTTTTTTTTTTTTAATTGGGAGGTCTCGGGGATTGAACCCCGGTCCCTCCATATGGGAGACAGACGCCCAACCATTTGAGCCACATCCACTCCCTCATTGCAAACTCTTGAGAGCTATGTGGTCACAATGCTTTTGGGTCTCCTTCCATCTTGCCCTCTCCATTCCTTGCATTCTCTTCCCTTTCTCCCCTCCCTGGTCTCTCTCGCTGTCTGCCTCTGTCTCACTCTGCGTCTCTCTGAGGCTCAGTGCACTCCTCTGTGTCCTTTGCTGGCTTTCTGCTCTTCTCTCTTCCTCCCTCCGTCTCCCTCCCTTCCTTTCTCCTGCCTTTCCTTCTGTCTGTGGCTGCAGCCGGCTTCTGCGGCTGTGATGCGTTTTCTATTGATGGAGCGAACAGTAAGGATGCCCAAATATGGCAACGGGTTTCAGTCAGGGTTGAGATCATGGTAGCCAGGCAATGCTTGCATCCCACACAGTACTCAGGAAACTCAGGACTGTCACCCAACACTAGCGTACATTATTTCTAGACACCTAAGTTCAGGAGTAGGCAGAGTGATTTAGCCAGACCCCAAATTATAAAAGGCAGCAGAGGCTGTCTGTTGGCAGCTGCCACTTGTTATAATGCACAGTCGATTTTCCATTCTACAGCAATTTACATTCATATTTCTGTTATGGTCACTAAACTGTGCCCTTACTGGAGGGGAAACAATCTTCCTTAGTATCACGTAGATAACTAGAGTAAATCCACTGTATAAGGAAAACTTAAGGACAAGAATAAAACTATTGAAAACCCCCTTTTTTTTTTTAACCACCCCCTCCTTTTTAAGGAATGTTCAAAGAAATTGCCACAGCAGAGTTCTGAAATGTCAAGAATTCCTCTAACTTCTTGTTGCGACTGAACCCAGGAATCTTCTAGGATTCTGCAGTTGCTTCTTCCTTAGAGCTAAGGATGCAGGATAATTGTGTTTGTCTGAGATTTAACCCACCGGAGAAGTATTTTTCCAGAGCAGTCTTTGAGCAAAAGGCTGGCTAAAAAACTTTCAGCCAACCTATGGGGAAATAACTTTTTATTAAAGAGCTTTGCTTAATCAAGCATTCTTCTGTGGCATTTCAGGAAATTCATTTTTACCGAATCCTTTTAGAACCTGCAGGTTAGAATGGCAGGGAGATCTTTCTCTTAAATTCAGGGATCATGAAGTTGATTAGAAAAGGTTATATGAAAACTCTACAAAAGGTGTAAAAACTTTGCACCCAGGACAAATTCTAAATGCTGTAATGGGACTTTTCTCTCAACCCAATCTAGTTATGACCATTTATTGAGCACTTACTACATGCCAAGCCCTGGGAGAAATGGTTAATTAGCTTGTTTAAATCTCACAGTAACCCTTTAACACAGATAATATTATTTTCGCCATTTTACAGAAGAAGAAATTAAGCTAGGTGGGTAAAAACAATTTGTTCAAAATCGCACAGCTAGGAAGTAGGAGATCAGGGATCCAAACCCAGTTCTGCTGACCTTATGGTCCATATTTTTAAATACCTGCCTCATGACCTGACTCACTACCTGAGTCCAGCTACAGAGAGAATATTGGCCCTGCATCCCAGTGGTGACCAATGTCCCAGAGAGGTCACTTATCCCCCCTAGAACTGTATTGTAAATCTCAGGGCGTTGTGGAGACCGTCGAAGTAATAACTGTTTAGATTTGCCTAGCCATATACCATTTGCAAAACCCTGTATCTGTTAGTTCAGCTGATCCTTTCTAGAGCTTTGTGAGTGATTTGGGGAAGGATATTGGGAATGATTGATGTGAGAACTGTATGAATTAGGGATTGATGTTCCCACTTTAACAGAAAAAAGGTTAAGTGACTTGCTCGAGGTCAAATAACCCATAACTGGCAGAGCCAGGACTTGGACCTTTTGACTCCTTGACCAGTGCCCTTTGAGGTATGTCTCCTGGGCCAAGGACTGTCAATTGATAGGCCTGAAGTTTTGTTTTGAAAAGTAGCCTCAGCATGTATCAAGATTCTGCAAGAAAAAAATGCCACGATTGATTAGCCATGTCTGCAAGAAACCAGCATGAGGTGTGACAGCCTGCTTGCCACAGTTACGTCATCTCTAATCTGTTTAGTGCAACATCTAATTTTAGAGAAAAGGAAACCGAGACCGAGAAAAATTCTGAGACTTCTCCAGGGTCTCTCAGCAAGTTAATGACAGTGTCAGGACAAACAGCATTTTGAGTTGCCGTCCAGATCTCTTGCCATCGAATTTTATATGAGATTTAGGCTTTCCCATGCACATACTCACTCAACTCTAGGTCCCAGAATCCCTTATGCATGAGGGAGGGAAAGTACTAAGCAAATCAGGGCTGTTTCCAGAAATGACAGAGAAAGCTAGGATTGGGGAAAGATTTTGCTGCCACAACAGATTGCTCAGCCCTCACCCAACAGCCCTTGCCTGTCTCCACCTCCTTCCCAGACTCTCACTATTATCAGTACCCACTGTTCCCACCCTGCCCTAGGCTAATCCTCCTTGCCTTTAAGAAGGAGTCATATTCTACCTCATCTCTCCCACAAAACTGTAAACAATCCAAGATCAGTCAGAGACACTATTGTCTTCATCCTGTAGCCTACCTGGACCTGACCCAGTATCTTACTCAACATAGATGTTCCACAGATCCTTTTTGAATTGAATTGATTCCATCTACACTGGAGTAGAATTGAATGAATTGGATTAAGTTGAATTGATTGAACTGAATGTACCTGGACCAAAGTAAGTAAGGAATTAGGCCTGGTGATCAATTTATTACACAGTGAAGAGTTGAAATAAAACAGGAATAGAGCCAGCATCTGTGAGAAACAAAATACAGAGCATCTCCCTATCCTACATTCCCAATATCCTTCCCCAAATCACCAATAAATTAATAATAATAATAAATATGAATTAACTTATACCTTACACAAACAAGATATTGATTGGTACTTTTCTTCTTGCCCTAGACTTAATGTCTAGAGCCTGTGGCTAAAAACATACTCCAATAGTTGGGGCCAAACCTTACAAGGAAGAGATGGCAGGACCAGCCCTCTGGAAGTGCCATTACTCCCCTCCCTGCAATCCCTCCTAAGTCTATATCAGTCACTTCAATTCCATCAGACTGCATGCTTCCGTTTAATAACAAATATTGTGCAATGCCAGGTTACCATCATGAAATGTAATATAAAATAGCACATACACATGTATATGTGTATATATGATAAAAATACATATAATTTCCCCCCAAAACCGATATAATGCCATAACTTCAATTGTGGAAATAATATAAATAAAAGGAGGTAATTTATAATATGATAATAAGTGTTTTAGTAGATACTTTCTGGGGTACAACAACACTAGCAGACATAATGAAGTAGTCAGATGCTTAGGTCAACTTCTAATGAATAAATTTGGATTTAAAAAGTAAGGCAACATAAAGGTGAATATTGTGACACTTTGTCTTTATATTTAACATATTGAAATAAGAGGTAAGTAAGTATGTTTTTATATATAGGCTTATTGTCAATGGAACAGTTACAAGACATATCGATATGTTGGCAACTTCAACAGTACAACTGGCGTTGCCATCAGTGACGTGATCGTCCAAAATGGTGAACGGTCCTTGACAAAGTTCCAAAAGAAACAAAAACTATATAATCTTTCCTTGATTTACATGGTAGCTATGTTTCTGAAAAATTCAGTGTATTTTAAAGTCATATGAAAATACTTTGGGTTTTACTATAAAATGGAATCAGGCTCTAGGCTCAGATAATCATAAAGTGCCTGGCAGGGCACTGGAAAGACGTGCAGGATGTGAACGAGTTCTTTGTATGGAATTGTGATTGCAGGAAATGTAGTATCCCTGGTCCCACACATTGTGTCACTAGGGTCTCCCAATCATTGTGACAGCAAATAAACATCTCCACATCTTTCCAAAGTGTCCCTAGGAGGTGGTATTGCTCCCACGGAAGACCACTACTCTCTATCCAAATGACTGCAGAGAGGAATGGAAGTCTAAGAGAGTGTCATCTGCTGTGGCTACTACCTGATTTCCCTGACTAGAGGTAAGGAAGCTGCCTCCCACCCAAGCCAAGTAAGGAGAGAACTGACTATAGAGATTGAGGCTCTCTGAATGAAAAGACTATTGGTAACTCCTCCCCCATTTGGATATCGACAGCAGACTTGCTCTTCTGCATCTACATCAAAGAGAACTGGAGAGACTGAGAGGGTGGAGAGAGGCAGTCTGCCACTTTGAGCAGCTGCATGCCCTCCTCTTAGCATGGCAATGAGGCTTCAGGTCCCCACGGGACGGTTACACACAGTGCAATGCGGGGAGCTGGGCTTGAGCCATCTTGCTGTTTTCTGCCCCGATAGGTTTGTCTACCAGGTGAGGATATCCAGCAACAAGAGGATGTGGCATAAACTGTCGTTGGTGGGAGCCAAAGCAGTGGGAGAGTGGGGGAGCAAACAGGGGGAGCTAGAGACCGATCTTCTCATCAGGAGTTGTACAGTCACCTAAACATCTGTCACCTGAAAGCACAGACAGTGATCAGCATGAACTGGACAATTAGCAATGTAAGAAGGAGGGAACTTCGGGCAGTTAAGACAAGTTTTCCCTTTCTCTTTTCCTCTTCACCCAACACAGTGAAAGAGCTAGAGCCCTGAAGAGTGAAGAGGTAGTGTAGACCTTTGAATCATACATGACTTTGTAACAAACTGAACTTTAATAGCTAAAAGGGAAAATAACAATGTGGAATATGCCAAGGATATTAAAGCATAAAGAATGGCTTGACGGAGTATAATTGGGAGTTGTGGGCAAATATTGAAAGAAATCAAAGGGTTTCGTGTTTATTCTGCAGCAAGCTGAGACTGCTCAATAATTTACTTACATACCTGACTTTGTCCCTTGTAAGGTTTAAAGTAGCTTAGAAGAAGCTGTTTGATAGCATAAAAGCTAGGATGAGGAAAAATATAAGCTGAATAATGTGATGATAGAAAAAGAGAGAGAGAGAGAAAGTCAGGTTAAAGATCCACCAGACTGCCAGCCCTATACTAGCATTAGGCCTAAGCTACCAACTTGGTTCTGATCTTCCTAGAAGCCAAAGGAAAAAGGGGAACATGATCTAGGGATAAAATATGTTCATTTCTAAAATAAAAATGATCTGGAAGGTGCACAGTATGATCAAGTGTGATTTCTATTAGTCAGGGTTCTCCAGAGAAACAGAACCAACGGATAGAGAGAGAGAGAGAGGTTTATTTTAAGGAATTGGCTCACAGTGTCCTCTGACTGACTTACTGGCTTTAGATAAATCCATACATTCTATTAATGTCATTTTTCTCAGCTATTAAATGAAGTTGGAATAGACTTATCAAATGTCCCTTTTATCCCTAAGTATTTTTATATTTGACTGTTGGTTTGCTTCAATTTTTGTTTTCATGTTTGTGTAGGGATATAAATCAGAATTAAAAATATTTTTGCCTGGATTTCTATTTTGATGAAATGTGAAATGTAAAGATTCCTAACCTTTGGCATTTTTAATTAGCACACATAAAACCTCTCACCGTGATTTCTGGAATGTTTTTATCCATCAACAGATTTGGATAGAGGCATCTGAGTGCTGAGCTTCAGATCTTTGATGTGTGGTAAAACTTCTCACTAATTTCCAGTTGTAGTTTCAGCTCTTGAAAATTTGCCTTTTACTGTTTTAGTTTCATAGGCTTCTTAAAGCAGATACTATGAAATGGTTGGCTTAAACAATGGGAATTTATTAGCTTACAGTTTGAGGCGAGACAATATTCAAATCAAGCCATCATCAAGGCAATGCTTTCTTCCTGAAGACCAGCTGCCGGTGATTCATGGTTCCTCTGCCACATGGCAAGGCACATGGAGGCATCTGCTGATCTCTTCCGGATTTCTTTGATTTCAGTTTCTTGCTTCTGTGGCGATCTCTCTCTCTCTCTCTTTGTATTCATTCCATTAATAAAGACTCCAGTAATGGGATTAAGACCCACCCTGAATGAGGTGGGTCACACCTTAACTGAAGTAGCCTCATCAAAAGGTCCTACTTACAATTGGTTTACACCTACAGGAAAATGGATTAGATTTAAGAACATGTTTTCCTGAGGTACATACAGCTCAGACCACCCCGATTACTCATTGTAGTAAATTTAAAAACAAGGCCACGGTATTGTACAGGTCCTCCCATCAAGAGGGGGTCCTATAATCATACCTTGAGTCTGGGCAGCACTCGTGACTTACTCTGACTAATAGAATGTAGCAGAGGTGACAATGTGTGAGATCTGGAGCCCAGGCCTTAAGAGCCCTTGCCACTTCTGCCTTCACCCTCTTGGAATGAGTCCTGACACTGCCATGAACGGAAGCTGATCCAGCCTGTTGGATAACAAGAAGCATTGTGAAGAGAGACCAAGGTGTCCCAGCCAACAGCCAACAACAGCTGCCAGAACATGTGAGGGAAGCCATCTTGGACCTAAGCTAGAAGTTGGTGAACTGTGGCCCGTGGGCCATATCTGGCCTACTGCCTATTTTTGAATGATCTGCAAACTATGAATGGTTTTTACAATTTCAATGGTTGGAAAAAACAACAACAACAAAAGAAGAAGAATATTTTATGATGTGAAAATTATATGAAATTCAAATTTCAGGGTCCACAAATAAAATTTTATTGGAATACAGCTACACTCATTTGTTTATATATGGTTTTTTACTTGTGCTATAAAAGTGACAGTAGTTGCAACAGACACTATCTGACTGTTGAAACCTAAAATATTTACTATCTGGCCCTTTAGACAAAAAGCTTGCTGACTCCTAAGCCCTGCTGACTCTCCAACTGAATACTACTGCGGGGGTGAGCAGAGGAACTGTCCAGGCAAGCCACAAAGTCATGAAAAGAACAAATCCTTGTTTGTTTTAAACCGCTAAGTTTAAGTGTGGCTAGTTATGCAGCAACAGATAACTAAAATACTCATTTACCTGACTCCAGTTAATTGAAAAGCAATGTTTAATATTAAGCCAAAGCAAAATGTATCTTTTTTTGCATATACACACAGAAACTCTTAAAACACTGATAATCTAAGCCAAAATTCTCAAACCCTTTTTCATGTGCATAGCCACAATTTTTCATGTAATTATTGTTAGCTACTGTTTAGAGAAAAAAAATGATTAGTAGAACCAAACTTTCCACTAGACTGTGTTAACTGCCCTTGGTTTACACAGGATTTCACCCTAAACCCTGATTTTCAGAATTCCATACTATCTGACTAGTAGCTTAAGGTTTTAGCAAGAGCTTCTGCTTGCTAAAGCTCACTGCTTCCTTTGCGTACTCCTCATTGGTAATAGAATTGAACCACTCTGCAATGAGCCAGGGAAGAAGAGTATTGCGTCGGTTTGTTTTCTGAGTGTTGCGTGGTTAACTGACATCCTGTGTGGGAAATACAGCCCTCGCCTAACCACAGAAACGGACACTTTCTAGCACCTGACAGTGAAAGTGGGGACCCATGAGGTCTGGGGAAATCTGGATCTGAATCTTCCCACTTCACTTGGAGTTCCTGCCTTGACCACAGCAGCCATGTTCCTACACATGTCTACATGCCGGCTATATGCCGGCTACATGCCGGCTACATGCCGGCTTGCAGAGAAGTCACCAAATTAGGGGTTACAAGACCCAAGTTTTCATCCTCTGCCACCTTAGGAATCTCCCCTCTATAGTTGGGACTATAGTAAGACCCAACACGTCATTCAGCCAGATACTGAATGGCAACGATGTGCCAAGTGTTGTTCTAGCTCTAGGGAAACAGCAGTGAACAAAACAACTCCTTGAGCTTATAGCTCTCCTCGTGGGAGGAGGTAAACAATAAATATATAAAAAAACAGATACGTAGAACACATGGTGATAAGTGCCATGAAGGAAAACAAAACAAGGTAGGAAGTTGCTGTTATACAGAGTGGTCAGAAAAGGCTGCACTGATAAGGTGGCAGCCGAGCAAAAGCCGGAAGGAAGAGGGAGCCATGGGAATAACCAGGGAGAGTGCTTTCCAGGAAGAAAGGGCAGCATGTAAAATGTTCCTGAGGCAGAAGTTTGGCATGTTTGAGGAACAGCAATGAGGCAGTGTGGCTGCCAAGTAGTGAAGGTCAGATCATATAGAACTTTGTAGGTCACAGATAGTACTTTGGGTTGTTCTGAGTGTGATAAGGAACCCTGGAAAGCTTGAGTAGAGGAGTGGCAATTTTTTTTTTTTTTAAAGATTTTATCCCCCCCTTGCTGCTTGTGCTTGCTGTGTTTTTCTGTGTCTGCTTGTCTCACTTTGTAGGGTCGTCTTGCTGCATCAGCTCACCGCGCTGCGTGGGCTGGCTTGCCTTCACCAGGAAGCCCCGGGAATCGAACCCGGGGCCTCCCATATGGTAAACGGGAGCCCTATCGATTGAGCCACATCCGCTTCCCAAGAGGAGTGGCAATTTTTAACTTAAGTTTTAAAAATATCTTTTGGCTACTATGTTGAGAATGGATTGCAAGAGGACAAGAGTAGAAGCAGGGAGATGAGTTAGAAGGCTATTGCTATTATAGATGAGAATTGATTGAAATGCAAGTGGAAAACATGAGCAGATAAGGGATATGTTTTGAAGGTAGAACCAACCAAGATTTTCTGATGGAAAAGTGTTGGGGTATGAGAAAAAGGCAAGAATCAAGGATGACACCAAAGTTTTGCCCTGAGTAGCTGGGAGAATAGAGCTGCCACATACTAAAATGGGGAAGCCTCTGGGAAAAATGTGTTTTTGGGGGGAAGGAATCAGGGGTTTGTTTTTGCACATGTTGAGCTTGAGATGTCTGCTAGACATCTAGGAAGATATGTTGAGGTATTTTAGATATAGGAGTTTGGAGTTCAGAGGAGCAGCCCAGACTGAAGATACACTTAAGAGTTATCAGTTTAGACATGGTATTTAGACATAAAATTGGCTATGTCATTGGCTGTTTACCACTCTGGTCACCTGGGCCACAATACTGCTGGAGACACTCTGAAGAGCTATGTAGATTGTAACTCTAGTTTGTCTGCCTAAGGTATAGTTATAGAGAAGTAGCCACTAGCTCTCATCCCTCATTGGTCAAGGGTTTCTCTGTGTTGTGGTAATTCCCTCAAACTTCCAGATTTATGTGGGCACTAGAATGTTTGTGCAGGTTCCCTCAGGCGTCCCTTACAATGGTAGCAGAGAAGCCCCTGGTGCAATGTTTTCAGGTTATGCCTGCAGGTTGCTGCAACAACAGCTGGAGTGAAAAGGTGGGGCAAAAGGATGTGGGATGGGAACAAGAGTTGGGAACATAATGCACCCTTCACATTGCTTGGATCCATTTGTTTGCTATATAAAATTCAGTCCATCAGAGAGCCTTCAAAGTGGTGGCCAATATCAAACCCTATAAAATACTCCAACAGGAGGATTAATAGAACAAGCTAGTCTCTGCTACTGCAGCTGCTCCTAGGCTATCGTTGTTAGTTGTCATCCTCCTCCTCTACCATCCATTCCACATTTCTCTCACTCTTGGCTACATTTCAGTAGGCACAGGATGTTTGCCTGGTGGGGTGACCTAGACCTTTGTCTCTGAGGAATCGGGACCCATAGTTGCTTTATCTCTTTTGGATCATGATTCCTGCAATTGACAATTTATGGTTATCATTAGGCATGGAAGCACCAAGAAACATCCCAAAGAATCCACTGATTCCAAATGTACTCTCTCCTGCTTTGACTATATAATAGTAACCCCAGTTCCTCATGATAATTAGGGGAAGGAGTTATGTAGTAATTCCTTTCTCTGCTTTCTAGAAATCCCACTGACTTAAGAAGCCAAAAATGACAAGACCCTTACAAAATCTCTTGTGGTAAAGTCCTTTCCCTACCACCTATGAAAAAGGACATCTAATCCAACACAACCTAAGATTGCAGGACTAAGAAGCACAAATCCCACAACTAGGTCCTTGGGAATTATAGTGAGAGAAGTAAATCTACCTCTTCCCCCTTGGCTCCCAGAATTATTCTAGATATTGGAGCAACACCACCATAAGCAAGCTATTGGTTCATTGCCTATACTGCATATCAGAGAATAGCATCCCCAATTCTGCAGGGGTTTTTCCTGCAATGATGCCATAGCTGAGTCATTAATTGACTATTCCATCATTCTGGCTTCTTCCTGGTGATTTGATATATAGTAGGATGAATGAGTTCCCTGGTTATATACTCAGTGTCGCCACCCCTTCACCGTAAAATAGGTCCCTTGATCAATGTTATGTGGGAATCTTATGTCAATAAATCAGGCTTTCTATAAGACCTTGGAGGTGGTGCAGGGAGAGGCACTACAGGCAGGGAAGGCAAATCTATACCCAAAGGGAGTAGGTGTCAATTCTGGTAAGGACACATCATTGTTCCCTCCAGGGTAGAAGGGGTTCAATGTAATTATGTCTAGTAACCATGTCATCAGTAATCAGTGCCACCAAGTGGCTCACTGGTTTCCTTAAGATGCCTCATATCAAGTGCTCAGTGTCCATCTCTATGGCTGTCGGGATGGGCATTCAGGGGTAGCAGGAGCTAGAAAGCCTTAATGAGAAGTCTCCTATGATCTTGGGCCCATTTATAGCCTGTATCCCTGCCACAATAGCCACTCATGGGCTCATTTCCTAAGTTCTAGAATGGCTAAGGTGAGAAGCTGGTGGGACAAGTTATGCTGATTACCCGTTCAGTGCTTCCTCTTCAATTATACAAACATGTTGCTCTCAGCCCCACGTGGCCCTTTTCCAAACTTCCTTTTCTCTGATATTTCAATCTCTCACTTTGCAGGATCCTGACGAACAGCCAAGCCATTTTCCACTTCCCTGAAGTTTGTGTATATCTGTACCTCAAGCTGTTTCTAATTTTATATAAAAACAGTGAGTGACAAAGTACACTTTTGGAAGCCCTCCAGGCTGAGAGTGTTTTCCTTCAGCACCAACCTTTAGGGCTACCTTTGAGTGGTTTGAGATGTGATGGCTGTACATATGCAGTTAGCACCGAATCTGTGAACCAGGCTGGAGTTTTTCTCTCCTCTGTTAGTTGGTGAGAGTTGAGGACATGATATTACTGCAATAGAGGTAGGTGACATGAAGGTCTGTATCATCTGTTTATGTAAACTTACTTGTACCTTTTGGGTCTACTTGGATCCAGGTTTGAATATACTCTTTCCATCATGTGATGGGAAGTTCTCTTCCTAGTTCCCAATTGGCTGACCTTATGACTTGTTGGATCTGATGCACATAGCTTATGATGGGTATCTTTATCTGATTAAAAATTTTATGTTCCATGCTCTTATGGGTTGAATTGTGTCCCCAAAATGATATGTTGGAATTCTAATCCCCAGTACCTCAGAATGTGACCTTATTTGGAAATAGGATCATTAATTACAGATGGAATTAGGCAAGTTAAAATAAGGTCATACTAGAGTAGGGGAGGCCCTTAGTCCAGTATGACTGGTGTCCTAATAAGAAGAGGAAATCTGAACACAGGCAGAGAGGAGAATACCATGTGATGACAAAGAACACCATGGATTACCAGCAAGCCACTGCCAGAAGCCAGGAGAGAGGCGTGGAACATATTCTCCCTACCAACACCATGATTTCAGACTTCTGGCCTCTGGAACTGTGCTGCAGTAAATGACTGTGGTGTTAAGCAACCCAGTTTGTGGTACTTTGCTATGGCAGCCCTAGGAAACTAAGACACATCCTCAGGTGCTCAACCTCTACTAGGGTCCAGGAGTGCACCAGATGCTGCTTTTCAAATGGTAATTTGTTCTCTGCCATAGATGAAATGGCTTCGCTACAGAACCCTATGTTCTGTACTGTAACTCTCCTATTGGGAGTTGGCAGACTCCACATAGCATTGATATCTATCATAGTTATCTCTAGCATGATTGAGTCAGATGAGTCATCTGGCCCAAACGGCAGGACATTTGTATTTCAGTCTGAACTTGCTTCAGATTCTCTTGTTTTGGGCCCAACTCAAAACTGGCAGCTTTCTGTGTCACTGAATAAATGTGTTGGATAAGTATTCCCAAGTGTGGTATATTTTGCCTCTAGACTCCAAAGATGTCCACTTATTACTGTGTCTGTTCTTAGTGGTAGGGAACACAAAGCAGAACAACCTCTTCTTTATCTTGAAGGGCTTGTGCAGCACGAGCCAGACCACTGTATCCTAGATACTCTAACACTATAGAGAGTATCTGAATCTTCTTGGGTTTTGCTCCCTCCCTCTAGCATGCAAATATTTTACTACAGTATCCAAACTACGTGCCAGCTCCTACTTATCAAGTTCAAGCAATATAGTGAGATAAAGTGACGTTCTGTGGGATGTCAAGATGCTCAAGGCCCTTTTGGACTATATTGTGACAGAGAACAGGAAAGCCTGGGACATAATCCTGTTACAAGACAGTAATGTGTACTGCTCTTCAGCAAACTATTTTTTATTCTCTTTATTGATGGTGTTGAGGAAAAAATGTATTTGCCAGTTTAATAAGTGTATGAAATGTGCCAGAGTTTATGAGGATCAGTTTTGGTAAAGACACCCCATCCAGCACAGCATTGAGATTGGTGCTACAATTTGGTTAAGTTGACAGTAGTTCATCATCATATATCACTATCCATCTAGTTTTTGAAGGAGCCAAACAATGACTTGGATGGAGAATCATACCTCTGCTTCCTTTAAGGTTTTGATGGTTTTATTAATCATTGCAGTTCTTCCCACAATGAGACCTCACTTCTGTTTTTTGCTCTTCGACCAGAGTCAGGGTCCTTCATTTGGCCCTTTCTACCTAATGGCTCTTATTTCACAGGTCAGGGAACCAACATAAGGGCTTTGTCAGCTGCTAAGTATATCTGTCTCCGTTTTGCACTTGAGGACTAGATAAATCAGCACAGGGCACCAACTGGGATTCAGAATTGTGTCAAGACTCCATTTATCACCTAGCTGCCAAAAGCCCCCACACTAACTGTGTGGCTCTGAGTGTTCCCCTTTCCCAGTTTTCAACTTCTCTGGTAAATGGCTTCTGGGGAAGAATTGGGTAAATATTAATCACATATATATCTCTTATGTGTTGTTGGGTTCTTCCTCAAGGGAAGCCAGCCTCCCCTTTAATCAAAAGATTTAATTCAAGAAATGTCTTAAATCCGGATACTAGAGAGGAATTGTGGTTTCCCAATACCATACCTGATCTCAGTTCACCAGATCTTGATTTTTTTCAGGATATATAGGTCAAGTAACACCTTAATCGGTTGCTTATCTATCTCATACCCAGGATCCCATAGTCTGTTTACCATTGCCCCTACTCCGTGTCAGTCATGGCCCCTTGGTTGCCATTTTGGCCTTTCCTCTCATTCTGTAATTACATCTAAGTTACTTCCGTGAAGCGCTCCTGTTTTGGAATCTTTTCAATCCTATTGATTCTAGGGAGTGTTCCATAGCGACATCTTCTGGTAACCTTGGGTTCTCCCAAAGAGCAGAGTCTTAAGAGTTTGAATGTGAATCATTTACTTTGGGAATTTATCCCAAAGAACAGGTGTGGCCATCTCAGAAGACTGAAACAGGAAATTAGGGAAAGCCAATTCAAGGAGCTTGTTACTACTGTGAGCAAATGGGGCTCAAACCTACTCTGGAAGTCAAGAGCATATATACTGACATACGCTGTCAGTATCTGTTCCTACCCTGTGGAGCCTCTTGCTTGCAGGTGTTTCTGGATGCTTTACCAAATAAATTAGGCATGCAATATCAAGATATAATGGTTTTGAACCTGTTTTACTTTTTCCCCCAATCCACAACCCACTATAACTGCTGCAGCATATAGAATACCTTAGCATAGTACGAAACCCATGAAGAGCACTCAGTAAATGGCAGCCACTTCAAAACCCTCCTTTCTAGCCAGGTGAGAACATTACTTAAAAAAAAAAAACACACACACAATTTATTGAAGTATATCATTCATACATGAACATACATAAACTATAAATGTTCAGTAAACATTGTGAACTTACAAAACAAACATGCATAACATCATACAGGGCTCCCACACATCACCCCACCACAAATACTTTCCAATGTTGTAGAACATTTGTTAATAAATTATGAACGAGCATCGTCAAAGTATTACTACTAACTATAGTCCAAATCTTACTCCCCTATACATTTTTTTAAAGGATTTATTTATTTATTTACTTTTATCCATTTTTACCCCCCGCCCCTTTTTTGCTGTCTTTGTGTCCATTTGTTGGGCAACTCTCTGTGTCCATTTCCTGCCCTCTCTTCAAATCCTTCTCCTCCTGTCTTCACTGGCATTTGATCCTCGGAACCTCCAATGTGGGAGAGAGGCGTCCTATTGCCTGCGCCACCTTAGTTCCTGGTTTTTCGGCACGTTTCGTCTTGGCTCACACTTGTGTCACTCTCCTGCTATGTCATCATCTTGCTGCATGACTTGCGGGGCCCAACGGTGCACCCACGCACAGGGCCTGGGGGACTCACCCACTCACAGGGCCTGGCGGCGCACCCATGCACGGGGCCTGACGGTGCACCAGCGCACGGGGCTTGGTGGCCCACACGCCTTCTATATTTTTCTTTTTAAAATTTTTACCAGGAGGTCCTGGGGATCGAACCCAGGTCCCTCCATATGGGAGACAGATGCCTAACCATTTGAGCCACATCTGTCCCCTGCTATATCTCTTAAGGTGGACCAAAGACACCTAGAGTTACACTCTTTTCCCATACAGGATGGTCATATAATAAATCAGGCTTAGTTTATCACCAGCATTCTAAAAACCAGACCTAGGGAGAAAAGCTAGGTCTGGGAACACATGCCTGGTTTCTAATATAGCGAATGTTTAGCCTACCCTGATTATCACAAAATCAGGACAGTGAGAATATTCACACAGAATATTACATTTTGATTCTTTATCATTTCCATTATTACAGTTGTTAAAACAGCCTGATTCAGGTTCTTGCCACTTAAAAAATTTTAAAACTTCCATCCCATGTCCAATTCAAAGCTCTCCTCCTTCCAACTCTGTCGCCCAGCACGGTCAGTTCTGGCAGTCCAGGTGGCCTGCAATGAGGAGAAGGGGTGCTGGGAAAGAATGGTCTGCCATTTCATGTCCTTCTTCCCTGTACTTCTCTGGGGTTGGGATGTGCAGGGAGTTGAAAGATGCTACAAAACAACTTCTCAGAATGTGCTGCTCTGTCAAGGTCTTCTTCTGGATCTGTGCTCCTTGTCCATGGATTGGACAAGTGGTGAACACAAGGAGCTTCACTGGCCAGGTATTCAGCCCCAAGCAGGCTCCCCCAGGCATTAGTAATTCCTTGCAAAAAATCCATTTCCTCCTCCAGCAAGGGGCCTCACATAACATTCTCTGATATAAGCATCTTTGTGAGCTTCACTGTAGTGGCTCCTGGCAAGCCTGCAGGAGCCCCTGCTCTCCCTCCATCTGCCCAATCTCATATATTTGGGGGAGACTCTGGGCACAAGAGTGATCGATTTTTGTGCCTTTAAGGAAATGAGAACTTGAAGGTTAAGTTCTTTTCCCTCTCTGCCTCCCTATCTGTCTTAGTTTACAGGTTTCTCTGACAAATACACACAATAGGTGTTGACTAAAACAACAGGAATTTATTGGCAGACAGTTAGATACTAGAAGACTTACTTCCTCTGGGGTCAGTAGCATTCTTGTTGGCCAGCAATCCTTGGGGTTCCTTGGCTTTCCTGTCACGTGGCCTTGTCCTCTTCTTTTTTCTTCCAGGTTCCAGCTGACTTCCGGCTTCCTGCTCCTTCTGCTTTCTCTTTTAGAAGGTCTCCAGTAATAGAATTAAGGTCCACCCTGATTCAGTTGGCTACATCTTAACTAACAATATCTTTAAAAGTTCCTATTTACAATGGGCTCAGCCCTACAGGAATGGGATTAAGATTAAGACCATGTTTATTTCTGGGGTATAACTCAATCTGTGACACCATCCCACTTATGACCTTCTCCCAGGCCTCTGATACCACAGGGATAGTCAGCAAGTCAAGAGGCTGAGCAGGGGGCTTCTCCTGGGCCTCACTTCCCTGGCTCTAGGGAGGGACTTGTTGGGGGTCCTCTACCTGAGAGAGGGGCAGTCTCTCTTTAAAAATGAGGAATTCCCCTGAAGGCAACCTCCTTCCAGATCACAATACCCTTTTATATCTCCCCTCCCCATAAGGCCCAAGGCAGCCTCTCTTATACCCAATAGTGGGTGGTGGCAGCTGAGAGAGGCATCCCACAGACAAAGTGGGGTTTTCTTTGAATTCAGAAGGGCTTGGAGAACTTATCAATGTCTTCTCAATAGTGTGTTATCTCTGCACCCCGAGGAGAGTCAAAAGCAAGTAAACACCTCAATCAATACTTCATAACATACCATTACTGTATGGAATGAGTTGTTGACAGCAAAGAGACACTGCTCTGTCTCTAAGAACTTCTATCAGAGTAGGAGGCTCTTGCCCAAGGTAATTAGAGAAATTCTTACCAACAGAAGAAATATAGAAATATCTGTTACTGCTGATGCAAAGGCAAGGGGCAGAGACACAGGGCTAAAATAACCTTTTCTGTGCTGTAAAATGAGAGTCAGATTAATCTACATGATTTTCCCAGCTCAGAGTTTTTAAGATAATGGTAATTGCTGAAGTTGTATAAATAAAAGAAAGAATTTTTAGCTACTTGGAAATCCCCTTCACATTTGTGACTAGAGATAAAATTCAGATTTATGACCAAAAATAATCTTTTCCTTTCTCCCCAAATATTCCAAATTTACTCTTTGGCTTACTGTTATATTCTGTTGTGGATTAAAACAAATGCATTTTCTTCTGATTAAATACAGAAGCAAAATCAAGTAACTACTTCAATTAGGTAAGTAAACTTATAAACCTAGTGAGGCATAGCAAAGCTATAAACTAAAATTCACAAAATATGTTAAAAGATATTGATGACAAATTAATAAGGAGCAAGGGTGTTTTTGTCCAGTACCATCAAAGTGATTTTAAAACTGAAAGGCAGGTCTGCTGGAAGGGCACATAGAGAATATAGAGTGCTCCCAAAACCCGAGAGCAGGCCCCAGGAGCTGGAGAACCACCAAGAAGCAGGGCAATCCCTCTTGCTACCTACTGGATACAAGGTCTTTCACCTCTGTTTCTCTCTGCATACCTGCTTCACGCTCACTGATGAGGAGGTTTGGGCAGGGTTGGGCAGTTAAGGAAAATGTCTGCTACAAAGTGCAAAGACCTCAGTGAGGCTTTTTCCCAATAAAACTGAATCTTGGCTTTTAATTACTTATTGTTCTGGCTTGAATGGCCTTTGCTGTTGTGTGATGCTCAAGAAGCTTAAATCTTAGGTACCTTAGGATCACCAATAAGATTAAAAAACCAAACCAAACCAAACCAAACAAGACCTACAACTGATAAAGCACTGGTTAACAAGAAAGAGAAAGTTGATAGAAAACCGTCAACTCCTTGAAAAGATCTAAACAAGGCACAGAGTCTCCATCTTCCTAGTCTATCTTTCATGATTCTAGAGTCAGTTGACTTGTTGACTTAATGATATCATTTAAAAGGACCAGCTAGAAAGAATGATAGTATCAGAGCCTGTTAACCACATTGCCTTTTAGTTAGGTTTCAGTAAGAAAAGAGGACCTTTGCCTATTATACAAACACGTTTGGCTTAGTTTTGGAAATAATTTCCAGACCTCACAATTATTTGAGCCAAGAGTTAGAGTTCTAGATCATACTCCAGGTCTTGACATTCAATCTTCAGAAACCTTTTCCTGGAGGCATTTGGTGAATGGCAGAATCCTTTCTCCACTGCCTTCAGTGGAGAAATGCTTTATGTCTTAGAGAGGGTTGGAATCTTGGTTCCATCACTTACCAGCTATGTGGACTTGGAAACCTGATAACCTCTCTAAGTTTTTTCTCATTGTAAAAACTTGAATTGTTAGCTTTCTTTTCATGTCTATGTCATTTGTCTTTTCCGTAATATTTTTAGCTCCTTCAAGGCAGTGTTTCTTACCTGCAATACTTTGCCCTGTTTCCTCTACCACTATTAGCATAGACCTAAGCTGGGAATATGTTTATCATTTTCTTGATTTTGGCAAAAATGTTAATAATCATTGATTGAAGTTTCTCTTTCTGAAAAGTTCAGTTAATTGCCTCACAGATCCTATGTGGAGCAAGCAGGAAGCACAGGGAGCAGACAGGGCAGAGGTGAGGAGCAGAATTATTGGTATCTTGTCCTCCTGATTTCCTTGTACTACAAAAAGAAGCCTCATTGCCTGCAAGACTCAGGGGTATGTCTCCTCCCCCCAGCTTCTTCTTCTCCAGCCAGTTCTTGCTGATCTTTGTGGGTGGAGGGTTGAGGCTGGAAGAAGCATGAGTTCTGGTCCCATGGATGAGGGGAGGGGGAATGAAGCAGAAAGGGAACCAGGAGAAGGTAGAGGGAAAGGAAAGGTAGAATTCCATTTCAGGCTGCCATTAGTTTCCTCCTCAATAATCTAAAAATCTCAGATCATAAGCTATTTGTCAGCAAAGGACGGACTTTGTTCTGGTTTACCCTAATGCAGCCCATGTAAGGAGTTCCCATCCCTCAACTGAACAGGACTTTGGCCCTGTCTCTTGTGAAATACGAATCGTAGCCTTATGGTGCTGAGGAAGTATCTATCACCTCCTTACTCTGGGTTATGCTAAGTCTTCCTGACATTGCATGAAAATGATGGATGCTATTATCCATGATTTCTCTCCCTTCCTGGGTGGGTGGCTGGGGGGATAGGAGAGAAGCAAGAGTGGACGTTCTGTTGATTCATAACTATTACACAGGATCCAAGGAAATACAAGTGCTAATTGTAAATTCAAACAGTGTCCTTCCATATGATTCCAAGGAAGTGTCAGTCCCCTGAGAAATCAGGGAAGGCAATAGCAAACCATTGAACCTGGATTTTTTTTTTAGGAGATACCAGGGATTGAACCCAGGACCTAGTACAGGGGAAGCAGGCGCTCAATCACTTGAACTACATCCGCTCCCTGAACCTGGATATTGATAGCAGTTTCTCGCTGATTCCTGGAGAAACTACTTGAGTTTCACTTTCCTATATACTGGGAGAACAGTACACAACCCAGAGTTTTATTTAAATATTCATTTACAGATACCTTGTTTAAGTTACATATTCATCTGTACCACCCACACCCCACCTTAGACCGAGAGTCACTTAGTGGCAGAGGATGCCCCCAAACCACCCCCAACTAAGGACACGTGATCCCTGTGCCCCTTCCTAACCACTAACCCTAGCACAGAATTTTTTGTGAAAAGAAAGGAGGGAATCTTTTTATTTTCCTTATAACTATTTGGTAGGCCCAGCATCCCCTCCCCACCAACCTCTGCATAATGGATGAAATGAGATAATATATAAAGACAGCTCAAAGCCAGATAACCTTCCAGGCCTGAAGCAGGAAGGCCAAGGAATCCTGGCTCCACTGGCACTTCTAAAGTTTCACGGAGTTAATACTATTACCACATCTAAGGAGGTTAGGGATGGTCCACACGGAACCTCTGGAAAAGGAGAGTCCAGGAAGAAAATGCCTACAATGAATCTCCAGCACCTTCCCACAGGCATGACCTGTCTGTTCCTGGTTATACAGACAGATGATTCAGTTCTCAGAACCTGGTGCCACAAAATGTTTGACTCATACCCACAATTCCCCTGGTTCTGATTTCATGTTTACTGAACAACTGACACATTACTATTTGATTTACCATGTATTTATTAATGACCCACTTTGTCCTAAAAAGGATATAAGGGGGCTTATAAAATTAGACATACCTCGATTTTAAAAAAACATTTGATATAAATTGATACACTGAGGTTTTGTTTTTGCCCATCTAATATCCATTTTCTTCTTATTCCCCATTTGGGTGTGTGGGGGGGCTATCTATCTCTCAGGTGGAACTCGTACCCTCTAATTTTGAGAATGGATATGTGACCCACATCTGCCCAACCTGTAAACTCCATCCTCTGATCTCAGGAGTTTGGCCGAGGCACCCAAGGAAACTCCATTTTGGGAACTTATTTGGAAAGAGAGAGAGAGAGAGAGAGAGAGAGAGAGAGAGAGAGAGAGAGAAGCCCCTTCTTCCACTGGCACTGGCTGCTCTCTGAAGGATGATAAATGCCTGGTGCTGCCAGGAGCCATCAGGTGGGGAGGCAGGAATACGAGAATGGAGTCAACACAGAAGAAAATAGAGCTGAGAGATGAAGAGAAAGACATTGAGTGCTATGAGATTTTTTGAATTCCCACATAGAGCCACACCTGAAGTTAGGCTAATTCCTAAATTAAAAAATATATATATACATAAGATTCCCCTTTTTCTCAATTCTGTTGTGTTTCTGGCCATTCTCAACTGAGAGTCATGATTAATTCAGTATATGAGAAAAGTGGAGTAAGGGAAAAATGAGGGTAGAAAAGGAAAAATGAAACCAGTAGTAAGGTGAGCACACCCACCCACAGATGCTTGCCCTGAAATTTAGTGCAGGTGCTAGCGCTGGCCCACCGAGTCAACTCAAACTTGGTAGCCATCAACACATAGGGAAACCTGCTCAGTCACAGTAATTAGAAGAGTACCCAGAAGATTAAAACTAAGCAATATCAAAACTAGGAAGAGAACTTTTAAAATGAAAAACAGAGTTAACTCTGTTTTCCCCTACATGAATGTTCTGTGGAACATTTGAAAGTTATGTGGTGGCAGAAAATTATTGGTTATGTGATACTGTCCACATATTGGGGGCTGTCTAGCCCTCCTGGCTCCCGGCCGCTAAATGCTAGTAGGGTCCCCCAATCAATATGATGCCAATTATCACTATAAATTACCAATATTCTCCCCAGGGGTTGGCCTCATCTCACGGGAATCACTGCACCAGATTCCTATGCCATCTTAGATGATGAGTTCCTAATTCCTCCGGAAATTTTCTGTGAGTGTAACTATTCTTCTCCCATCACCCAAGCTCACTCTTCACATTTCTCTGCCTTTTCCTCTTCTTTGGCCCTTACATTTTCGCAGTGGCCAAATCCTATGGGACTTTTTTTTATGACAAACTCTCATTCATGCATTCTTTTATTGTCACTACATCATTCAAATCCAGATTACTTTTGCCTGGACCATTGAAGCGGTGATATCTTTCCTTGAATTTCCTCCTCCCTCTATTCCCCCCGCCCCCCATCCCTACCAAAATCCCTACCAGTGATTAGTCACTTCCTGCATGGAAATCTTCTGTCCCTTTCTGTTCTGAATTTATCCTGGCCATCTAGTCTTTTATTAAAGAGCCTGCATGCTCTGATCCCAGCTTTCCTTTTTTTTAAAAAAAGATTTATTTTATTTATTTATTCCCCTATCCCCACCCCCATCCCGCCTTGTTGTTTTGCGCTCACTGTCTGCTCTCTGTTTCTGTTGTGTGCTCGTCTTGCCTTTTTTAGGAGGAACAGGAAACTGAACCCGGGACCTCCAATGTGGGAGGGAGGCACCTAATGGCTTGAACCACCTCGGCTACCCCACCTTTCCTTTTAATTTATTATTCTGTGATATGAACTCTATATTACAGGCTAGCTCTTCTATTTTTCTAGTTCCTTCTACATTGCCATACCTGGGTCTTTTCCTCTCTTATTGGAATGCCCTCAGTGCATTCGCCTATTTTTCCAACATATACATTTACTGAGTGCTTGCTACGTGCCTGACAGTTCTAGGCACTGGGGAATATAGTAGTGAACCAGGCAGATGATTTTGGTGAACCCATTACATTTTGGTTGGGGAGGAAGACAAAAACCTGAGATACAAACAAATAAAATAAACATGCTATTGAAACATTCCTACTATGTGTCAGGTGCTGAACTAAGCCTAGGGATACAGAGATGAAAATGGTATAACTGCATCCTCAGGAACCCAGAGCCTTGTGGTGAGGGATCCATCCTTTGTCTGGCACTCCGTGGCCATTCAGTCACAACAAATTTCTTTGTGCTTCTTCCATAGTTCAGGAATGACGGTGCTGGCGATTCAGTGAGAAAAAGAGTCCCTGCCCTTAGAGTTATCTTCTAATTCAGGAAATTAAAACGTTTTTGTTCACTTATCCCTTAAAAGAAAGAAAGAAAGAAAGAAAGAAAGAAAAAAACTATGTACCCTTTGTACATTCTAAGCTGATATCTAAAATTTATCATCATAAGTTTAAATAGTCACAAAGTATGCAATTTCTGGCACATTGTAGATATTGGCATTTAAAAATACAACTTATATCACTCTTTTTAATGTGCCAAATGGACTTTAAATGCCATTTGCTTTGAGATCCACCATTATCCATTTAAAAATGTCTGAACAAGTTTGTTCTCTGTTAGAAATTTTACTTCATTCCTTTTTCTCCTTAAACTTGTATTTCCAGTTCATTCTTCCATAGAATTTCCTTCTAATATAATATACTTTGATATTTGCAAGTCTTTTATAGATACTTATCTTGAACAAATATATTTTTGCAAATGTATTTTTTGCAAATTAATTTTTTTATTCTTATGATTATAAAGTCTTTAGTGTTAAAATTCCATCTGGATGAAGTTGACATTACAATGGATATTAACATGTGATTGCTCAAAATAACATAACTATTACAAATTTTAATAAATGCTTGTTAAACATAAGAAATACAATTTTATTGAATAATCTTCATGAGATACACAGGACCAATTTATTTTCAGTTAGTTCATATATTTATGGATGAATATTACTTATTGCCAGAATAAGACAGAATTTAACATCAGTTCTATTTGTCATTTTTGTTTTTATAAATGTAAGCATTAAGAAACCTAGTTGAGTAGATGGGAATGGAAGACTTTTTTTTTGGCAATGCCTCTCAATTATTTGAACTCCTCCTAATCTTTTGCTGTCACAAATAGTGAACAACCTTTCACATGTGTCATTAATCACATCTGTCTACCCATAGGATAAATTTTCAGACATGGAATTGCCTAACCATCGTTTGAATTGTTTTAATCATGGGCAAACTTAACCCTAATACTATTGAGTAGAAATTTGGAATGTAGTGCTTACTGATTAAGATTGCTAATCTGACAAGCTATTCAAGAAAGCAACATGTATCCCATTCATAGACCATAATGTACGTACTAAAGTGGGAAAGCTTAAACCCCAATAAAATGATGTCCACTTTCCAAGCCCCGCCTTTGCTGGCAGAATTCTTGTTAGGTAATAATTCACTTGACTACTTGGTTCCAAGGGAGTGGTCTTTAAATAATTCTTAACATTTTCCCAAGTGCTTCTATGTACATTATGTGTTTTGCTCTGGAACAACTAAAACACCCTGTCAGGTTAGTCAGAGAAAGTAATATTATCTCCATTTTATAGATGAGAAAACAGAGGAAGAGCCTCCAAAAGAGGTTACAACTTGTCCAAAGTCACCCGGCAAGTTAGTGGCAGTCTGGACTGAAACCCAGGTCAGCAAACCAGCATGTACTATTCCCACTAGTCTATATTGTCCTTTCTCTCTGCTTTTCAAAAATAAGTGAACTGTTCTCCAACCTACTGTGCCCAGAAGACATCTAACAACTGATGACTGCTTTAGTCTATGGAACTTGTCCTGATGCTCCACAGGTGTTGAAGTTGAACAGTAGGGATCTCTGAGACATTTAAAAAAATCTTCAAACAAGGGAGGTCCAGGTAAGGTGATATCTCCCAGGCTTGCCTGTAGCCTTATTTGTCTCACAATCCAAAATGGGAACGTTTGGTATTGCCACCCAGGAAGAATCAGAGGTGAGTGAAAAGTGGACACGGCTTTTTCAGATGGTGTGCACCAGAATGCTATGAACTCTTTGAAACCCGTCCCATGCATTCAACTCTGGGTGGTCCTTAATAGGACAGAAAGCTCCAGTGCTGCAGACAGAGAAATGCTTCTGGGGACACGAGGCAGCTGGCATTGTACTGGATGAGAGCAACCTTCAGTACAAATGCAGTCAACAAGAAATTTTACTCAGAGTCTGAACTTTGATCCATAGTAAACAGAGAAATCAGGAATTCTTTGAGGTTAGTATTTCCCATCTTGATAGAAAGTGTCTGTTCTGACTCTTCTCATAAATGACCCCTAAATCCCACTGGAATAACACGGTACAGACTTATTTCTCACTAGTGCCACAATCTGATAGTGGTTATATGGGAAAGGGGAGAGGGCTCTGCTCTGTGCACCTCTACTTATTCCACTGGCCAGAGCTCAGTCAGCAGTTCCCAGTGCTTGGGACGCTGGGAAATGAGTTTTCTTCTGTGCTCAGGAGACCAAAAAAAAAAGGATTTGGGTGAACACATGGTGGGATCTCTGCTCCATCAGCACAAACTGGCTCAGGATTTAAATGGGAAGAAGTCCTCAAATATACACTAACTAGGACAGTGAAAGAGAAATTCTGAATAAGACCTTTGCCTATAGACAATTCTTCAGTGAAAAGGATGTGGAAATCCTTCTGAACTATACTGGTGTTTATTTATGACTTGTGGGACATAGAAATGTGTTAAGGTTAATTGTGTTACAAAGTACATAATTTTCATTTCATAGTTGGGGTCAATCATTTTCATTTGGTCCTTTTTGCTGTCTTTATGAAGCTGTGCGTTAAAGAACTCTACTGGGTACTGCTAATGTGCAGTGCCTGGGACTGGCGAGTTTACTGACAATTATGGTCAGGATTCTTCGTCCTGGGGGAAGGGGGTGGTCACCGTATGGAGGGCCAGCCTGGCCAGCTTTACCCCTGGCTGGTGTGCTATGCAGTCCACTTACATCCTGGAAAAACAAGTGAATGAGCGAGTGTGCACTTTAGGGTCCCAGCAGAGCTTCTTTTTTTTTTTTTTTGAAACCACATACCATGACAAATCTCAGAGAAGCTAAACAAACAAACAAACATAACCAAGGCAGACCAGTTGTTTTTAGGCAAGCTGGAGCTTCATTACTGCAAACTTAAATTCCTGTGAGCCTTGCAACCTCCCTACTCCAAATTCAGCATCCTTCTGCCAGCCCTAATGTTTAAAAAACACACTTAATCTCTATTCTCTGAAGTATAAGCCTTCTCTAACCTCAGAAATGTGCATGTCTATGGCGGACAGTCTATGAGGGTGGATTTATGACTGTGTCAAAATTACTATGTGTATTTGTATTACTCTGTGTGTTTGTGCCTGGGTGAAATCTGGAGCAGGACAGGGGAAGGCAACTCAAGTGTTACTGGAATAAAAATAAAAAACAACAACAACATAGGGTTGTACAAAATAAACAGTGAACCCTAATGTAAACCACAGACTGTAGTTAATAGTATAGTTATAATAATATTGTTTCCATCAATTGCAACAAAGGTATCCCACTAACGCAATGAGTTAATAACAGGGAAAACAGTATGTATGTGGGGGGAGGGATATATGGTAGTTGTATATTCTGCATGATTTTTCTGTAAACCTACAACTTCACTAATAAAAAAAAGAGCTTCCCAGAAGACCTACCCTTGCTGGCTCTGTAACCACAAGCACCTGCAAAGCTCTGCCTCTCTCTGGGGAGAGAACAGGGTGCACCTGCCAGCTAGCATCTGCCTGTAAGAAGGAAAGACAGTGCTTCACCCCTGAGCAGAAGAGTGCCTGCCCCTTTTCTGTGCTCAGGTTCAGGTGTACTGGGCATGGATCTGCCTGTCAGGCTGCACTGAATCCTAAAGCACTGTTCCAGGTCTTACTATCTACACTCAAGTCCCCAAAACTTATTGCTCCTACCCGTGTGTGTCTAGGAAGACACCGGTTTCTATACCAACAGACCAATCCCCAGGAGTTTCCTCTCGCCTGTGTGCAAGGCCACCTGCCAATCCATTCTGATTTAGCCTAGTCCTCAACCTATTCACCCCCCAGACCTACCAGGCCTGTTCCTACCCAGACACCTGCAACTCATCATCAGTATTTCCCAAGAGTAGAAAGAGGAAACTGGAGACTCAGTAGGTAAGTGCAGTAAATAAAAACAGACTTTTGTAAGCCACTCTCAACTTGGTGCATTTGCATTTCCCTCACTGGGTACATTTTCTCAGGGCTTTTGAGCCTGCAGCAAGGAGGATAGGAGTCAGCTGTCAATTCGTTTGCTACAATGTTTTCTCGATAACTTTTCTGCTTTTATGGTGTTGATACCTTTTTGTGGATTTTTCTGTCTTTCACTTGTAGGGTTTTTTCTCAGAGACCCAGTTGCGGGAGGAGAAAAGGTGAAGTGTTTTGCCACAGTCTGGAAGGAATCAGATTTGTACAGTAGAAAGAGGAAAGACTTAGGACTGTGATTTTTGTATTGTGACTACATTCACATTTGTAGTTGTCTGTATAACCAGAAGAGCTACGTGACTCCTGTGTGTTCTGAAGCTAAAGGAACTACCTATTGAAACGTAGAAGCAGGGACTGTGGAGCGCTGCAGTTTGTGTAAGCAATTGCCTCTTGCAGTTGGAGTACCCCGTGGGAGCTGCAATTCCTGTAGGGTGATGCTGAGCTAATTCCTTCTCTACCAATTGTGGTTGCTAAGAGCAGCTGATCTTGCAAACTGTTTTAGCAACTTTTACTGCTGGGAACCATTCTCTTGGGGACCTTAGAAACTGGCAAAATAAATCTTTGTACTCACTCTTTTTATATTCTGACAACACTGACTGAAAACCTTTGCTTATAAAAGGAAGGATTTTTCTCAAGCAAATGCAATGAGGGAACATATTCCTCGAGTGTGGCTTTGAAGGTGTTAAAGTAATAATAATAACTGCTTTCATTTTGATTAGCTTTACATATTCCAGAGTTCTCTCACAAATTCCATTTCATTTGACATTTGCAATTGCCATGCGAGGTAGGCGGGGCTGACCTTGACCAGTGGGATAAAATGGCTTGCCAATGTCACAAGGTGAGTAGTTGGCATGAATTGTAGAACAAACGTTCTGACAAATAAGTTAGCAGCCTTTCTATCATTCTGCAAAAATTCAAAAATAATCCTGTGGATTTAAAAAATTGTAATGGTCAAGCATGCTCAAGCCCCTGAAAAATAAACAGGCTGATGAAGGGGGTCTATTTTGGTGATGTGAGTGAATATTGGGCTGCTGTTTTGAGCAAAAGCTGCCGATGCATATAAGAATGACATATTTATATATTCATCCATTTGAAAGAAAACCTTATGGCAGGAATTTGCTCCCAACAAAGCAGATTCCGGATGTGCCAGTATCTACAAATGTGTCTCATTCACTGCAACCTCCATGTCTGTAGGAGGCCCACAGATTCCTTGAGCATGAAGACTGGACACAGTCTTAGAGATAATTTTATTCAACCCTATTCTGCAGGTTCAGAGAGAAGCGCTCATAATAGGGTCAATAATAGGACAACACCCCAACTTTCAGACTCCACAGTCATTCAGAGTGATAGCTCTGAGACCCTAGAAGATGCCATGTCACTAAAGCACCGTTAAATCATGCTCAGTGCAGGATTCAAGCAGATGAGTGCAGTAATGTCTTTTAGCAGGATTCAGAGCAAAAATGACTGCAATTAAAGGCTCCTGGCTTGCTTCAGGTTGCTGTTGTGATAGTGGATCTCTCCAGAGCGAGAGCTCACTGGAAATCAAGTTCAAATCAGCTTTGCCCTAGGGCCTCAGCATTGAAGTGTGAAGCCTGGGTTGGCTCATGCTTGGTGAGGTGTGAAGGCCGGGTCAGGGTTTGGCTTTATACTCCCTTTGCTTTCTACAAGGCTTAATTGACCAGCCAAGGCATAGTGTGAATACCAGAGCACCAGGCAACAGCAACTGTGACCCCTGTAGCAAGGGACTAAGGTGTTTATTCAAGGGCTTTCTCAGAGGCTTTCCAGATAGTCCATTGGAAGGTTTATCTTCAAACCTCAGTCTAATACCAAACCATTTATATTTATGCCAGCAGCTTTGCCAAGGTGTCCCTGAGCCGTTTTCAATGTTTCTGAAGGAATCCCACAAGCTCAGGACTTACACTTGTACCTCTAAAGGAATGGCCTGAGATTCTGGTCAATAAGAAACCATCGCTTAGGACTCTATACCAGGAATTTAATCAGACAACATTGTGTTAGGGGGACTGCTCCCAGGATGGAAAGGCCAAGGCGCACAGCCTCCCAGCTGCTGGGAGAGTTGCCTGCTGATGGCCCAAAGCTCTCCAGGGATTGCCTTTGGCCAGAGACTGCTGTTTGTTCCCTGGGAACAGTCTGCATCTGATGACAGGTCAATGTGGGAGCACAAAGGGTTGGCCCCTTGCTCATTTCATCTTTGAAAGGCCATCCTAGCTTTGGAGATCCCTGTGGGACTGGCTGAGATCTCTGGTTCAACTGCATCACAGTGTAACTTCTCCCTCTGCCCAGTCCTACTCCCCTCACATTATAGGTGTTGCTCCCAGGACCAAGCCCCAATAAGCTCCCTGCATGCAAATCTTAGTCCCAGAATCTTTTCCCAGGGAAGTTGATGACACACACACACACGCGCGCACACACACTTTTGCCTTCTTTGGGCACCGAATCTTGACTCTTGTCATCAGATGGAGACTGACTGCTCCATCAACTTCTCCCTCTCAAAATGCCCAGAGGGCTGCTTCTAGCAAGATGCTGTGAAGACAGCCAAAGAAATCGGTTAGCTTCCTATGAATGCTGTAACAAATTACCATAAACTTAGTGACTTATATAAACACATGTTTATTCTCTTACAGTTGGGAAGGTCAGAAGTACAAAATCAGGTTCACTGGCTGAAATCCAGGTATGAGCAGAGTCATGCTCCCTCCAGGGACTGCAGGGAAGAATTCATTTCCTTGCCAACACCATCTTCTAGCTGCATTACTTGTGTTCCTTGGCTAGTGGGCCCTTCCTCCTTCATCTACTTTTCTATTTTAATAATATATTGAAATGAAATTCATATAACATAAAATTAACCAATTATAGTAAACAATTATGGAGCATCTAGTATATATTTAGTATAGTATATTTTGTCTAGTTGTAAAACAATTCCTACGTTCCAAAGTAAACCGCTTTTCCCATTTGCTGCTACTTGCCATTTCCCCCAACCACTGATAACCACAAATCTGCCTTCTGCTCTATTCTGGAAATATGATCTATATGGGGATTCTGCCAGTTACTGAGTATGCCTAGGCCAATTATGTTTTCTCAGCTGTGCAAATAACCACAGGATGGGTTTAGGGGCCCACCAAACCCATGGTAATACATACCTAAGCTAAAACTCCATGAATCATTGGACACCCATTAGCCTCTACTCTGACTAATGGACCACAGTGATAATTTGCATCTCCTGGAATTAGTGTCAGAGTCATTGTCCAGCAAATCTCCAAGGGTCTAATTATTCCATTTTCCCCAATACACAGCCACGTGGTTAAAGGTCACAGGGGAATACTGGTAGAAAGGTACACAGTGTAAATTTCTGGCACTATAGTGGGGTCTTTCCTTAAGGAGACATGGCCTCCCCTTCATTGAAGGGCTCTGGGTCTGCAAACTGTCTCAAGTCTGGGAATTGAATTGATTGCGGGACTGTGACTCTCTATTTTGGTGCTGTAAATTAGACTTCTGTCCACTTGACAGAAGTCCTCTGCTTTTCCCCTTCCTCTTCCTTCAAAGTCAACAGCACAGCATCTTGCTTCATTGGTCACATTGCCTTCTTCTGGGTCAAATCTCCTTCTGCCTCCCTCTTATAAGGACACTTGTAAGTGCTTTTAGGGCCCACCTGGATAATCCAGGATAATCTCTCCATCTCAAGATTTTTTACTTACTCACATCTGCAATGTCTCTTATGCCACATAAGGTAACATTCACAGGTTTCAGGATGTAGATATCTTTGGGGGCCGTTATTCAGCCTACTGCAGAATCATACAGCAAACTCTGAAAGACATTTCTTTTTTTATTCCAATCTGCAGTTTATCTTCTTCCAAAAGGGAGGTAGCTCCTAGATCTATCTTCCTTTTTGCCATCCACTTATTATCCCAAGAGCCTGGTCTCAGTTAGAATACCTACCTCTTGATTCAAGCCTTTATTTCAAAACACCAATAATTCCTGCATCTTACCTGCTAGTGCTACAGCTCATTCTGTCTCACCTCTGTCTCATGTCTTCTACCCCCACTTCCCGCCAAATTCTCTATCGGCAGTCATCCTGGTGGCTGTATTGTCTATGCTGGAATAGCATTCTTCAGTACTGTCTGTCACTGTAGGGAAGAGGGAGGGGAATGGAATGGTGGTTTAAGCCTAATTGGCAGAAAGAGTCACTTTCTATTTGGAGTGAGAGCTGAAAATGTGTCTCCCATTTGTGCAACACCATGACACTTTTATGTCCCTTCCATAAAACATCCTCTGCCAATAAAAACTTGGGATGAGCTGTATGATCCTTCAGATGGGGATGTGAATGGCTGATCTTCACACACTCATTGACCGGTGATAAGACCGATCTCAAATTCTGCTGGTTCCAAGAAACCCTGTGCAGTCTCCTTTCTTCCCCTGCCCCAATTCTCTTAGCATGTTGTTTCTACCTCCTTAAGGACAATACAGCCTAATCTATGTATCTCTTTCCCACTAGACTGCATTCTATCCCAATATCCCAACTAACTAGGGTCAGCCTGAGAAAACATGGCTTCTGCAGAGGAGCCCTCCTACCCGGAGTCCGTAAACTGGCTTTGAGTCCCAGCTGCTGTGGCTGTCTTTCACATGCACAGACAGGCACCAACACTGAAGGACATTTTGGGATCAAGTGGAACTTGTGACTGCCATCTGTAGGCTGACAGCCAAGCATGTGACCCTGGGAAGGCCCTTCACACGGGTCTTTCCCAGTTGCCTTTACAATTAGCTCAAATGAAAAACTGCAGCTCTTTTCCCCAGTGGCAAGGATCAAACAATAATAAAAAAGAATAAGGAATCATAGTTACCTTTCTCCCATTTAGGACATAGACTCCTGAAAACTAGGGACCACATTTCTCTGACAGCTAGCTCTCCCATGCCTGGCCCATAGAATGTGCACGAATGTTTATCAGATTGAATTGTACTGAAGGCGATTCAGACGGAAAAGACTTGAGTTTTGGTTATAAGTCTTTAAAATGTTTCTGTGTTTTAGTTTTTGAAATTAATATTTCAGACATATTTGAAGGTGCAGAAAACAAAACAGACAAGCATGTGCCTGCCATCCAGATTAAACAACTGTTAACATCTTCCCATACTGATTTCAGATCACTTAACACAAGAAAGACAAAAAGAAACAGCTAAAGCACTGGCCTGCACGCACATCACTTTTCCTTCTTCCCTACACAGAGGTACCACTGCCTGAAGTTGATGTGTGCTATTCCCATGCATGATTCTTTTCTAAAATATGTATATACCCCAAACCACATTTACTATTGCTTTATGTGCATTAAAATTTACATAAATGCTATCATATTGGATCTATTCTCTTGCAACCTGCTTTTCTTACTCAACAGTATATATATATATTTTAGATACTTATCCATGCTGTATGAATACAATATAGACCTATTTCATTCCTTTTAACTGTAGTCTAGTATACCACTGTACCACAGTTCATTTATTCATTTCTTTTTTTTTTTTTTTTTACCGAGAGGTCCCGGGTATTGAACCCGGGTCCCTCCATATGGGAGACGGACACCCAACCAGTTGAGCCACATCCGCCCCCCCTTTATTGCTTTTTTATTGTTGCTGCAATGAGCATGTTTGTGCATGTATCTCTGAGCACATATATGTATATATATATATTTTTTCACAGTGGAATTGCTAAGTAGGGAATGAACTTCTTCACTTTACTCCATATTGACAAATGGCTCTCCCAAGTGGTTGTGCCAGTTCACACTCCCACAGACTATAAATTACCATTTTCCTGCATTCTTACCATCACTTGTGAGACTTTAAAAATTTTCCAATCTGATAGGTGGAAAATAGCATTTTATTGTTTTAATTTATATTTTCTCGATTACTAGTGGGTTTAAACATTTTTATATGTTTACCTAGCCTGTTTTGTTTTTGTGTGTGTGTATGTGTGTTTGTGAAAAATTGGTTCTAATCCTTTGCCCCTTTTAAACAACTGGTTTATCCTTTTCTTATAAATTTATAACTGTTCTGTGTTTGTTCTGGAGTTATTATTTGCATTGCAAATATCTTCTCCCAAACTGTACCTTGCCTTTTTATTGTGTTTGTGTTATCTCTTGCTATAAATAAATTTTTAGTTCTAACATATTCAAATTCATAAATATTTTAAGGTTGGTAGGCTTTTGCCTTTTATTTAATAAATCTATTTCTAACCCTGTGTCCAAGATATTCTCCCGTATTATTTTCTAAATTTCTAAAATTTTGTTATTCATATTTAAATCTTGGTCCATCTGGAATTTGTTTTTGCTTATATGATGAAGTAGGGATCTAATTTTATCTTTTTCCAAATAGAAAGCTAATTGTTTTAGCACCTTCTAAGGACAGTCCACTCTTCCCTCAGTATTTGAAATGCCATTTCTGTTAAATACAAGTTACCATATTTGATGGTAACTTGACCAGGTTACGGTATCCAGTTGATTGGTCAAATACTGGCCCAGCTGTTAATGTGAAGGTATTTTGTAGATGGGATTAGCATCTATAATCAATTGACTTTAAGTAAAGGAGACTAACTCTGTAATATAAGTGGGCTTCATCCCATCAGTTGGAGGTCTTAACAGCAAGAACTGAGGGTTCCAGGAATCAGAAGGTATTTGCCTCAAGACCACACCCTCTACTCCTTGCTGAATTTCTAGCCTAAGGAATTCAGACTCTTAAAGAATCCAGCCCTACAGATTTGAACTTGCCAGTCCCACAATCACATGAGCCAATTCCTTCCAATAAATCTCTTCATGTATAGAAGATAGATAGATAGATAGATAGATAGATAGATAGATAGATAGATAGATAGAT
>JAKSZT010053816.1:211975-255617 GCA_026826555.1 Tolypeutes matacus
GATAGATAGATAGATAGATAGATAGATAGATAGATAGATAGATAGATGATAGATAGATAGACAGACATATAGATAGACAGAGAGATAGATGACAGACAGACAGATAGATACCTATCCTGTTGTCTCTGTTTCTCTGGAGACCCTGACTGATATGCCGTATATAAGTAGACAGTTCTTAGTTTCTCTAGACCATTCCTTTGGTCCATTTGTCTATCCCTGCACCAATAATGGAATTTTAAACACAATTCTAGCTAAACAGCAAGTCTTAATAGCTGGTGGGGTGATTCCACTCATCCTTTGTCTCCAAATTTGTTTTGGCTTTCATAAGTCCTGACTTTTCCAGTATTGTAGGATCAGCTAGTCAATTCCTATGAAAAATGCTATTTGGATTAATATAGGAAATGCATCTGAATAGATTAATTTGTGAAGATTTTTGCCATTTGGACAATGACAAAATGTCTTCACAACCATAAACAGGGAATCTCACTCTGCTAAGGTTTTCTTTTATGCTTATCTCATTTAATATAGATTTATAATTTTCCCTGTAAAGATTTTACACATCTTTTATTAGTTATAGTATGGGAGGCATTTACAGTGCTCTCAGCAACTATAAACAGTATCTTTTTTTTCCACTTTTTTATTTTTTAAAAGACACTTTGGTTACATAAATATTACAGAGAATATATAGGGGATCCCATATGCCCCACTCCCCACACCTCCCACATTTTCCCATATTAGCAACATCTTTCATCGGTGTAGTACATTCATTGCAATTGATAAACACATTTTGGAGCATTGCCACTAAGCATGGATTATAGTTTACATTGTAGTTGACACTCTCTCCCATTCGGCTCTATAGGTTTTGGCTGGATACAAAATGGCCTGTATCTGTCATTGTACTGTCATTCAGATGATTCCCAAGTCCCAGAAATGCCCTCCTATTACACCTGTTTTTCCCTCTCCCTAATCCCAGAACATCCATGGGTCATTGCCTCCACAACAATATTTCTTCCATTGCTAGAATCACTAAACAGTATCTTTTTAAAAATTATATTTTCTTGTAATTTGTTGCAGGTGTTCAGAAACTATTTTTTTTTTTATTATGGGTAAAAATCAAAATTCTCACAATACAGAAACTATTTTTAAAAATCAGTTTTAAGTTAGACAACTTGTGAAATTTCCTTATTTCTCCTAATAGATGGCTATAACTTCTCTTGGGTTATTTAAATAGATAATCATAGCACCCATATATAATCAATTTTATTTTATTTTATTTTATAGTGAATCTTTATTAGTTTAATTTCTTCTTCTTGTCATTGCTGTCCTGGATAGGACTTCCAAAGCAATGTTGAATAGAGCTTTTGATGGTTGGCATCCTTGTCTTGTTACTGTCCTTGAGTGGAATTATTTTAGAAATTTACCACCATGTATAATTTTCCTGCACATTTATAGTTATCTACTTTTAGTAGGTTAAGGAATATTCCTTTTATTCCTAGTTGCTAAGAGATTTTGGTCATCAATGGGTATTGAATTTTATCAAATGTAGTTTCTGCATTTTTTTTGAGGTGATCACGTTTTTTCCTTCTTTATTATGTGAGTGTAATAAATTACATTAATAGTTTTTCTAGCATTAAACTTGCATTTATTGAGTAACCCAACTTGGTTATATTGTATTATTTTTAGACATTGCTAGATTCAGTTTGCTAATATTTGATCTCAAAATTTATGTCAATGTTCATAAATGAAATCAGTCTACAGTTTTCTTTCTTGTATAGTTGTTTTCCAATTTTTATTATTAAGATGTTTTGGCTAACAGAAGGGTCACAAATGTGGCAGGGGAGGATCATTGGTGTGGGGTGTCAGTGATGGGGGATGCATGGGAGGGGGTTCACCAGGGCATTCCTCTAAGGCATATGAATGTGCTCAAGTGTTCATGGGGCATTGTCACGGTGGATAGAGACCCACACAATAACCAAAAGAACATCGAATTCCCATCCTGGGGAGTTCTGCTATTAATACATTCTCTAATGGGACAACAAGAATTCCCCAAGTACAGGAGCAGTGCCTAGTGAAGGAGGACAGACCATTGTGCCGGGTCCTTGATATTGATGATTGTACTTATGAACCTTTTCTTTTGAAATGGAAACTTAGCCTAGTATTATATGTTGCCTAAGGGTTACCTCTTTAGGGCCTTCTTGTTGCTCAAATGTAGTCTCTCTCTAAGCCAAATTCAGCATATAAATGCACTACTCCCCCACCACCACCACCCTGGCGTGGGACATGACTCCTGGGGAATGAGCCTCCCTGGCACTGAGGGATTATTACTAAGTGCCAACCAGCAATGCAACTGGAAAAAGACCTTGACCGTAAGAAGGAAATGGTAAATACAGATGAGTTTTTATGACTAAGAAATTTCAAAGTGAGTTGGGAGGTCATTCCACAGGTTACGCTTACCTGTGTCTCAGCAGGATCTCATTGACTGCCACGGTAAATAGTGCCTCAAATAGCAGGGCTCCTGAGGACTCTAGAGACGTCCAGATGCTATAGGCAGGGCACACAGCTCAGGAGTTTGGCACCCTGCCAGCGGGCCTTACCTTGGAATTTATGCTCCCCAGTGTGACAGAGTTGGACTCATTTGTGGTTTCCCTACACATGGCTCTTCTGCCCCTTCTATTTGAACCTATAGTTAGTTCTATACTTGATAGGTGTATGTCCAAGAGACTTAAATCTTTGGTCCATCCATGTGCCAGTTGGGCCCTGAATCTCAGCAGAGTTGCAACATCTACTCTCCAGTTCATTGGACTCACCCAGGACAACTATCAAGGAGATGATGATGGACAACACCCATCCCAAGGAACAGAGAGAGTCTGCAACTGCAAACAAGAGAGTTCCACCCATCTGCCCCATGAGATCTAAGCCTTATATTAGTCAATTAGAGGCAGAGTGGGGATCACCATCCCAAAATCCTCAGGATTGGAGAATGAACAATGGACTAAAGTAGACTTACTATTATTCTACTATAGACTTATTGTTATTCTAGCAATGGAAGAACTTGTATCATTGATATAAAGGCAGTGGCCACCAGAGGCTCTGAGGGGAGGAAGAGAGAAAATTAGATGTAATATAGGGGCATTTTCAGGACACTGGAATTGTCCTGCATGAAGTTGCAGTGATGGATACAGGCCATTATAGATTTCATCATAACTTACAAAATTGCATGGGACAGAGTATAAACTATAATGTAAACTATAATCCACAGTTAGTGACAATGCTTCAATATGTGTTCCTCAATTGTAACAAATGTACCACACTAATGAAGGATGTTGTTAATGTGGGAAAGTGTGGGACGGGGAAGGAGTGGGGTATATGGAATCCCCTATATTTTTTATGTAACATTTATGTAATCTAAAGTTTCTTAAAAATTAATTAATTAATTAATTTAAAAAGATTATATTACTCTCATAAAATGTGTTGGAAAGCTTTCCCTCCTTGCTTGTTTTCTGTAACAGATTGCACAAGATATGAATTAAATTTTTCTTGAAAGTTTGGAAAAATTCACCTGAGATATCAACTAATTTTGTGGGTAGATTTTAAATTATTGATTAAATACTTAAAAGACCAAAAGAATACTTACCTGGCAGGGGAGATATCATGATCACAAAGGTGGTTTTCCCAGGGTAAGGCTCATCAATTGTACTCTGGGGGTGCTGACTCTACGATTTCCCCAAATGCAGGAAACTCAACTGCATTATTTGTGGTAGTGGGGGACTGCGTTTGCACTTTCCCCTGGGGAAAAAAAGACATAAGTCTATTTAGCTTTTCAATTTATTTTTTTATTTTATTTTATTTTTTTTTAAGATTTTATTTATTTATTCATTTATCCCCCCCTTGCTGCTTGTGCTCGCTGGGTCAGCTAACCACGCCATGCGGGCAGGCTTGCCTTCACCAGGAGGCCCCGGGAACCGAACCCAGGGCCTCCCATATGGTAAACGGGAGCCCTACTGATTGAGCCACAGCCGCTTCCCTTCAATTTATTTTTGAGTTTTATTTTCTAGAAGTATTTCCATTTCATCTAAATTTTCAATGTTATTAGTATAAAGTTAGATATAGTAGTCTAGTGACTTTGTAAATTGGTACTATATCTATTCTACTTCTTCATTTTCTTTCCCAGTGTTGTTCATTTATATCTTCTTTCTTTTCATCTTTTGCCTTTGTTCGTCCTCTCAGTTGTTTTATTGTTTTCTATTTCATTAACTTCTTAACTTATATTTATTTTCCTTCTCTGTCTTTATATGAGTTCATCCTATTGCTCTAACTTCCTGAATTAGATGTGTAGCTCATTAATTTTCAAACTAACTTTCTTTTATGAGTGTGTGTGCATATTTGAATTTTCTTTCCAAGTATTGCTTTAGCTACCTGTCACAATTTTGATATGTAGTTTTCTTATTGTCATTCAAGTGTAGATATTTTTAAATTTCCATTATGATTTGTACTTTGATCCATTAATTATTTAGAAGTGTTTTAAAATTTCCAAGCATATGATTCCTTTTTAGTAGTTATATTTTTATAATTTATTTCCAATTTAATAGCATTTTGAAAGGGAATGTGGTCTGTATGATATTGATTCATTTGTTATTTTTAGAGACTTTCTTTGTGGTCAAGCATGTGGTCATTCAGAAAGAAGTTCATTGTGTATTCTCTAATTGTTAGGTGGAGTTTCCTAACAATTAGAACATAACATTTCTGTTATGTTCATATTATTAAATGTATTGTTTAAAACTTTTATGTGTTTACTAATTATTTTGTTTACTTGAGCTATTTAATATTGAGTGTTGTGTTAAAATATCCCCTTACTTTGAGTTTCCATTTGTGATTCTTATATTTTGAGACTACATTCTTAAAAGTCTACATCCGCAGAATTTTTATATCTTCCTGATGAATGGTTTCTGGCCTAGATGTATAAAATCCCTCCTTTGTTTCTTCCACTTAGAACTAAATTAGGTCCAGGGGAACCCTGCCATCATTGCTTATACACCATTTCCACTGCTCTTAGATTGAGATTTTATACCCCACCTTTGGGAAATAGGTTTTGCTGGCTTTGTCTGAGTTTTGCAGCAACAAGATACTCTTTAAATGTCCACTGTGCACCTTCTTGCTCCATGTCCACTGCTTTGGGGAGCATTTTCCCTTGCCATCTCTCAATTTTGCTAAAGTTGGAGGTTTAATATTATATTTCATTCTTGTTGCTTTTGGATGCTTTCCAAGCAATACCAATTTTTGCTGTCATCTTCATATTGGAAATTTGACATAATGAAGCTTAAAGTGGATTAATATCTTTGTCCTTCTCCTAAACAATATCTTAGTACATATGCTAATCTCTCCTTCTTGTACTACATGCTCTTGTCTAGTATTTTAGTTGCACCTTATTTATATAACCTCAAAGTTAAACATCATTATATATTATGACCAATACTTGTTGAGATTTGCCCATATATGTACCAGGCTCCCCACTCATCTTTGCTTCCTGCTTCCCATGTCTTTTCCCAAAGAAGTAGATCTTTTGGAATTCTTTCAGCAAGGTCTATGAATAGTAAACTATTTCAATCTTTGCTTGATGATATCTTTATTTTGCTCACACTCTTGAATTTTAGTTTAGCTAGGAATGGAATTCTAGGGTGGCAGCTATTTTCCCTCAGCACTTTGAAGTTTTTGTCTCTATTGTTGCTAGTAAGAAATCAGCTAGCAGTTTAATTTAATGTTTCCTAACATTTAAAATTTCACTTACTTACAAGTAAAATAATCTTTTAGTCCACACCACATATATATAAAAATATATATATATAAATTTTACATGTATTAATGTACCATTAGGTTATGCATATAATAAAACATAAAATAGAAACATAAAAGACTACATATATGAAAGAAACAAAAAAATTTTAATTAATTTTATTTATTAATAATATAAAAAGTATTTTGCTTTTGGGTGCAGATGTGGCTCAAATGGTTGGGCATCCGTCTCCCATATGGAGGGACCTGGGTTCGATCTCTGGGACCTCCTGGTAAAATAAAAGAAAAATATAGAAGGTGCATGGGCCACCAGGTCCCATGTGTGGGTGCCTAAAAAAAAGTGTTTAAAAAAAAAGTTTTTTGCTTTTACTAAATCATTAATAGTTATCATTAATAATATTTTAAGGAATGAAAGACAGATAAAAGTGCTTCATTGCTTTTAAAATATCTTGATTTAACATTTGATTTAATACTTCTTTAATATAAAACAATATGGGGTTCTGGTTTTGATTACGGCTTATTTTGATATTTGGTTTCAATGGCTATAATAGCTAACAACAACAATGACAAAAATAAGTTACAAAGATATGTGAATACAAATGATAACAGAAGCTATGCTAAATCATGTATTTATTTTTTTAACCCCATTTACCAAATACACAAAAGTTTTTAACTAAATTCAATTAGTATATTTCTATTTCTCCTCCCGTCAATCAATTGTTCTTAAAACTATTTTGGAATTTGTTGCAATTTTACATATTTAACAAATGTGTCCAACTCACTAAAACCTTTTTATTTTGCAGAGTTGTAAACTAGAAATTTCTGTTTCCAAGTTTTTGCTTTTGGGCGTTTGTTCTGTTTTGTAAGTGTGCAGTATAAGATGTTTTTCCTTCATAGGTGACACCCTTACATTATTTTGGTGACAAAAATCCATAATTATGGAAAATGTCTTGACATCCCTAGCAGCTGGAAGCACTTATATGAGCTCTTGGTGTCACTTTGGGGATGCAAAGCACTTACAGTCTCTGCACCATGTTTTCCTCATTTGTGAAACAAGAGGGCTGGCAGATGAGCTCTGAATGCCCTGCCAGCCCTAAGGTGCCACCATTCCTAATCCACCTGAGCAGAGCTGAGCAGAAAACTCAGGCCCTTGGGTAGAACCCATTACCTGAACCATCGCGCAGCTACAGAAATGAGACGCGCTCTCTGTGCTGATCTGGATGGATTTCCAAACATATAATTTTTTTCAAGAAAGCAAACTAGTATATAGAATGTGATCTTTTTGCATAAATTTAAAAAATGACTAGGTAGATGGACAGATAGATAGTTGCTGGTATAAACAATTTCAGGGTGAAGAGAATTAGTGGCTAAGTGTTGGTTGCCTATGGGAAGAGGGTCAAGGGTATGAAAACTTTCCTTCTTTCTCTCATTCTCTCTCTCTTGCAACTTTTCGAAGTTCTTGAATTGTATAATCCAGCACATATTATATATATTTCAACTATCAGTGAGAGTTTTCTGAATCAGGAGACTAAACCATTTCTCTTTTGGCATGTTTTCTTCTTTACATTTTTCAGTTTAAAAATTTTTAAAGGACAAAAAAAAAAAAAAAGGATCTTGTAGTATACCTAACATGATGGAATTCACAGGCAGAGAGAAAATCAGTTAATTAAAAGGAGGAGCTTTCTGGAGAAAGTGGCATTGTGCCTCATTCTTTTTTTTTTTTTTTTTCAGGGTCACACTTAATGGGACTTTATTTAATAAATTTTTTTTTGAATAAATATATACATTTCTCAATTAAATGTAATGGATACATGTAAATTTTTTTTTTGTTTTGTTTTTTGTTTGTTTTTTTGTTTTTTTTTGGTGTGTGAATCAAACAATATATTACACAATATATTTGGTTCATAGTAATGCATTCATACAGTATTTGTCCTTTTGTGTCTGGCTTGCTTCACTCAACATAATGTCCTCCAGGTTCATCCATGTTGCCATATGTTTTATGACTTCATTTCTTCTTACAGCTGCATAATATTCCATCGTGTGAATAGACCACAGTTTGTTTATCCACTCATCTGTTGATGGACACCTGGGTTGTTTCCACCTTTTGGCAATGATGAATAATGTGGCTATGAACATCGGTGTGCAGATGTCTGTTCGTGTCACTGCTCTCAGTTCTTCTGGGTATATACCCAGTAGTGGTATTGCAAGTCTATATTCAACTTCTTTAGGAACTGCCAAACAGTCCTCCATAGTGGTTGTACCATCCTGCATTCCCACCAACAGTGAAGAAGTGTTCCTATCTCTCCACATCCTCTCCAACACTTGTAGTTCTCTGTCTTTTTAATAGTGGCCATTCTGATAGGTGTGAAATGATATCTCATTGTAGTTTTGATTTGCATTTCCCTAATCATGAGTGAGGTTGAGCATTTCTTCATGTGTTTTTTTGCCATTTGTATTTCTTCTTCGGAGAAATGTCTATTCAAGTCTTTGGCCCATTTTTTAATTGGGTCATTTGTCTTTTTATTGTTGAGTTGTAACATCTCTTTATATATCCTGGATATGAAACTCTTATCAGATATGTGATTTCCAAATATTTTTTCCCATTGAGTCGGCTGCCTTTTCACCCTTCTGACAAAGTCCTGTGAGGTGCAAAAGTGTTTAATTTTGAGGAGGTCCCATTTATCTACTTTTTCTTTTGTTTGTGCCTCATTCTTGAAGGATAAATGGGCTTTCATCCATTGACAGAGAGAAGGAGGGCTTAATTTCATACCCTCTACCCTCTTTCCCTATAGCAACATGGAAAATGAATGGCTGGGGATGAAGATTATTTAAGACCAGGATACTCAGGAAGTCTATCTGCCTGGAAATAAATGTTTCATTGAATGCAGTGAACAACATAGTGGTATAGATCTGATTAGGCCATACTAAGGGAGCAGACCCAAATTAAATAAAAGAAAGAACTTCCAAATGCACAAAGTTATCCTACAATGTTAATTGGCCACCCCAGGAATGAATACACACCTGGGAGAAATTCCAGCAGATGCTGCAAAAGCATTCCTCACTAGGTGGGCAGTTGGATTGGATCAACCTAAGGCCTCAGTGAAGTCCAACCCAGCACCCAGCACCCAGCACAGGTGTTCAGGGAGAAGCCTTTGACGGGGGCAGAAGGAAGAGAGTTTTAAACTGTAGCATTCTCACAGGGGGAGAAATGAATCCCCAAACACAGGAAGGGAAGTTCATTTCTAAAACCTGAGCCAATGACAATAATAGAGGGGCCCAAGGGGACAGAGGGAGAAAAGACTTTCTCTCATAAGGAGGCTGTGAGTCTTTGCAGAACTTTGTAGCCATATTGTCTTGGAGCCACAAAGTCCAGGCCCAATACGTGGGGTCAAGAGTATGTGAATTTTGGCTCAAGATGAATAAATCTGACCCCAACAGCTGCCACCCACTCTGGAAATTTGTATGTTCAAAGAATGTGAGCACTTGAAACTATTTCTAGTTCCAGCTGCCCTGCGGTATTAATAAAGGTCTAATTGCTAAAACCACGTGGAGTGGATATGGTGTTCATTTTCCTGACACATGGAAAATGTGCGTTGGAGGCTGAGCTGTCAGGCCCAAATCACCTCCAGACCCCACCTCTTGCAAAGGCATTTCATCACCGGGCAGGACTTTCTAAGCTTGGTCAATGGCCTCATTATGCTATTTGCATCGTAACACTGGCTCCAACATAACAGGTTAGAATGCCTGTCAAAGAAATGTGGCACCAAGCTTGCTTCCAGCCCCATTTCCCAGGCAATGCGGTGTGGAGAAAGTCCATCAAATCATCTCACCTGAACAGGAAGGAGCCATTTGTTCAGCATTCTGGTCAGGATTGTAAGGCATCTCCTGATTCTCACCAGATAATTTAATATAGAGGACGCCACCTTATCACTCTGAGACTCTCTCCATGGACAATTAGGCTTCCTTCGCAGATGGAGCTAGGTAAGGGCAGGGGGCTTTAGCTACATTTCTCTGCTGGCAGAGACATGAGTAGGCTCAATGTTGTAGGGGGCAGTTCCATTCTTCTTGCCCCACCCTACCCCGCCTCGCCCACAAATGGTGGATGCAGTACCCCCTCCAAATCTAAATATATGTTATTACCTTATTACTTCATGGTACCACAATATATATTCACAAAAGCTGCTTTCAAGTAGTCTCATGCTAAAAACACCAACAACCACACGTTTATTTTTTTAATATATAGCTCCAATTCCTTTTATGGGGAATTCCCCCTAAATTTATTCATTTTTAACTCATTTTTCTAGTTCATGAAAGACACTAGAGTATCCTCATTTTCTTGGGGTTTCCATGTAGGCCTAAGGCTTTAGTGCATTAAATATCTCTTGTGTGGGATCCCATGCAAATATGACTTATGGGCCTGCCCCCAGGGACCCATAGATTCCTGAGTTTTAAGAAATCCTGGGAAGAATAAACGATAAAAAGAAATTAAAAAAAAAAAAAACATAAAAAAACAACAACAACAACAACAACAAAAAGAAATCCTGGACATTGACAAAATCCATGACATAGTGATTAAGAAACTGAACTCTGGATTCAGACTGCATGGGTTTAAATACTTTCCCATCCTTTCCCAAAAAGAAACCCCAAAAATGGTGCTGGATTTGCTGTTTTCGGTGTAACCAGTGCACAGCAGGTATGAAATGATTAAACAGAAAACTCGAGTATGGTTTCCACTACTTGAGGGGATGTTCCATAATGCTCAGTAGGAAATCCAGCCCTAAAGAACTTCTTTACCATCAAAGAGCTGTAGTTGAGTTGCAGTCAAAGGCAACTCAAAGAGAAACAGACATCCTTGACTCAGAATGAATCCAGCAATGACACATTTGGTTAAGTGGGCAGCAGGAATTTTACAGAGCGTTATTTTAGAGTTACAGCACAGCCCTAATCTATGCAGTATCCAATAGGGACAGCTAGAGCAGTTGGGGATGAAGAGTGTCTTAAGTCCAAGCTTAGTGGAATTGATAGCAGAGACAACTGGTGTGGTTCACAAGTGAGGTTCAGCAACTGATTTAGAACCAGAGTGATGAAAGAGAATTCAAATACGATCTGTGCAGAGAGGTCTGCATGGAAGAGATGGCCATGCTCGTGGTGGGGGTTTTGTGATGAGCCACCCAGATCCCTGGTCAGGGATGCCAGTGGACTCATTCCCCAGCTGCTGGGGGTGCTGCTGGCCCTCAGGTGTCAGGCTGCTCTTGAAGTGCCCTGGCTGAGCTTCCTCACCCAGGCTCTCACCCCTTCCCAGGGTAGCCCTGATCTAATGACTGACCAACTTGGGGCTACAAGGAGCCAGCCCTTTCACCCCAACTTGGGACAGTTCTGAAGAGTCACCTTGTCTTCAGAATGCCCCATAAAGTCAGCTAAGGCTTCCGGGGAGACTGTATTGGAACTTGACTTCTCCCTCTGCCCAATCCTACTTCCTCCCCCTCCTTTCCACAGATGGTGACAACCCCCACCCCTCACCCCTGCCCAGCATTCCCTGATGGATGTACTGTCTGCTATCCTCCACCTCCAAATCTTCTTCCCGGGAGACCTGTGCTTCTCACCTATTGGCCTGGGGCTCCTCTACATTTCCTGGCAGCTAGGCTGGGGTCATGTGGCTGGGTTCTGGCCAATGGGAGGTGGGCAGAAGTGAAGTGGCCCTAGGACTTTTCTGCCCTCTCTTCCCATCACAGTGACCTTGGAGCCGATTGGATAAGATGGCACAGACACTGGGTGGAGGAGACTTGCATGAGTGGGAAATAAACATAAACTACGTTGAAGCCCTGAGATTTGGGATTTTTCCTTCCCTTCCCCTTCCCTTCCCCTCCCCTTCCCTCTTCCCCTCCCCTCCCCAATTTCATTTAAAGATTTCCAAAATTTACAAATACTCTATATCTACCAAACAACAACTCCCCTTTTCTCCTCCCACCCTGGGATTTGTTTTGTCTTTTGTTTTTTCTTAACAAAGCCTAGCTCATACCCTGTGTTGTCTATTGCATGAGGCACACTCTTTAAAAACTTTTAATTCCAGAATAAATGATCAAAAATGAATACCTGAACAATATAAAATATTGGTTGCTTTTCACATATACATCTGCTTAAGTTAGTGGTCAGGAAAACCTGGCAGACTTCATCCCACATTATGGATTTAGTTATTCTCAATAATATTTGCAATGAGTCCTTTTGTTATGCTTATAAAGTTTAGTTTTTCTCAATGATACTATTCCCAATAAATTTTGTGTGTGTGCTCATAAGGGCACAAGTTAAAGAAATCATCCAGATACTTTAGCAAATAAACCTGAGTGAAGTGAATCCAACTGAAAATTGCAGTCAACTTCTGATCCCTGAATAGAAAAGACCAGGTGAATAAATATCAATACAAAAAATACATACCGATTCACTCTCTTCACTAACATTTATTAAGCATCTATCTATTGCAGGGGTTCTTAACATTTTTTGTTCCACGGACCCTTTTGCCAGTCAGATGAAAATCAAGGACCCCTTACTAAGTCCACACTATACTGTGTATTATTTAATAAATATATCACACCCGCACCAACACGTCCCCACAAGAATGTTTTTTTTGAGTTTCAATTCAAGCTCCACGGACCCCTTGTTAAGAACCCCTGATCTGCCTGTATCACGCCTCCAGTTTTAGGCCATTAAGGGAGTCCTGGCCTCAAGGGGCTCAGAGGCCAGCTAGAGAGGCCTACTGGGTGAAAGGATATGCCACGTGGCCTGAGGCAGGGCATGGCCAGCAGAGCCTGTGGAGGGTCAAGGAAGTCTCCACAGAGTTGGGATTCTTAGGCAACTAAGGCAGGATCCATAAAAGCGCAGGACCAGGACGGCTTCTGGCCAGGACTGTAGCTGGAGAGGAGACCTGCGAGCCAGACCGGAGGCGTGGCAGGTAGGAGATGAGGTCGGAGAGAAAGTACGGACTGGATCCTGGGAGGCCTGTATGCGATGCCGTGGGATTGCGATTTTCCATTTATTGCCTCATTTATTTATTACCATGTTTGTTCTGACCTGTTTTAATGTTGCTCTTCTGTGCTCTAATGCAGACACGATTTTATTTTGAGAAGTAGTTTGTGGAATCATAAACTTCAGGCATCATAAAAACTAATTTCCCACAGTTCATACCAGTGAAAATAAGCGCCCCTCTGCCACATCACAGCCATTTAGCCGCCCCTCCCCCAAGTGCCCCCAGCATTTCTGAGGTCCTCCACGAGGTGCCGGCTTGCGTGTATTATTATTGACCAACTCTTCCCGGTTTGCTCAGGACTTTCCCGGTTTTAGCTCTGAAAATCTCCTGCCCCAGGAAACCCCTCAGTCCTGTACAAATTGGATGGGTGATCGTCTTAACCTTTGTTTAGAAGTATGTCTGACCTGCTTGTGATTACCTGCACGTGTCCCCTTCTCAGGCACCAGGCCATCAAGCCACCGCCTCAGCCGAACACCCCAGGCACCCTGATCACCTTGAGCACTCTCCGCTGTCCACCTCTGTGAGGCTACAGGTACAGCCACCGTCCTGCAAGCTTTGAGAGACACAGCCCTCCCATTTATCACCTAGCTCCAGGCATGAATTATCTCCATCTCCACCACTCCCCCCAATTTCTCACAGCCCAGAGGAGGTTTAACAAGACTTCATGGCAGCTTATGGATAATGGAAGGAAAGAGCATACTTGGGAGTAATTTCCACTGCAGGCAGAGGCAGGAAGTCAACAGGACCAGAGCTGTCCCAGTGTTCCTGGTATGGGCCTGGCTCCACCCACCACCAGAAGGTTCAAGAGAGTAAGGACTTCTCTGTCCCTCCAGTCTCAGGTCAGCTTCCCAAAGAGGCAGAGACTACTGCATCCAATATTCATTTCCTCTGCTTCTATAGTAATACATCCAATTCTGTTTAGGGTGGCAAAGGAACCAGGTAAAAGTGTTTCTCATTGCTTCACCCAGCTGTGGAAGTTTAGGAACTTCAGAAAGGCTATATAAAGGGAGTATCAGCTGGGAGGCCTTACCCCCAAAACACATACACTCGCATGATTTTTTGCCCTCTTCCATTTTTCTTTCTTCCTGGCTGCAATGTGTCTATGATGACTCGAGTGCCAGCAGCCATCCTGTGACCCTGAGAATGGAAGCCATTCATTAAGACTAACTGAGAAGAAAAAGAGATCTTTGGTCCTTGGGGACCAATGAACTACCTCAACAACTCTGGTTGCCCATTCCTAGACTTTCTTTTAGAAAAAAAAAACAAAAACCTTTATGTGTTTAAGGCACTGTTACTTGGGGTTTAACCTAATCCTAACATGTAATTGGTCCTTCCTGGGATGACATGCAGTGGCAATTTCTCCTTCCTTAAGGAGAAATCCCAACCCCTACCAGCAGGGGGTAGCCTTGCCCTATAGCCCTCAGAACAATTGCTTTATTACCTTTGAGTCCAACATCAGTACATTCTTTATAATTCTATCTTAAATAATAGTTTGCATGTGGCATCCAGGTCCCAGTACAGTTTGAGCTGCACCAAACACTGTGCAATTCCTTTAGCATGAGATTCAGGCCTCATGCTCTTCTCTTTTCTCTACCCAGATTCTCAGGCCCTGTAATCAACCCTCAGAACTAAAAGTTTTCAGAGAAGCACTCCTGACTAGGCAAATACAATTTATATTTCCAAACAGAACAATGAGCTTCTAGTCTAAATAGCATTCAGGTTAATGGTCACTTCGCACAAGAAACAATGGGTAGGTACTTGCTTTACATTTGTGCTATAAATAAAGGTCCCCTTCAGGTGGTTCTAATAAAGGGAGGTTCTACTCCAAAGGAAGATTGGCATCTCCACTTCCTGCAAGATGGAAGATAGCTTGCAGCATTTAAGTGACTGTTTTTCGCTCATCAGAGTTTCAAAAATCTCCAGGCAGACAGTTTCAGTCATTAATAATCTGATGTGAATGGAGTAATTTATTTAATTCTCACTCTTGCTAAGGGCAAGTTGCTTTCTCAGAATGAAAGTACAGTACAAGCTCTGTAAAAACTGCCCACAACTAACCAACAAAGGAGTTTGTGGTGTCAGAGGTGGTTGTAAGACAATCCTCTTTTGACAGTTAGACCTCACTTCTGTCATCTGAGCTCTCCTTGTCTGCCTCAAGTTTACATCCTAATACAGTCTGGTGAAACTTGGGGGGTTTAATGGAGAATTAGTGATCCTTCATTTCTCTTCTTAATTTCTTTACTGGATGGCCATATTTCATAAGAAAAGAAAATGTGCCTATAGAATAGTCTAGCCAAAGTTCTTGAGAACTGTTCACTTCTTTCTCCCCCATCTACTCAAAGACCATGAAGAAAGTTTCCATACGTAGTTAAATCAGTGATCACTGGGAAATCTCAAAGTAGGAGAAAGGACTAAAACCGACCACTCAAAGGAAACTGCAATCAGTTCCCTTTGGGAGTCCCTTGGGGCTAAGTTTAGCAAATTAAAATACAGGATGCCCTGTTATAATGGAATGTTTTGCAATATTTTGGACATATAATAAAAACTATTCATTGTTTATTTGAAATTAAAATTTAATGGAGTGTGCTGTATTTTATCTGGCAACCCTACCTGGGGTGGTAAAGAATCTCCTGGGGGGGCAGGCAGGGAAGGAAGTACAAAATGAACAGATTCTGGAATCAACCAGGGGTACTGCCCAGGGAAAGTCATTGATTAAAAACAAAACGACCACAAACCACAAGGACTTGTGAGCAGATTTCTCAGGGTAGCGAATGTCTTCTTGTTACTTACCTTTACCAAGTCTTGGATGCCCTCTGTTCAGGATATATCAAGGACTCAGTTAGGGATACTGACCAACTGGCTAGCCAGCGACCACTGAGAAAGTATGAGGTGTTTACTCAAGCCCCAATCTCTGGAAGTGTTTCTGCACTTTCAGACCATATGTCTGATTTGACGTGGGATGTTCTGAGTCTTAGCGACAAGGCAATCATTTGTTATCCAGATGTCGTTTTTCACTTTCAAAGGGCAGCTTGTCCAACCTATGAGGTAAGAAAAGTTCCCTTGGGTTTGTCTTCTCTGGAGTTTTCCTTCTACCAACTCGGCCAGGGGTCTATTTTCCAAATACATGGCTTAGAACTCCCAGCCAGAAGCCACTGCATAAAGAGATGGGGCTCAAGTGTTTCAGGAAGTTGGAGGGTGGCAACAACTAAAGCTGGAGTCGTAGGCAAGGGGTCAGACCATGATGGACTGTGTAGACCATGTAGGGAACTGTGTAAGACTTTGTCTTTATACTGAGGTCATTGGAGAATCACTGAAAAGTAGTGACTTGACCAAGCTTACACTGACTGGAAAGGGAAGCCAACATATTTTCTATAAGGTACCAAATGACTTACTGGCTAATTAACAAAAGTTAAGACGTTAATGGCTCCTTTTTTCAGTCACCAAACATTTAGTGAGTATCTACTATTTATCAACACTGTGTTAGGTCCTAGAGACCTAATGATAAATAAGATGGGTTCCATAACCTCAAAGAGCTCAAAGTCTAATGGGGAACAAAGAATATTACATAATTGTGTTAAGTATTACAGAAACACAGAAGAGAGAGGGACTAAGTAGATGAAAATGGAAGACCTCTCAGAGCAGGTGATGCTACCTTGGATCTTGGATGAGTATGCTAGGTAAAAAGCAGGAATACAGCATTTCAATTAAAAAGACTATCATTTATATCCACATGGGGACATAAACATTCTTGATGTACTCAGGGAATAGCAAACAGTCTGATGTACGTAGGCCACAAAGTATACAGATTGGTTGGAAATTAAGTCCTAAGACCCATTACTTGCAACAAGATGTTTCCTCTGGTCAATAGGGAGTGACTGAAGGTTACTAAGCAGGATAGGGGTCGATGCAATCAGATTTACACTTCAGAACATTATGTCTTGTGGCCCTGACGATAACAGAATTGAAGAACAGAGACTGGCAAAAGAGAGGAAAGTAATGAGACTAAGGCAATAGTAACTGGTGACAGGGACTTGAATTAAAAGAGAAGCAGTAGGGATGGAAAGGAGCAAACTAATTCTGGATCAATATACTCTATCCTAGAAAACATCTTCATTTTAAAGTGTCCATTAGTGCTCAGAGGAAACCTCAGAAATATGATTTTATTCATCTTTCTAAAAAATTCATTAAAATCGTTTTAACTGTATTTTAAAATTCATGCTCAGGTAGAAAAGACTTTTGTCATTCCAGATTCTTCTGGAAAGCATCTAGGAAAGAGACTTGCAACTCAATGAGATGCAAGGAAAAGAGCTGTTCAAAGAAGAAAAGGCAGGAAGCCCAGGGTGGAGAGGTGGAAAAGACCTGAGTCTGAGTGTGAGAAGATTTTGAAACGATTCTTTTCCCCTTCTGACTGAAGGGAGAGAGAAAGAGGAAAACTCTAAGAGCACTGGGTCAGAGGTTACAAAGACAAACACTTCCAGGAGCCTGGCAGGTGACGCAAGTAAAAGAAGCATCCTTGATTTAAGAACATAGAAGCATGTGGTCTATGAAAGGGTAGATACCAACAAGCTCCAGCCAATCGTTGTCATGTGGAAATGCAGTATTGCCACCCCTTCCCATTTTTTAAAGAGAAGCCGGAAGTGTAGATATTCCTGTAAAATTACCCAGTGTCTTTAATGTGGCAACTAATTCAAAATTTTTTTAAATACCATGTTAGCCAAGAAAAATATGCCTAAGGGCTACTCTTGGTCCTTGGGTGGCCAATTTGTAACTTCTGGTCTAGAGGGAGTGGTAGGACTGTTCCCTTAATGGATCCTGCCAGCCATGGCAGATATGCAGTCTACTTCTACTAGAACATAAACAAGTCATGGGCGTGTACAGTTTTTAAAAAATCCTTTTAAATCCACTGGCTGAGTTTGGATAGATGATACAGAATGTACTGATGGGTAAGCTTGGTGTTGTTTTGGTGGGAAAAAATCTATAAAGCTGAAGTAGAAGGAAGGAAATAGGTCTTCTCTGAACTATTCTCTAATTTATATCTCAAAAATGTCAGGGTTGCAGAGAATGATGCTTTGGAAAAGATCATGATCTAAAGTTTCTTTCAGGAACAAGCACTGGTGATTAAAGCCAATGATTTCAACATATACCACAGACAGTATATAAAGAGTTCCCATGAATCGATAATGCAATATCCCAGTGGAGCATGAACAAAGAATGTGCACAATTCATAGAAAAGAAAGTATTCTAGGTTTTTCTCTATTAAAAATTACTTTACTTCACTTATCATGTGAAAAGTCTAAATTATAGCAACGTTTTTCATCTATAATTTTAGAAAAGATTAAAAAATTTACATGATATATTGTGTAGACAAAGATATTGGGAAATGGGTGCTATCATACATTGGTGGTGAAGTTGTAAATTAGTGTAACGGCTAAGGAGAGCAAATTGGTAGGATCCATTAAAATTCAAAATGTATATATCCCTTGACCCAATAATTTCTAAATCTAAGAATCAATTACACAGTTTTATTCACACTTGTGAAAGGACACACACAGATATAAGAGTATTCATTGCATCATCATTTATAATAGCAGAGGATTTGAAATAAACTAAATGTTCAACACAGAAATAAAATAAATGAGGCACATCAAAGGATGGAATACACTGAGGTCATTAGAGAGTGGCAGAGCTATATGTACTGAAAGGAACACATCTTCAATATGTAAGTGGAAAAGGCAAGGTTAAGTAGTGGAAATAGTACAAAAACATTTGGGATTCTGTATACATAGACTATCTCTGAAAGGCACGAAAAGCATGTTTTAAAAGAGGATCTAAAGCCTTTGGGGAGGGCTGGCTGGGTGGGAGACCAAGGTGGGAGGGAAATTAGCTTTTTGCTCTATACCATTTTATATCTTTTGGATTTTTTGTTTATAGATAGATAATGTGTATTGTATAATGTAATTATATATAATGTGTTGTATGTATTACATATATTTATACTGCCCATCTAAAGCAATTTCAGAAAAAAAGTCCTAACAAGAAAAAATCATTAACACTGTCAATCCTATTTAAAACCTATTAGTTCTGAATCTCAAGTTCAAACTTTGGCTTCAAGTCACTAGTAAATCTACCACAACTCTGGCTGTTAAACTAATTGTAGTTATTTTTCTTTTGCTATCTTGGATTCAGATTCAAACCACTAGCTTTTCTGTCCAACATGCTGGTAAAAGTACATCCAAACCCACAAATGTAAAAAAGTTAGACCCGAAGTATGATCCAATCTGTAGAAAAGTTCTGAGTCAGTTCCCTTTCAGGGAGTCCAGGCAGCTCCTAAGCTTTTCCCTGAATAATTTCTCTAAGTGAAATAAAAGGATTAGGTGGGCATTTACATGACAAAAAGCAAACCCTTGGTCCACACCAAAATACTAAAAGTGGAAAATTCTGTGAACTTCTTATGTTCCCACTGTGTACGAGCACAGACTCTTTCTCAGATAGACACGGAAGCATATAGAGGACTTAGAAATCCAATTTGTTTCAGAGTCGATTGCCAATAAATTTAATAAGAAATGGAAGCAAGGTTATTTATGTGTTTTATGTTTTACAGCATTCTAAGATTTCATGGAAAGAAACTCTTGACAAGTTTAGATCAGTAAGTGACTAAAACATTGATTATTCATCAAATTTTCCAAGTCTTCCAAGCATCTACTAGGTGCCAGGGCACTGGGCTAAGTACCATGTAGGATACGATGATGGGAAAAGGGTTTAAATTCATGCTTCCCAAAGTCTCCTCTGAGGAGTATTAAATTCTGCAGAACATTCATATTGCTACAAGGCAAAAAAAAAAGTTTTCTTGGTTAAGAATCCAAAAAATAGTTAAGCAAAGTTTCATGGGTACAGGACTTTTTAGATCTTTTGAAGTACTAATGTGCAATGTGCATCTCCTAGAGGGGACATGGTATGCAGCAGTTCTTCAAATTATTTTCAGTTTGAGCAGCTGGAGGGACTAATGTTCTATGCAGCATACTTAGGGAAGCGAGAGCTTAAATGGAGAGGGAAATATATATCTATATGAAAAGGGAAACAGCAAACTAAAACTATCATAAAGCAAACTGAGGATAACTGCCCAAATGTTTGATGTGGATATAACACACAGCTTGAGATCTGAAAGGGAAAAGATAGCTGTGCCTAGAGTTAGAAAGGCTGGGTGGAACAGAAAGGGCCAGAGCTAAACCTGAAAGTTCGGGAAGAATCAGTCAAGGAGGATAAGAAGCTGAAAAGTGATAAAGCTATTTGGAGGAAGAAGTAGACCAGCTTGGCCAGAGCAGAGGCTTTGTTGTACAGGAAGGGAAGTCTGGGTCGGACTGAATTGTAAAGGCCCTTGACTGTCAGGTTAAGAAATCTGAACCAGATCTTAGAGGCAAAGGGAACCTTTAAAAACCTCAAAGAAGGACACCAATATGCTCCAAGTGGTCTCCCAAGAAAATTACTCTGGTGCTCATTTGCAGAAATGATGGGGAAGGAAGTAGAGTAGGAAAAGGAAGGAGATGTGAGCCAGAAGCTAATTGTCAGATAAAGGTCTAGAGTTGGGGTAAATGGCACAGACTATGAAAGGCGTTTTGAAGGAAGAGTTGACTGAAAGTAACAACTGAATGCCAGAACTATATAAACAGATATCAATGAAAAACATACGGTTTGGAGTCCGGATGATAGAAGAATGGTACTGTTTACATGTGGCAGGACAATTTTTGAGATATCAATTTGCCTTTTGTTCTCTAAGTCTTTCCTAACTACTCTCCCCACCCTTCAGTCATTCCACAAAACTAGGCAGGCCTTTTGTATTTCTTTGCTTGAAGGATTTTTGTCCATAGAGCTATCATTTCTACTTGTCTTTCATAAAGCCAAAATTCACAGAGAGATAGTGTTGGATATTTCAGAATGATGACCAGTAATAACAGAGAAAGGACTTATTTCAAGGTCAGGGAGAGAGAGGGCAGCAGGGGTAGATTCCAAAAGACTGGGAAAAGGGTCCCATGGGAAGTGTGAACCCATTTTGGCTCAGAGGCTGTCCTCCAGAAAGATGGCTGGCTTAGGAAAGGTTGGCTGCAAGGCATACCTAGAGAAACCAGAAGCCAGGTCCAGAGCCTCTGGAAGAGTTAAAGATTCCCATGCCTCACACTGAAAAGTGTGGTAGAGCCAAGTGTGGTAAGGATGCACACAATAGATATGCTAATGGCTTTGTGAGTATAAACCACTTTGGAAAGCAATTTGACTATCTCTAGTAAAGCTGAAGATTCCCAGAAATCCCCTAGGTATATACCCTAGAAAAGCTCCCACATATGGGCCCAAGGAGATGGGTGTGAGATGTTGAAGGGAAGCCTTGTTTGTAAGGGCGGAAAATTGGAAACAGCTTAAAATCCACGGGGATAATGTTTAAATACATTGTGGTATAGTCACAAAGCAGACTGCTAAATGAATGAACTAGAGCAACTTGGACAGATTTCAAAAAACACAATGTTTAATATAAAGAACACATTTCAGGAGGAAATTTCCATGTATATAAAGATTTCCAATAGGCAAAAGTATACTATATATTATTTGCAGGCATATACACAAAGTGAGCTTGAAATTGACAATCATTAAAGTCAGGATAGTGATTATATTTGGGGGAAAGGGAGGTAAGGGAAATTGGATTAGGAAGGGATCATAGAAGCCTCAACTGTAACTGTAATGATTTTAAAAATCTAAAGGAACTATAGAAAAATGTTAAGATCTGTCAAAACTAAGTGATGAGTACACAGATGTTATACTATCCTTTGTGCTTGTCTGAAATGTAATATTTCCTGACCCACTAAGTTCGTGGTTGCATATTTATATTTGCTACAAATAGTGATAGTGAAGTTGGGTAGAAGGAAGAGTTTGGAGGTAACCATGGAAAAGTGGAGCAGGCACTTAAAGAAGTGGGGCTAGAAGGGCAGAAAGGGGACAGCACTAGAGGTTATGGAATTGGTAACTGTTTTGCTTGGTAGAAATAATGAAAGCCATGCAAGTAGATGAGGTCTTCACAGGAGAGAGGGTAGACAAAGAACAGCCTTGGACACAGGCCTCTGCCTTGGCATGTGCAGTTGGGGTGGGTGGAATAAAAGGGAATAAGATTTAGACAGGGTGAGTGAATCCACATACATGAATTGTCAGGAACCGGAGGGAAGAAAGCATGAGGTTAATAGCATCACAGGCCTAGAGGGGGAAAGCAAATTGAGGCCGAAAAGCCATTAGATCCAGTGACTGAGAGATGGCTGATACCCTGAAAAGTGCTATTCCAGTAAAATTGTGGCAAACAGAAGCCCACTCCAGGCACTTAAGGAGAAAGTGGGCATGAAGTTGCCTCTGCAGTAGGAATAGATCATTCTTAGAGTTTTACTGTGAAAAGTAGGGAAATTGGGTAGTGGTTGGAAGGTGAACATGAGGGTTAAATGGAAGGTGTTACTGATAGGCAGAACCTAGGTATATGTTTAATAATAACCATTTTTCCCATTCTCAAATATTACTTACTATTGTAAAACATTTGTTACAATTCCAAAACTTTATTTTTAGAAAGATAATCCACTCAATTCACTTGCCTAGTATCAAAATGAAGACATCTACATTTAGAATGTAAACTTTATAAGCAATAAATGTTTCCACATCTTAAATACAAACAGAAAAAATATGATATTTTTTGTTCAAAGTCAGGGGTTCTAGCAATTGGCTCCTTTTTACTGAACAATTGCTAATGCAAGGGAGGAGGGAATTTGGGGAGTTGGGTGGGAGAGCTGTGGTGATGGTAGCATGTGAACTCAACTCTGCAAATGCATGGGGCGCCAAACCTGCCTGATGCCACTCTTTGGGGACTTCTGTCATGCCAGTCCAGCGGGGAGAAAGCCTGCTTTTATCAGCATGGTCGGGAGTACCGCTCATGTTCTTCTCTTTCTGTAATGCACTGTGCCTTGTGTGCAAGACATCGTCAGTACAGTGCCAAGAAAATGGTGGAAACCTGTGTGTGGGGATGCCCATTCCTCAACTCAGATCTTCACCAATGTGAGGTAGATTTGGAGACATCAGGCTGATGAGCAGCAGGAAAATGAAAGCTAAATTAAGCACAGATAGATCATTTTTCTCTTCTCATGTTTAAAGGAGAACAATGAGACTATCAAATGCTGGAAAGAAGAATGTCTGGAGTGATAGAGAAGTTTGGGAGTGGATGGTGGCTGATAGTAGCACATCGTGAATGTATTTAACACCAGTGAATATATACTTGAAAGTGGCTAAAATGATAAATTTTAGGTTGTATATTTTATCAGAATAGAACTGTACAACCCCAAGAGTGAACTCTAATGCAAACTATAGTTAATAATATAACTATAATAAAAATGTTTCATCAATTGTAACAAAGGTACCTCGATAATGCAAAATGTTAATAATAGGGAAAACTGTGTGTTTTTGTTGAAGGGAAGGTAGATGGGAACTCTGTACTCCCTGCATGATTTTTCTATAAACGTACAACTTCTCTAATGAAAAAAAAAAGTTTTTAATCTGGAAAGGGATGGAGCAGAATATGGAAGAAAACTACGAGCTACTCATTCTATAAAACCTTGCTACTTAGAGTATGGTCCTGTGACCAGCAGCATTAGCCATCACCTGAGAGCTTGTTAGAGAAGCAGACTCTCTGGCCTTACCCCAGACCTACTGAATCAGAATCTGCACTCCCAGGTGACTTTTTTGTACAATAATGTTTTAGAAGAACTGCTGTCTACAACATACAGGAACTGTGAGGTAACTGGTATGTGACATTCTTTGGGGACTTTCCTGGAAGGACCCTCACTTGGGATTGGTGACAGGCATTTCAGTCGTCTGCGGGTCGGCGTCACTGTGCCATAGAGTCCAGGTTCCACAATCTGCCTTAGCTGAACCCCGCGTGGCTGTATTCCTTCACCTTCCTGAGTTTCACATGTTCGATATTATCAAGATTACCTGGAAGCTCTAGTTTAAAATGCAGATTTCTGCCCTCCCACCCCCAGGCCCCTGAGGAATTCTGACAGTGGAGGCCCAGGGTGGGAACTAGGAAAATGCATTTTTAACAAGCCCCATAAGGTGATTCAAATGCAAATCTTCCCAGACCACATTTTCAGAAACTTTGCTCAATACCTTCTTCTACTTTACTCCTTTACTGCTCAGGATCTTACATATGGGGGAAGTGGAGGTGGCAAGGAGGCAGAGGCCACTAGATATGTGCTGGATCCTCCACAATATCCATTTCCCATTCCACCTAACAAGGAGCGTCTCCTCTTCGCAACCTAGTTTTTCTGGGCCATTTTCTCACCTTCGCCCCTCTCTGCCCTTGTTCCCTTCTAATGGCCGTCAGACAGGCCCCTCACCAGCTCTCATCTACTCTAAATTCTCTCAGACATGTTCTCTTTCATGCTCTCTCCAGTTCTGCTTTTGGAATTCTCCTCTCAGTTCCAGCCAACTTTTACCCTTCTCTACAGCTTCTCCAGGTCTCCAATTACCTCTTCAAGAGCATATTCAAAAGCGTCTTTATAGTCCCTCTATTTGACCTCACAGCTGCATCTGCCACTGCCAATCACCCTCTTCCCTGCACAGCCCCGCTGCTGGGGAGGTCATGGCCAAGGCTACCACCGCCCTTTCCGCAGAAGGGTGGAGCGCAGCTCCTGCACTGTGACGCAGCCCAGGATTTACCATTGCCTCCTGTGCGCCCTTTAATCCCCTGGAAAAGTTTTGGAATACCACTGGGGGAGTCTATATGATTAATTCTCTCCACAATCTGTTGTCTTACTGGGGGATGCTCGAAGATCCGGTCCCACAGTCAGGACCAGCCAGAGTTTGCCGTGCCCAGGGCAGAATGAAAATGTGAGGCCCCTGGTTCAAAAAGTATTAAGAATTTCAAGACAGCGAGAGCAGAGTACTAAACTAAGCCCTGGGCCCTTCTAAACACGGGTTCCTGTGTGACTACAGAGGTCGCATGTCCAAAAGCCAGCCCTGCTTCCAGTTGACCCAGCCTTTTAGCTTAGTGACTATCAGGGCCAGATAAGTTAGTGAGAACATGGTACGAATTGAGATAAAATCAGAGCTTCACATTCCCAAGTTATCAGCTAGTTTTCCCAGGGAAACACCACTCCATGTTCACAGTCTTCACTTCTCACGTCTGTCAGCTCTCTCACAGACTTCGTCATCACGGGAAGGAGGAGGGAGTGTGTGAATGACAAGGCACAGCTCCTCTTCAGAAGGATGTGGGAAAAACAACTCAACGAGGGTAGGTCAGAAATATCACCAGCATCAACACTGTTATTGTTTTAATAACTGAAGTATGGAATTATATGAAATTTAATCCTAAATATTGTGTTCTAGGTCTTCCCCATTTCGAACCCCTAAACCCTGCAAGATCAGACTGGAGATAGAAACTAGAATCAAAGCAGCAGCAAGTTTCCCTGCTTTCTTTGGGGCAGAGCCAAAAAGAGATAAAGAAAGTGTTGTATTAGGCAGCAGTAAAAAACAGGCAAGGGACAGGCCGGCCTTTAATAAAACGGACCTTCACTGGGGCTAAAATGGCCCTGGGCTGACCCCACCCTAAATCCTGGCAGTGTCCAATGCCAGGAATTCAGAGGAACAAAAACGCTGGCATTGCCTGCTCCATCCCGTGCATACATAACAGAAAGCATTGCAGAAACTCTCAAGCAAGGAATACATAAATACCATTATCCAGTAGTTTTAGGCAAAACTTATTTTTTTTTAGACCAGATGACTATGCTGTTCTGCCTTCCCTGCCTCAAATTTCTGTCCTGTGACTCACAGGGAGGGCCTTGGGGACAATGAAAAATCCCAACAACCTAACACAGGTCCTTCTCTCTCTCTCCAGCATCAGAATAAATTTCCTAAGGCATTTGTTTCTTCCTTTATTAACCAGGCGTGAATGATAATATTGCCAGGGCTTAAGAACTCATCTCTGTCACTGGTAAATATAAATAATGAGCCACATCCATAGAAAAGCATGCCAGAATCTCATTGATTAACATCACGTGCCACAGCCCCTCTTTGAAATTAAAAACACTTACAATGACACGGAGCAGAAAAGGCATTGCATGAAAAATATTTCTTAGGCAAAGTTGCCATTAAGGCATGCCAAAAATAGAACTGTTTTTATTTAATCACTCCTCCCTGCCCCCACCCCAGTGCCTGTGGCAGGCTGCGAAGCTGCACACAGTTAAATCACAAGAATTACAGAAAGTAATTCCATTCATTTAAATTTCAGAAGCTTCAAAAGGAGAAGATCTATGGATAAAGCTTAGTTAACAGGTCTCTTTCCCCTGCTGCAAGGGATAATTAAGAAAGTGATTGGCCAGAATAAAAATCCAGCTGTTTAGTAATTTATAGGAGAATTTTTAAATTTTTTAACTCCACGTCGGTTTTTGCTCTACTGCCAATGTCTTAGTTCTGTTGCGCATCGCCCTTCACGCACAGCTTCCTAATTGGTCTTCCTGCCTCCAACTTTGTATCGCTTTTTCAGTGGGACACTGTCTTAGTTTACCGGAGCTGCTATAAGAAAGTACCACAGACTAGATCAGGGGTTCTTAATCTTTTTTGTTCCACGGACCCCTTTGCCAGTCAGGTGAAAACCACAGACCCTTTACTAAGTCCACACTATACTGTGTATTATTTAATAAATATATCACACCCGCACCAACACATTCCCACAAGAATATGTTTTTTTGAATTTCAATTCAAACTCATGGACCCCTTGTTAAGAACCCCTGGACTAGGTGGCTTCAACAACAGGAATTTATTGTCTTATAGTTTGGGAGGCTAAAAATCCAAAATCAAGGCATTGTCAGGGTCATGCTTTCTCTGAAGTCTGTAGTGTTCTGCCTGCAATCCATAACTAACTCAATCTGCTTCCGTCACATGGCCATCTGTCCCCCTCTGAATCCAAATTTCCTCTTCTTATAAGGACTTCAGTCACAATGGATTAAGGCTCACCCTGATTTGGTTTGGCCTCACCTTAACTAACATAACATCCTCAAAAACCCTGTTTGCAAATGGGTTCACATTCACAAGATCAGGAGTTGGTACTTAATGTGTCTTTATGGGGGACATGATTCAATCCATAACAGATACCACTGTCTAGCAGAATTGCAACCTGGTCATTGCACGGGCAGATTTACTGCAGACTTCCTTGGCTTTGCAAGTACAGTGGATTGTTTCTTTTCTTTTTTTTTTTTTTTTAGATTTTGAATACCTTGAACTTGGGTCTGTGTGCCCATTACATCACATGCTCCACACTTCCTCTTGTGTCCTGCTTTGCCTCTGGAGCCTCATTGCCCACAGATATTCCTTTCTCTTCTCTGAGGTATTAAGATATTTGAGTTGTCAGCCATGGTCTGTGGAATGAAGTCCAAGCTCCTCAGTCTCCTCCACCATCTGACTCCCGTTAACTTTCCCACCTTTATATCTGGTGGATCTTTTACATCCACTCACCCTGGTCTCCTCTCCTCCCAGCCTTTTCCACTTAGGCCTCTGACTTGCACTGCTCTTCAACTCACCACAACTCCCCTTTCTTCCAATTCCCAATTCTGCCTGAAAATTCCAGTCATCTTTCAAGGCCCAGTTTAAGTGTCACCATCTTCATGAAGTGTTCATTAATCTTTGCAGGCAGTCTAGTGCAGTAGGGAAAAAAAAAACCCCAAAAACAAGGACCCTGAGGTCAGCTAGACCTGAGTTTGAATCCTAGCTCTTTCACTCATTAGGTATGAGAACCTGGCAATTTTGCTCCACCTAGTGATTTGCAAAATGAGAATGTTTTCTACTGCCATTAGAGGCTTGTTTTTAACATAAAGGGAAATTATGTTAAAGTACATGTGTAATTCCTGTTATTATTATTATTATTGTTATGGGTTTTTCTGCTTTCACAGAATATGTAGCACTTTCAACATTTGTCTTTTCTGAAGTTATTTGTGCATATGTCTTTCTTCCCTACTGAAGCACAGAGCAGGAAACTCATCTGTCACATCATTGCATTCTACACAGGGCCCAGCATGGACCCTGACATTCACTAGACACTTACTAAATGTGTGCTTGCTCAAATTGTGAATTCTGCTTTAATGAAACTGACAATCTTTGTTTAGCTAATACCTCATGGGAGAAACAGGGCTGAAAAACTATATACCAACTCGTGCAATATTTAGACTTCTCATTTTTAGGTTTTTATCCACAAGATTTAGAATCTAATCTCCCAAATTATAATATAATGGTAATAATAACCAACACTTATATAGTGCTTCCTATATTCTAGGAACAAGTCTAAGTGCTTCACATATATTACTTACATAATCTTCAACAAACCTAAGAGGTAGAAGCCATTTTTTATCCCATTTTACAGATAAGGGCACCGGGGCTTAGGGAGGTTAAGTAACTTGACCAGAAAGTGGTGACCCTGGATGCAAACCCAGGCAGCTTGGGTCCAGAGACAGATCTTTACCACTTCATGGTACAGCCTCTAACATACTACCACCAGATAAGTCATAAAGCAAAAAGTAAATGGAATTGATCCAATCGATTGTTTCACAAACAATATAACCTAATTCAACCGATGTTTTTGATTGGCCAGACAAGGTGTCCATGTACGAGTGTGCGTGTGATTAAAAATGGCTGAGACATTGCGCCCTCCCAGCTGTTCCTCAGCCGCTGACAGGCAGCCAGCCCTGGGTCTCCTGGAGTCCCCTCCTCTCCTGTACTTTAGATCCAGGTGTAACTTGACAACAAAAGTAGTAGTAGACCACAGCTATGCAGCTTTAGGGGGCCTATTTTAGTTTGCTAAAAGTTGCTAAAAACAATCTACCAGAAGTGGGTTGGCTTTTACAATGGGAATTTATTAACTTAAAAGCTTATAGTTCTGAAGCCGTGAAAATGTCCAAATCAAGGCTTCATCAAGTGGTGCTTTCTCCTTTTTTTTTTTTTATTTTTTATTTTTTTTTATTTTTTTATTATGGGTAAAAATCAAAATTCTCACAATACATACGTGCTTTCTCCTTAAAGACAAGCACATGACAGCATCTGTCAGTGTCTCCCTTCTCTTCTGGGTCTCGTTGCTTCAGCTTCTGGCTGCTTCTCTCCTGGGTTCCATTGATTTTAGCTCCTTGCTCTCATGGCTTGCTCTCTCTGCTCCTGTGGCTTTTTCTCTCTCAGCTTCTGGGGTTTCTCTCCATATTCATCCTTTTTAAGAACCCCTGGACTAGAACCACAACACAGCAGTTTCCACACTGTGATCTATAGCACTGCTTTTCAAACTTTAATGTGTAGCCAAATCACCCGGGAATCTTGTTAAAAGGCAGACTCTGACTCAGTGGGTCCAGGGTCCCCTGAGAGTCTGCATTTCTAACAAGCTCCCAGGTGATGCCAATGCTCTAGGTCCATAACCTCACTGAGTTGCAAGGGTCTATGGCAGGGGTTCTTAAGAAGGGGTCGGTGAGCTTGAATTGAAATTCAAAGAAACATTATTCTTATGGGGACGTGTTGGTGTGGGTGTGATATATTTATTAAACGATATATAGTGTGGCCTTAGTAAGGGGTCCGTGGTTTTCACCTGACTGGCAAAGGGATCCGTGGAACAAAAAAGGTTCAGAAACCCTGGTCTATGGACTACTAGCTTCATAATGGAGGTTCATAAGAGCTGTCATGTTTCTCTGTGGAGACTCTTAGAGCCTGTTATGTGCTAGGGTGCTCTGCACATCTTTAAGATGGGTCTATAATATGCAGGATCTCCAGAATTTATTTGACCAAGGAACACTTTTAGAACACCTATTACATCTCTACTAGGATTAGATTCCGCTTCTAGTAACAGAAAACCCAAACGGACAGTGAATTTTTTCTTTTCCACATAAAAGAAGGCTAGACAGCCTCGGGATGGCATGGCTCCAACAGCACCAATGTTGCAGGCTACCTCTTCCATGTCGTCCCACTGCCCTCATCATGTGGAGTCCACGTCGAGGTCCAAGGTGGCTGCTCCAGCTCCAGCCCTCACAAACGCATTAAAAACCAGCAGTTCAGGGAAGGCAGGAGAAGGACACACGCTTCTTCCTTTCTTAGGACACTTTCCAGAGATCACACACACTACTTAAGCTTACATATCATTGGTCAGAATTTCATCCCATGGCAAAGGTGCAAGTAAACCTGGGAAAAATGGTCTTTATTCTGAGCAGCCATATGCACAGCTAAATATCAAGGCTACTGTGTTAGTTTCTGTATTAGTCAGCCAAAGGGGTGCTGATGCAAAATACCAAATATTGGTTGGGTTTTATAAAGGGTATTTATTTGGGGGCAGAAGCTTACAGTTACTGGGCCATGAAGCATAAGTTTCTTCCCTCACTAAAGTCTGTTGCTACGTGTTGGAGCAAGGCAGCTGCCGACGTTTGCCAGGGTTCTTGGGTTCCTCTCTTCCTGGGGCTCTGTTTCTCTCCAGGCTTAGCTCCTCCGCTTCCTCCACAAGGTCAGCTGTAGACTATCAGGCGATCAGCTCACTTCTCTTCTCCTGGGGCGTTCTCTCTAACATCAGAACTGCAACTCAGAACTGCTCCCTCTGTCCTTTGCCTTGCCTTTTATATTTGATTCATGCCCCACCAAGGGGTGGGGCTTAACACCCTACTGACATGGCCCAGTTAAAGCCCTAATCATAACTTAATCATGCCTAGATTAACAGATCAGTTTACAAGCATAATCCAATATCTATTTTTGGAATTCATAATTACATCAAACTTCCAAATGGCTACAGTTTCCTAGCACTGCCGTAACAAAGTACCACAAACTGGGTGGCTTTAAACAACAGAAATCCATTTTCTCACAGTTCCAGAGGCTAGAAGTCCGAAATCAAGGTGTTGGCAGGGCCAAGTGCCCACTGAAGGCCTTCGGGGAGAGTCCTTCCTTGCTTCTTCCAGCTTCTAATAGACCTAGGTATTCTTTGGTTTGTGAGAGCATAACTGCTAACCTTGCCTGTTTTCGCCAGACTATCTTCCCTTTGTGTCTGTGTCCTGATTTTGCTCTTTTTGTAAGGGCACCCATCATATTGGATTTAGGGATCACCCTAATTTAGTATGGCCTCATCATGACTTAACTAATTACAGTTGCAAAGACTCTATTTCCAGATAAGGTCACAGTCACAGGTTCTCGGTGAACATGAATTTTAGGGGACAGTATTCAACCCCGTACAGGTAACTTTACTGAGAAGGGGAGAATGTATATTGGGGAATAACAAGCTGTTTCTGCCACAGCATCTTAAAGAACTAGTAAACAGGGTGGTGCTCTGTTCTGACCCCCTAGTTTCTGCCACTGGTTGGTGGATGAGGCAGGACAAGCATGTGAGTATCTTGGCTTCCTTTCCTGTTCTTGGTCAGTTACTTGGTGGTGCCTTCGTCAGACAGCATCTTTCTTATCCCTGGTGGCAGGGAGGAGATCCCAGGGCATCCCTGTCTGAGCTGCTGGAAGCCGCTGCCCTGTCAGAAGCACCTGGTTGATGGACTGCCCTGCCCGGCCCCCACTGGGTTCAGAGAATGTATAGTGTCGCTGAAGAGAAAGACAAAAACACAGGAGAATGAAACTGGTTTTTACTTTGCAGATGGACAGTTCCACCCCAACAGGTGGAAGACAACGATACAAATTTATGTTTTTCATGCAGTTTTATAGCGAACCCAGTCTTTGTGAAGGCCTCTCTTGTGATTTTCTCAATGTTTCATCCTTAATTTAGTCAGTCTTCAAATGTTATGGGAGGCAGTGAGGCTGTTCTCTAACACTGAATCATTGAACAAACCAGGTTGGTGATTTGTCTTGGCGCTGAGATTCCTGTACTGAGTAAGAGAGGAATGGGAGCTGGGAGAGGAGGGCATCTAACATTTACTGACTGTACTATGTGCCCGGCACTAACCTAGATGTTTATCCACTTATCTTATTTAGTGCTCATTACAATTTATGACACAGACTGGTAATGACCAAGCTGGGAGGTGAGCCGACTACTGATGCTTCTACACCCCTCCCTTTACCAGGACAAGAACACAAGAATGTTCTGCACTGCTAACTTTCTTTGTCTCCCAGGCTCCGCCCTTCCCCCCACCACATTCTTTCACACATTGACTTTGTGTTTATCTTTTCCCAGTAATTGGTAAATTGTAATCCCAGCATCTACAATTCTTGACATTCATTTGCTGTTTCCCAGTAATTCTGTCCGCTTGGCGTTTGCTGTGAAAAAGGAACAGAAGTGCTCACTAATGTGCTGCGCGCTCCTTGCCTGGATGGGGCCCGTCACCTCATTTGTCACATTGTGCTACTAGTCCTGAAGGCTGACAGGCAGTTCAGGCTTTCTGAATGCAATTCAGGCATTGATTTTAATCTACAAAGCTTTCGCGTCTGGGTCCTGGCTGCCACGGCAATGAAATAAATGGCTTCTTAGATACTTTTCCACATGCTGCTGCTAAGTGTTCTGAGATGTGGTGCTCCGAGAGACATTTCGGTACTTCTTCTGAGGTAAAAAATGTCCAATATGGATAACTTCCTAGCTTTAACCTTTACTGTTAATGTAGAAGAGAAATCCCAAACGAGGACAAATGCACCGAGAGCACTTAGACTCATGGACCTATGTGCTGAGTTTCTTAGTAATATCTGGTTAAAAACAAATTAAAAAGTACAGACTACAAGGTGGCCAGTAAATCTGGTTTTCAAACAGGAAATCTCTAAGCCCCAACAGGACACTGGGTACCAGGAAGCCAATGAGGAAGCCTGATGTTTAGACTTTTGTGTGTAATCTGATTTTCTGTCACCAGCACACAGGAAGCCGGTGGCAGGGAAATGATTCTAAGATGCATGCCTTGTCAGGGTGGGGACAGGAAGAGTCAAGCTTGGTGCTTACACTAAAAGTGTGGTGGCAGGCAGCGTGCCCAGGGAACATGACACCGCTTTTGTTCCAGTCAGCCATGGAGGGCAGTAGGAGGACCAGAACTGTAAAGAGGATTTCAACAGCCTACACCACAGTTCTGCTTTCATTCTCATCTCCAGAAGGCACTGGCTCTCTGCTGTTACTGCTCACATGGCATTCATTTGAAAAACACTCACCCTTGCTTCAGCTTTCTAACTCTGATGACGGGGGCATTAACAAAGAATGTGACAGAGTGGCTGACATGTTGACATACGTCCCTAAAAGGATAGAATTTTAATTTAAAAAAATAAGAATATGTGTCCAAATGCCAGAAATTTGAGTAAAAATGGTAAAGGATGAAACTGAGGGATTTTCAAGTAACAAAGGACAATTGAATCCACTCATGTAACTTTATTTCTCCATAGACGTGGGCTACTAGACCATGACTTATTATAGAGCTGGATGGAAGACGGAATTTATTGGGTCTTGGTTCAGTAGCATATGTAACTTAACTCCACATAAGTAGTGAAGTATAAACTTGCCTACGGTTTTTCAGGAGTCCAATTTTTTTTCCAATTTTCCAGTTCGGTTTTAAAAACCATTACAAAAATTCTACCAGCGCTAAGAACTACAAGTTTAATAACATAGCTGTTCCCTTTAGGTCTTGGTTTCAGCAAAGCCTGGCCAGGCTGGGAAATGTAGCTGCCATCAGATAGCATCAGATCAGGTAAATGCCCTCTGACTTTTTTCCAAACCTCAGGCTGTGACTCTGTATGAAATCCAAACAACTGGGTGGTTAAGTCAGTTACATTAAGAATCTCTCAAGGCAGTTGCTTGGAGCATAAATTCAGAATGACTAGTCACAGCTTTTTTACTTTTCAAATGTGAAGCCCTGTGTGACTTTAAGTACATTGCCTAGGAGTGAGTGGGCAGGAAGATAAACTTGCTGTATATTTGGCCAACTCTAAGCCAGCCTATTGTAAAACCAATCGGCTGCAATGGCAGGGAAGGAGATGTGGAAACTTAGGAGTTGAATGTGGGATAGAACTTGACCACCCCAACACCACCACCACGAGTCCCTTGCTCTTAAAGGGCTCTTATCCTTGCCAGGGATCCTCCTTTAGTTCCTCCCTAAGCCTCAGCTGTGCACCCATTGCAAGGTAAGTGCAGTGGACCATGGCCTAAGCTCTGACTAAAGGCTTGTTACTTGCTATCACGTTATTGGATTGAGTTTGGGATGAGCACCCGTCAATCCCACCATCATGGAGCACCCACAAGTGTCCTGTGATGTACCCAAGGTGATGAAGACAGTATCCTAGCCCTTGAGGTGTTCACAGAGATGTTTTTCTCTCAAGTTAACTGCATAGAATTTTTATTGGGAACAGCAAGGCAGGGGTAAATGTCAGCCCAGGGAAAGACTCTGTGCTCCAATTTCCGTCCAGATACTCGGATGTAACAGCTGGAGCTCTCAGTGATTGTCCCATCTCTGATATCAGTCCTGACACACAGGATTGGGACCCTGGGGGTGATGTTTATGTTCCATGGCCCTGCTCCTTGCAAAGCTGACAGACCCAGAGGAGAATGGACCCAAGATGAATTATTTAAGACCCCACCTTCCTATCCACAACGAATTACTCCCCAGGGGTGGGTAAAAATGGTAGTAATTTGCCCACCATTAGATATTGTCCTTTAAAATTGTCAGAAACTTAAACTTGGACACCTGGCCTGGAAAGGCCATGCTCATTAGAGTGTTTCTACAGAGCTGGAACTAAAAGAGAGTCATCCCTCTTCTGGAGAGGGGAAGCCACAGGATGGGCCTCTAGCCTTGTGAGCAGCCCTGTTCGTTGCAAGCCCCAGATGCCGGTCTGTGGAGTAGGACAGTGAGAACTTCTTTCTTCAGAGAGAGGCAGAGATGAGAGGATAGAGACAAGAAGTCCCAAGGACATTCAAGCCTTGGGTCCCAATTTCCTCTCCCCCTACCTTTGCTGGCAGTTATAGGAGGCACCCCAATAAATTATCTTTTGCCTAAGCTAATTAGTTTTGGGTTTCTATCACTTGCAGCCAAAGTGACATATTGGCAAAAATTCCCAACCAATCTGCTGGCCAGTCCCACAAATAGATTATTCTTCCTGTGTGTTTTGCCTCAAAGCATTCGTTTGTTCTTTCTTTCTTCAAGGAAGTAACTGAGTCACACCCTGCTGCCTGTGCCACTCCATGTTCAAGATTTCTTGAGGATACCACTTCTTTGTGGTATTTCTCCCTTCTGCTGCAGCTCCCTGTAGGAGTAGCATCCTTAGTTCCTCCCTGTGTGTGGAATTCTGTGTCTCCTGGCTCAATATCTTCTCATCTTTGTATTATATCTCCTTCTCCTTGGTTGCTTGGGGTTTCTGGCAGACAATAATGCAAAATTGGCAAATATGTCCACTTCTCTATTCAGGGCTGTGAACTTTCCCTGCCCCCAAGAATTTTAGTAGCACTTTTCTTTTACCATTCTCTTTCCTCTTTCAGCATTATGTCCAAAGCCTTGGACAATGAAAATGATCTCCTCCTTAAAAATCTGAGGGATCCCTGCTTTGAGGTGTCATTTTGGAACTTTTGACCTTGATTTCAGTAGAATATTAGAGAACTTATTTCCAAATATTATATACAGAGTCCCTTAACATTCTCATATTTAATACTCACAATTTCCCCATTCAGTAGGCATTATTTTTGGCTGCCCAGCATTGAATTTCCTTCCTGTGTTTATGAAATTTGACATGGCTGAGTCTTTGTGGGAGATAGATTTCACCTGCTCCTATAGAAGCTGAAAAGGGCTGATATTCACTCTTTAAAAAAAATTTTTTTAATACTTTCACACTTACAGGATAGTTACAAAAATAACACAAATCCCTTACAGAGAATTGCAACATACCACTATACCCCCCAAATACTGAGACCTACCAATTTTAACATTTTGCCACATTTGCTTTATCACTCTGTCCATCAGTTTATCAATCCATTTATCTATACATTAGTCTGTCTATTTATCAATCCATTTTCTGAACAATTAAGTATATGCTATATACATCATGCTCCTCGAACACTTAATACATCCATGTGTATTTCCTAAAAACAAGGATATTCACTTATGTAAACACACTTAAGTGCATGGCTAAATTCAAGAAATGTAACATTTATATAAAGCCTATAGTCTATATTCCAATTTTTTCATATGTCCTAAAAATGTCCTTTTAGGACTTTTCTCCTCCATTATTAGATCCCATCCAAGACCACCTGTTGTATTTAATTGTCATTGTCTTTTTAGGTGCTCATTCTTTTTTTTTTCATTGTGGAAACATATATATAACATAAACCTTCCCATCCTGACTACTCCAAAGCATACCATATAGTGAGCTTACTCATGTTTACATTTTTGTGGTACCCTCAACACCTTCCATTACTAAAACTTTCCCATCTTCCCAAACACAACCCTACACTCACTATGTATTAGCTCCTATTCTCCCTAACTGCCCCCTGCCCCCTCCCCTGGCAAACTGTACACTAATTTCTGTCTCTATGAGCTTGCATATTCTCCAATGTTTTCTTCGTAGTAACTATAGGTATTAAATTTAACATCCTAAGTCTATAACACTCGTTTTCCTTGATACCAACCTAACTTCAATAGGAATCAACTATGTTCCTGAACCTTTCCATCTCCCTACCTTTATATAGTTCTTGTCACAAATTGCATTATGAGCCTAAAACCAGAAATCCCACTGATTTACATTTCATTTTATGCAATTGCCTTTTAGACCCTATAGAAAGTAAAAAGTGAGTTAAAAATAAAAATACTACAGTACTGATATTTATAATTACCTACACTACTACCCTTACTGGAGATCCTTATTTCTTCATTCAGCTTTCATCTATTGTCTAGTGTCCTTTCCTTTCAAACTGCAGAACTCTCTTTAGCATCAGTCCCTCAGTTTTTGTTTACCTGGGAATGTCTTAATTCTTCCTTTATTTTTGAAAGACAATTTTGCTGAATATAAAATTCTTATTTGGGAATTTTTTGCTTTCAGCGCTTTAAATATGTCTTCTCACTGCCACCTTACCTCCATGGTTTCTGATGACAAATTGGCACTTAATTTTATTGAGAATCACTTGTATGTGAAATATTGCTTCTCTCTTGTGGCTTTCTGAATTCTCTCTTTATCATTGGCATCTGACAGTTTAATTACAATATGTCATGGTATAGGTCTATGTGGATTTATCCTGTTTGAACTTGTTGAGCAGCTTGTATGTGTATATTCATATCTTTCATTATATTTGGGAACTTTTCAGCCATAATTTCTTTGAATGTTCTCTCTGCCCCTTTCTTTCTTCTCCTTCTGGGATTCCCATAATGCATGACTTGGCACATTTGATGGTGTCCCACAGGTTCCTCAGGATGTGTTCACTTTTTTTCATTCTTCTTTCTGCTTCTCAGACTGGATGATTTCAATAATCTTACCTTTAAGTTCTCTGATTCTTTTTTCTGCTAGCTCCTATCTGCCATTCAACCCCTCAAGGGAATTTTTATTATCTGTTACTGTGGTCTTCAGCTCTGTATGGTTCCTTTTCACAATTTCCATCTCTCTATTGAAATTCTCTTTGTGTTCATCTATTGTTTTCCTGATTTCTTTTAGTTCTTTGCCCATGTTTTCCTTTAGCACTTTGAGCATATTTAAGGACCATTTTTTTTTTAGTATCTCTCTGGTATATTCTTGGTTTTATCCTTCTCATTGATGGTTTCTAATGCTTTAATTTTCTCCTTTGCCTAGGCCATCACTTCCTGTTTCTTTTTATGTTTTGTAACATTTTGCTGAAACCTGGACATTTTGATATTTTAATGTGGTATTGCTGGAATTTAGACTCTGAGGTATCTGTTCCTTCAACTTGTATCAGCTAGTGTTATGATAGAGCTTTCCTTGAATACCAGGATCTAACAAAACAAACAAAGAACAACCAAAAAAACAAAAACAAAAACAAGGATAAAAAGCAAACATCATTCCCAGTCTTTGCATATTGACCTATTTGAGTGCTTCAAAGAGTAGGGGCTATAGGAGCCATGCTGAGCATTTCTGTTTGTTTCTTATCTTGGGCATGCACATTGGCCCTAAGAATTCCCCTGTTTACACAGATACGAACGGCCTCTCTTCCCTAGGAAACAGTTTCCTCATAGTCCTAGGTGCTGCACTGTATATCCTATAACCAGCAATCCATTGCCCCTCTGTAGGAGAGCTCCATGAACTAATATCTACAGGCAGGACAAATCCTTGGATGGAAAGTTCCTCAGACTACCACCAGACAGATTGGACCAGACATACATGCTCCCACTATCTGTATGAGGGTTACTCTGCTCCCTCTGGAACCAGGACGAGAGATCCACACTGGATCTTCATAAATGACTGAAGCCTTTTACATAAAATATCACCAAAGGCCTGATGGGATCACTTCAGTGATGCTTCTCCCATAGATCATGTGACTATTTGGTTTGTCAGCTACACCAGGATGATATTGATAGTGAAAGCAGAACAATTAATGGGAACATTAGCTGGCACTGAGCTGAGCCAGTGAGGGGTAGTGGAGAGGCTGGCCAGGGTACCACAGGATCCTACTGCTTTTATATAGCCTTTTCCTTGATCCAGCACTTGCCCTGTTACTACATTCCTTTAACTATTTTCTGGACCTTCAAAAAAGCTGTTTCAGTAAGTTTTTGCTGGTTGTCCAAAGCTTATGTGGGGGATGGAGCCATCTTGGTTGGGGCACGGCTTGATATTTACTCATCCAGCCTTGCTTGCAGCTAGGGCACCCAAACTAGGCTTGATCCATCAGATGTACCCATCTGGGACTTAGACTCAGAAGCTAATGATACAAAGAAGAGACCATGGATTATCCATTCTGGCAGTGGTAACAAAGACAGCAGCAGCATCTAGTCTCTAGTGGCAGCAGTAGCTCTAGTGCCACTGGTGGTTCTGATGTCAGCAGTGCCTGCATTGGAAAACTTGTGTGGCATTGATCTTGGCTGTGGTCTGGCTGCCCAACCTCACTTTGTGCCTGCCCATTTTCTAACACTGGTTTTCTAGCCTTCCTCAAGGATCCTATAACATCACCAATATTGTTTCAACATATCCATTTTTTTATTTAAATCAACCAGGATCAATTTCTGTTGCTCACAGCTAGAAATGATGAATGATATGCCTTCAAATGTTTCATGACAGGCAGTAATTTATTTTGTCTTGGAGAAAAAATTGAAATATATAATCTGGAAGGCTGACACATAAGAGCTGGCCAGTTCACTAGTGAGTGAGCCTAGCTGACCACCCAGTATCCACAGCTCAACTCAATTCTTTCTTTGGGGGATAGAAGTACAGCTGCTCAATTGAAGCTGACAGAAGTGCAGAGGAAGGAAGAAATTTTTCTTACCCAGAAAATAGCTTCATAAATGACTTAAGCCCTTTGCATAAAATATCACCATAGGCTTGATGGGATCTCTTCAGTGAGGCTTCTCCCATTATGCGGGGGAAATTACATTCTGTAGTGATAATGTGACTATTTGGTTTATCAACTTAACCAGGATGATACTGATAGTGAAAGGAGATACTATTAATGGGAACATTAAAACAATGACATAATGTCACCCTACATGAATCTAGGTGGAGATTCTAGAAGGTCTATCAGGCCATGAGATATCTGTGGTGATGCCCTCCTAATAACATCACTTCTGTGTTCTAGCTTTTTTTTCTTCAGGTATAAGGCAGGGGACTGCCAAGTGTCAACATGCCTGCCAGTGCTCATCTCTCACTATTCATGCAACTGGCAATATATTTTCAATTGCAGACATTCTTACAGAGAATATTTCCATAGCAACAGTAGGAATATATATATTTTAAAAGTCACCTGAGTGATGCTTTAGAGATAAATCAGTCTTCCATTCTAGGGAATTACAGGCTATTGCCACTTAGAGTTTCTTGGATCCCTGTAATATATGTACATGTGTACATTTCTAAGCCCTATTTGCTGTCTTTCAGTTTAATTAATTACAACACTTTAATCTCCCTTTTAAGCAAGAAGATAAAGAGAGATCTGTGCTGGACAGCAGCAACTCAGAAGTGTTTTTTTTTTTTTTTTTTTTTTTTTTTTCCCAGAAGTGTTTTAATGAAGGAGGGAAAAAGCTTACGTGCTTCGAGTCCTGCTATGCACCAGGCACTTGAACCTTAATTATGTCATTTTTGTAGAAACCCAGGCAGACCAAGGCCAACTCTGTAGCACAGCCTGAGCCTTGTGTGAGATTGGCAAATTTTACAGACAACATCCTACACCTCTGTCTTGTCACCAAGCAAGCAAGAAGAGAAAGAGTATGGTGTGATTAGGTATGTGTTGGGCAGGAGGTAGAAGTGAGAAGGGATAGGAGGCATGAATACCAACTGGAGAATCATGAAATAGAGGGCTCAGCCTTGCTGTTCTGTTTCCAAATTATTTGTCTCATCAGAACAGAGAGATGTAGGAAAGAATAGTCCTGACTCATTTTCTTATCTGAGGAGAGTGATGTTCTGCAAGCAAAGGGTGTTAACTAATTTGAACTTGCTTCTTTGAAGTCTGTCAGACCCAATGATGTCTCTTCTTCATCTTCTTTAGTTTAAAGAAATTTGTACACAGGACTACATTTTTAACCAAAACTTTAGTAAAGTTTAGTAAACTTTAGCAAAATTCTCCCTACAAGAATTTTCAATTTTTCTGAGACTCTTTCCTCATTCACTTTTTTTTTTTTTTTTGCTTTTGCCCTTTGGGGCAGATATGAAGAAGTTTTCTCTTACCTGTACTTGAAGATTCAATTTATTCATTTGTTCATTCATTCATGCAACATATACTTATTGGTCTCCTCATTTGTACCAGTTATTATGCTTTAGGCTAGGGATTCTTAACCTGTTTTGTTCCATGGACCCCTTTGCCAGTTAGGTGAAATGAATACTACTGTAATTTATTTATTGTATACATTTATAAGTGAAGGAAATGCTATATTTCAGTTAGAGGTCAGAAAAAATAAAAATAATAAGTTGATTTTTTAAAAATTCAAGCTCACAGACCCCATGAAATCTTTCCATGGACCCTTTGGGGGTCCATGGACCCCTGGTTAAGAACCCCTGCTTTAGGCTAAGAAATGTGAATAGACATAGACCTTACTTTCTTAGAGCTTGTCATCTAACTGAAAGAAAGAAACTAATTAGTTAAATTTACAATTATATACTTATAAACTGTGATAAGGAGTATGAAAGAAAAGTTCATGACAATATTAAAGGTTCTAGGGAACTCCCACCTTCTTAGAAGTTCTAGGAAATTCCTTCCTTCCTCTTCCCCATTAAGATCCATCCATTTGAAGGGTCAGAAAACCACTGGGAGAGTTAACACTAATGTCATCCACCCTACAGTATGAATAAGTTTAATCAGATAGTTTCCCTCCAAACAGATGCATGAGGTCAGTGTTCTAAGTTAGTGGGAGGATTTATGGGATGGATAGAGAGTAAAGGAATCACTTGGGAACGATGGACATTGTACAATGGGCAAACCTGGTTAGAGACCTCCAGAGACCTCACTTGCAGCAAGAAGGCCCCAGGCCCCAGAAAGAGAGGGGGAAGGACAGAATGAGAGGCACAAGAAACAGATCCATCCTAAGAAGAGCCTTATGCATATACCTAGAGAAAGGATGATTAAAAGGTATGGGGGGGGAGGGGAAGATATAGGGAGTAACCTTGAATTCCCTTGTCATTAGAACCCAAGCTAGTCAACTCCAATTTTCAATGATTTCATGATTAATAACAGACACAGGTGTTTGGCATTTGCTCTGAAGCCAAGTGGCATCTTTTTATTAGAAGTTTACCAGATGGCTGTGTTCACTCCTGCCAACTCTACCATATGGGAAGGGTTCTCTTACCTGGACTGAATTTGCAGATCCTTCCATTTATTCTCTGTCAAGGTTGGGTTCCTAAATGAGATATCACAGAAAATGATTGAGTTAAATGAAAAAATCTGTATTCCTGCTTTTGACTTAATCCTTGGTTATGTTTCATTCCTGGTTATGTCTTTAATCCCTTTCTGCTCTCTTAGTTTAGTGAATTAGATCCTTTATTTTAGCCCAAAGCCTAAACCAGTATGAGGAGCCAGCCCCTTGGTTTCCTTTCCCCTGGGCTTCCATGTGGCCCTGCAAATTCCTCTTCAGGTAAAAGCACTTCATAAAATGAAGTCTTAGCCAATGCTCTTTTACCATTCTGGAGGCAGAAGTAAAGAAAGAGAGTTTCCCAGGGCATTTTGCCATCAGTTTGCAAATTTCCAGCACAGTTTCCATTGGCAAGTCTTGAAGAAGGGTGTGGTCATGGAGTTGTGTGGACTCTCTGCTAGGCCCATTCAAAGCTCCTCCCTGAGTGTAGAGTTGGAGGAAGACAGTGTATGAGCATCTTCCCAGCCTAGTGTCAGTTGGGGTGGTTCATGCAAGGGCTGTTAGCTTTCCCTCCATAAAGGGCTAATGTGGGTTTTTTCTAGTATTTCCTTTAAAAAAAAAATTCTAGAACTATACATATAAGCTAAAATTTTTCCGTTTAACCACAATCACAGGTATAATTGTGAATATAATTACATTCACAATATCATCACCACTTTCCATTTCCAAAACTTTACAATCAACCCAAATAGAAATTCTGTACAATTTAAGTATTAACTTACCATTCCCTACCCCCAACCCAGCCCCTGGTCACCTATATTCTAGATTCTGATTCTATGAGTTGCTTATTCTAATTATTTCTTTTTTTTTTTTTTTTTTTTTTTTTTAAGATTTTATTTATTTATTCATTTATCCCCCCCCACCGCTGCCTGTGCTCGCTGGGTCAGCCAACCACGCCACGCAGGCGAGCCCGCCCCCACCAGGAGGCCCCGGGAACCGAACCCGGGGCCTCCCATATGGTAAACGGGAGCCCTAATGATTGAGCCACAGCCGCTTCCCCTCTAATTATTTCATATCAGTGGATTTGTTCTTTTGTGTCTGGCTTATTTCACTCAACATGATGTCTTCACGGTTCATCCATATTGTCACATGAATCAGAACTTCATTCCTTTTTTTTTTTAACTTTATTTTGTACATTTAATAATTGAAAACATAAGCAATTAAAAACTAAAAAGTAAACACAGATGAATAAAGATATACATTTCTCAATTAAATGTAATGGATACATGTAAATTTTTGTTTTTTGTTTTTTGTTTTTTGTTTTTTTTGTTTTTTTTGTTTTTTCTGTGTGTGTGAATCAAACAATATATTACACAATATATTTGGTTCATAGTAATGCATTCATACAGTATTTGTCCTTTTGTGTCTGCCTTGCTTCACTCAACATAATGTCCTCCAGGTTCATCCATGTTGCCATATGCTTTACAACTTCATTTCTTCTTACAGCTGCATAATATTCCATCGTGTGAATAGACCACAGTTTGTTTATCCATTCGTCTGTTGATGGACACCTGGGTTGTTTCCACCTCTTGGCAATGGTGAATAATGTGGCTATGACATCGGTGTGCAGATGTCTGTTCATGACACTGCTCTCAGTTCTTCTGGGTATATACCCAGTAGTGGCATTGCAGGGTCACATGGCAAGTCTGTATTCAACTTCTTTAGGAACTGCCAAACAGTCCTCCATAGTGGTTGTACCATCCTATATTCCCACCAACAGTGAAGAAGTGTTCCTATCTCTCCACATCCTCTCCAACACTTGTAGTTCTCTGTCTTTTTAATAGTGGCCATTCTGATAGGTGTGAAATGATATCTCATTGTAGTTTTGATTTGCATTTCCCTAATCATGAGTGATGTTGAGCATTTCTTCATGTGG
>JAKSZT010053816.1:256017-287190 GCA_026826555.1 Tolypeutes matacus
TTTTTTTTTTTTTAAGATTTTATTTATTTATTCATTTATCCCCCCCCACCGCTGCCTGTGCTCGCTGGGTCAGCCAACCACGCCACGCAGGCGAGCCCGCCCCCACCAGGAGGCCCCGGGAACCGAACCCGGGGCCTCCCATATGGTAAACGGGAGCCCTAATGATTGAGCCACAGCCGCTTCCCCTCTAATTATTTCATATCAGTGGATTTGTTCTTTTGTGTCTGGCTTATTTCACTCAACATGATGTCTTCACGGTTCATCCATATTGTCACATGAATCAGAACTTCATTCCTTTTTTTTTTTTAACTTTATTTTGTACATTTAATAATTGAAAACATAAGCAATTAAAAACTAAAAAGTAAACACAGATGAATAAAGATATACATTTCTCAATTAAATGTAATGGATACATGTAAATTTTTGTTTTTTGTTTTTTGTTTTTTGTTTTTTTTGTTTTTTTTGTTTTTTCTGTGTGTGTGAATCAAACAATATATTACACAATATATTTGGTTCATAGTAATGCATTCATACAGTATTTGTCCTTTTGTGTCTGCCTTGCTTCACTCAACATAATGTCCTCCAGGTTCATCCATGTTGCCATATGCTTTACAACTTCATTTCTTCTTACAGCTGCATAATATTCCATCGTGTGAATAGACCACAGTTTGTTTATCCATTCGTCTGTTGATGGACACCTGGGTTGTTTCCACCTCTTGGCAATGGTGAATAATGTGGCTATGAACATCGGTGTGCAGATGTCTGTTCATGACACTGCTCTCAGTTCTTCTGGGTATATACCCAGTAGTGGCATTGCAGGGTCACATGGCAAGTCTGTATTCAACTTCTTTAGGAACTGCCAAACAGTCCTCCATAGTGGTTGTACCATCCTATATTCCCACCAACAGTGAAGAAGTGTTCCTATCTCTCCACATCCTCTCCAACACTTGTAGTTCTCTGTCTTTTTAATAGTGGCCATTCTGATAGGTGTGAAATGATATCTCATTGTAGTTTTGATTTGCATTTCCCTAATCATGAGTGATGTTGAGCATTTCTTCATGTGTTTTTTTGCCATTTGTATTTCTTCTTCGGAGAAATGTCTATTCAAGTCTTTGGCCCATTTTTTAATTGGGTCGTTTGTCTTTTTATTGTTGAGTTGTAACATCTCTTTATATATATCCTGAATATTAAACCCTTATCAGATATGTGATTTCAAATATTTTTTTCCCATTGAGTTGGCTGCCTTTTCACCCTTCTGACAAATTCCTGTGAGGTACAAAATTGTTTAATTTTGAGGAGGTCCCATTTATCTACTTTTTCTTTTGTTGCACGTGCTTTGGGTGTAAGGTCCAAGAAACCACCACCTACTACAAGGTCTTGAAGATGTTTCCCTACATTTTCTTCCAGTAGTTTTATGGTCCTGGCTTTTATGTTTAGATCTTTGATCCATTTTGAGTTGATTCTTGTATAGGGGGTGAGATAGGGGTCCTCTTTCATTCTTTTGGTTATAGATATCCAGTTCTCCCAACACCATTTGTTGAAGAGACTGTTTTTTTCCCATCAGCATGGGCTTGGTAGGTTTGTCAAAAACCAGTTGACTATATAGGTGAGGGTTTATTTCTGGATTCTCAATTCTATTCCACTGATTGATATGTCTATCTTTATGCCAGTACCATGCTGTTTTGACCACTGTAGCTTTGTAATATGTTTCAAGGTGAGGCAGCGAAATTCCTCCCACATTGCTCTTCTTTTTTAGAATACTTTTGGCTCTTCAGGTGCACTTATCCTTCCAGATGAATTTGGTAATTGCCTTCTCTAATTCTGTAAAGTAAGCTGTTGGGATTTTGATTGGTATTGCATTGAATCTATAAATTAGTTTGGGCAAGATTGACATCTTCACAATATTTATTCTTCCAATCCATGAACACAGAATGTCTTTCCATTTGTTTAGGTCTTTTTAAATTTCTTTTAGCATTGGTTTGTAGTTTTCTGCATATAGGTCCTGTACTTCCTTGGTTAAATTAACTCCTAGGTATTTGAGTCTTTTTCTTGCTATTGAAAATGGAATTTTCCTCCTGATTTCCTCCTCAGATTGTTAAGTACTAGTGTACAAAAACATTACTGATTTTTGCGTGTTGATCTTATATCCTGCCACTTTGCTGAACTCATTTATTAGTTCAAGTAGCTTTGTTGTGGATACTTCAGGATTTTCAAAATACAGGATCATGTCATCTGCAAACAGTGAGAGTTTTACTTCCTCTTTTCCTATTTGGACGCCTTTAAATTTTTTGTCTTGTCTAATTGCCCTCGCTAGAACTTCTAGTACAATGTTGAATAACAATGGTGACAGTGGGCATCCTTGTCTTGTTCCTGATCTTAGGGGGAAAGCTTTCAACCTTTCCCCATTGAGTATGATGTTGGCTGTGGGTTTTTCATATATGCCTTTTATCATATTGAGGAATTTTCCTTTTATTCCTATCTTTTGAAGTATTTTTATCAAAAAAGGATGTTGGATTTTGTCGAATGCCTTTTCTGCATCAATTGAGGTGATCATGTGTTTTTTTTCCTTCAATTTGCTAATGTCGTGTATTACATTGATTGGTTTTCTTATGTTGAACCAGCCTTGCATACCAGGAATAAATCCCACTTGGTCGTGATGTATAAGTCTTTTGATATGCTGTTGGATTCGATTTGCAAGTATTTTGTTGAGAATTTTTGCATCTATGTTCATGAGAGAGATTGGTCTGTAATTTTCTTTTTTGTGGAATCGTTATCTGGCTTTGGTATTAGGGTGATATTGGCTTCATAAAATGTGTTGGGTAATTTTCCCTCCTCTTCGAATTTTTGGAAGAGTTTAAACAGGATTGGTGTTAATTCTTTTAGAAATGCTTGGTAGAATTCACCTGTGAAGCCATCTGGTCCTGGACTTTTCTTTGCTGGGAGATTTTTGATGACGGATTCAATCTCCTTACTTGTGATTGGTTTGTTAAGTTCTTGTATTTCTTGTTGTGTCAGTGTAGGTTGGTTATGTGTTTCTAGAAATTTCTCCATTTCACCTAGGTTGTCTAGTTTGTTGACATGCAATTTCTCATAATATCCTCTTATGATTCTTTTTATTTCTGTGAGGTCATTTGTAATCCCTACCCCCTTTCATTTCTGATTGTATTTATTTGCATCTTCTCTCTTTTTTTCTTTGTTAGTCTAGCGAGGGGGTTGTCAATTTTATTGATCTTCTCAAAGAACCAGCTTTTGGTTTTGTTGATTTTCTCTATTGCTTTTTTGTTCTCATTTTCATTTATTTCCACTCTAATCTTTATTATTTCTTTCCTTCTTTTTGCTTTGGGATTGGTTTGCTGTTCTTTTTCTAGTTTCTCAAGTTGTTCAGTTAAATCTTTTGAGTTTAGCTCTTTCTTGTTTCTTAATATAGGCATTTAGGGCTATAAATTTCCCTTCTCAAGACTGCCTTTGCTGTATCCCATAAGTTTTGATATGCTGTGTTTTCATTTTCATTTGTCTCAATATATTTACTGATTTCACTTGCAATTTCTTCTTTGACCCACCGAATATTTAGGAGTGTGTTGTTCAGTCTCCACACATTTGCAAATTTACTTTTTTCCTGTCTGTTATTGATTTCTAGTTTCATTCCATTATGATCTGAGAAGATGCTTTGTATAATTTCAATCTTTTTATATTTATTGAGAGCTGTATTGTGACCTAACATTTGGTCTATCCTGGAGAAAGATCCATGGGCACTTGAGAAGAATGTATAACCCACTGAGTTTGGATGCAGTGTTCTGTATATGTCTGTTAGGTCTAACTTGTTTTTCATATTGTTCAAGTTCTCTGTTTCCTTGTTGATCTTCTGTCTAGTTGTTCTATCTAATGATGTGAGAGGGGTGTTGAAGTCTCCAAGGATTATTGTAGAAATGTCTATTTCTCCCTTCAGTTTTGCCAGAGTTTGTCTCATATATTTTGGGGCACCCTGGTTAGGTGCGTAGATATTAATGACTGTTATATCTTCCTGGAGGATCGTCCCTTTTATTAATATATAATGGCCTTCTGTATCTCTTATCACTTTTTTGCATTTGAAGTCTGTTTTGTCTGATATTAGTATAGCTACCTCTGCTCTTTTCTGTTTACTATGCACATGGAATATCTTTTTCCAACCTTTTACTTTCAGCCGGCTTGTATCCTTGGGTCTGAGGTGAGTTTCTTGTAAGCAGCATATGGATGGCTCATGTTTTTTTATCCATTATGTCAGCCTGTATCTTTTGATTGGGGAATTTAATCCATTCACATTCAATGATATTACTGAAAATGCACTATTTATTTCCTCCATTTTATTCTTTGGTTTTCATATGTCATCTTATTTTTGTCTTTCTTTTTACTCTTTTGGTTATCCTTTCTGCTTTTCTTTCTTCTATACTCTCCTCCAAGCCTCTCTCTCCTGTCTTTTTCTTTCAGGTTCTAAGGCTTCCTTTAATATTTCCTGCAAAGGTGGATTCTTTTTTGCAAACTCTCTTAGTTTCTGTTTGTTTGTGAATACTTTATATTCACCTTCATATTTGAAGGACAGTTTTGCTGGATAAAGAATTCTCGGCTGGCAGTTTTTCTCTTTCAGTTTCCTAATTGTATCATACCACTGTCTTCTCGCCTCCATGTTTCCGAAGAGTAATCCGCACAAAGTCTTACTGGACATCCTTTGTACGTGATCGTTTGCTTCTCTCTTGCTGCTCTGAGAATTTTCTCTTTATCTTTTACATTTGACACTCTGAATAATATGTGTCTTGGCGTAGGTCTATTTGGATTTATTCTTATTGGGATACGGTGTGCTTCTTGGACATGTAAGTTCATTTCTTTTGTGAGAGTTGGGAAATTTTCAGCTATTATTTCCTCAAATACTCTTTCTGCCCCTTTTCCTTTCTCTTCTCCTTCTGGAACTCCCATGACATGTATGTTCTTGCGTTTTGTGTTGTCATTCAACTCTCTGAGCCCCTGCTCAATTTTTTCCATTCTTTTCTCTCTCTGTTCTTTTCTCTCTTCAATTTTAGCTGCTCTGTCTTCAGTATCACTTATTCTTTCTTCTATCATTTCGTGTCTGCTGTTGTATGCTTCAAATGTATTTTTTACTTCACCTATTGTGTCTTTCATTCCCATGAACTCCATTACTTTTCTGTTCATGATTTCAAATTCTTCTTTACGTTCGTGCAATGACTTCTTGATGTCATTGATCTCTTTAACTATATTCTCTTTCATCTCATTAATTTGATTTTGGAAATGTGTGCTCATCTCACTGATTAGTTCTCTCAAATTCTGTATCTCTTCTGGGACTTTGCTGTATTCCTTTTCTTGGGCCATGTCTTCTATTTTCTTAGTATGGCCCGTAATTTTTTGCTGGTGCTTAGGCTTCTGGTTAGTTTGTATTTTACTTAGATGCTCTATCTCCCTTCTCTTTCATGGGGTTTTAGTGGCAGGAGGCTGTGAGTTACCACCGCTCTTTGATTTTTGGGTCAACCTTGATTGTTAGGATTTTTCTGCTGGTTGCTCAAAACTGGGCTCTGGACCCAGTAATTGGTTGTAGAGTCGTTTCCTAGGGCCTTGGGCAGGGATGCTATAGAGGCCAGGAAAAGCGTCTCTTACTTATTAATTTTCTTATGTGCACTTCCTTGGTCTGCCAGGAGATGGCGCTTGTTGGAAGCTCTCAATTCAATGCCTGGTCAGAGCGTATTTGTTGTGACATAGAACAGATCAATGTGATAGAGCTTCCTGTCTGGGGGCTAGGCGCCCTGTGATTCAAACTTTCTGAGACAGTTCTCCAGACTTCTCTGGTAGCGCCCCCTTTTTCCCAGCTAGGAAATATTTCCACTCCCTTCTTTTTTTTATTTTTTATTTTTTTTATTTTTATTTTTTTTATTTTACCGGGAGGTCCCGGGGATCGAACCCAGGTCCCTCCATATGGCAGATGGATGCCCAACCATTTGAGCCACATCCGCCCCCCTCCACTCCCTTCTGAATCCTCAATAATCAGTCCCTGTTAGTAAAGGAGGAGATTGGGAGGTTTGTATATCTTTAGCCCCTTGCAGGCTCCAAGGTAAACAATGGCGCAGCCCCACCCAGCCTGGAAGGGCTCTCGGGACAGGGCAGACCAAACCTGGGAGTCCAAAGCTGGGTCAGCTCCAGGCTCTCTCTCCTCTCTCCCGTGGTGTCCTCAACAATTAGTCCAGGCTAGAAGAGAGGGAGGTTTCGAGTGTCAGATTTCTCCAGTCTTTTCTAGGCTCCCAGGGCAAACCGCCGCGTGGAAGGGTCCGTGGGGCTCTGCAGCCCAAATTTCAGGTCAGAACCTGAATCAGCCTAAGGCTGTGTCCCTCTCTCTCCCCTTTCCGGGAGTGGCAGATCCCTGAAGCCCCCTTTGTCTGTGGTCGCAGGCCCAGGGGCCCGAGAATTCTGAAGAGTGTGGGGGAGGGTGCCGGCAGCAGCAGAAGCTGCTACTTGCAACTCACATTCTGTAGTCACGATTTCCCTCTTCTTTCCCTCTCTCCTCTGGGTGATGTGCAGCCTTCACCTGCTGTCCTAAACCCTAGAAGATCTTCTTTGGGGCTGTTTCAGCTTGTCCTCTAGCTATTTTTCTGGAGAAGAGATTCCTGTGTCTTACTAGTCCGCCATCTTCCCAGAAGTCCTACTTCATTCCTTTTTAATGCTGAATAATATTTCATTGTATGTATATATCACATTTTGTTTATCCATTTATCAATTGATGGACACTTGGGTTGCTTCCATCTTTTGGCAATTGTGAATAATGCTGCTATGAACATCAGTGTGCAAATATCTATTCAAATCCCTGCTTTCATGTCTTTTGGGTATATACCTAGCAGTGGGATAGCCAAGTCATATGGTGTGGCAGTTTGAAATTATTTTACGAATCCCCAAAGGAAATATTATGTTTTAAACTAATCCATTCCTATGGGTATAAGACCCATTTGACTGAATTACGTCAGTAGGGTATGATTCATGTTTGAGTCTCTGCCCTCTTACTGGGTCTTATATAAAGTGAGAGATAGACTCACATGGACAGACACAGAAAAGAGGAAACTGCCATGTTTGCTTTTGCCTTGTGAGAGAAAAGACTCCAGCTTTGCCCACAGCCAAGCTGCAAGGACAAAAGCCCTACGAGACAAGCCTATGCCAGGAAAGAGGGGACTTAGGATTGCTTAAGCACAAAGTCCCAAGAGGCTGAGCAGCTCAAGAGGAGATAGTGAGCCCAGAGGAGAAGGCTGAAACTTTAGCAGAGATTGGCAGCCATCTTGCTTCACCACATGGCAACACACTGGCATCAACAGTAGCTCACTTTGTGAGAAAGCACCTTTGCTGATGCCTCAATTTGGACATTTCATGGCCTTGGAACTGTAGACTTTTACCCCAAATAAATATCCTTTATATAGCCAACACATTTCTGGTATTTTGCATCAGCAGCCCTTTGGCAAACTAAAATATATGATAACTCTATACTTAGCTCTCTGAGAAACTGCCAAACTGTCTTCCACAGGGGCTGCACCATTTTACATTCCCACTTGCAATAAATGAGTGTTCCTATTTCTCCACAACCTCTCCAACACCTGTAATTATCTTTTTTTTTTTTTAATAGTAGCCATTCTAATGGATGTGAAATGGTACTTCATTGTGCTTTTGATTTGCATTTCCCTAATAGCTAATGCTGTTCAGCATCTTTTCATGTGCTTTTTAGCCATTTGTATATTGCCTTTGGAAAAATGTTTATTCAAGTATTTTGCCCATTTTTAAATTGGGTTGTCTTTTTATTGCTGAGTTGTAGGATTTCTTTATCTATTCTGGATATTAACTCTTATTAGATACATGGTTTCCAAATATTTTCTCCTATTGAGTAGGTTGTCTTTTCACTTTTTTGATAAAGTCCCTAGATATACAAAAGTTTTAAATTTTTATGATGTCTCATTTATCTTTTTTTCTTTTCTTGCTTATACTTTGGGTGTAAAGTCTAAGAAATGATTACCTAATATAAGATCCTGAAGATGCTTCCCTATGTTTTATTCTAGGAATCTTATAGTCTTGGTCCTTGTATTTAGGCCTTTGATCCATTTTTAAGTTAGTATTTGTATATGGTGTGAGATAGGAGTTCTCCTTCATTCTTTTGCATATGGATATCTATTTCTCTAAGCACCATTTGTTTAAAGGGCTATTCTTTCTCAATTGAGTGGACTTGTCAGTCTTGTCAAAAATCAATTGGCCATAGATGTGAGCATTTATTTCTGAACTCTCAATTTGATTCCATTGGTCTATATTTCTATTCTTGTGTCAGTACCATGCTGTTTTGACCACTGTATCTTTATAATAAGTTTTAAGGAAAGGAGTTATGAGTCCTCCAACTTCATGCTTCTTTCTTCTTTTATAGTTTTTGGCTATATGAGGTCCCTTACCCTTTCAAATAAATTTGATGACTGGCTTTTCCATTTCTTCAAAGTAGGCTGTTGGAATTTTGATTGGGATTGCTTATTTTAATTGGGATTGCTTTGAATCTGTAAATCATTTTGCATAGAATTGACATCTTTCAATATTTAGTCTTCCGATCCATGAGCATGGAATGCCCTTCCATTTATTTAGATCTTCTTAGATTTCTTTTAACAAAATTTTGTGGTTTTCTGCATATAAATCCTTTACATTCATGGTTAAATTTATTCCTAGATACTTGAATCTTTTAGATGCTATTGTGAATGGATTTTTTTTTTTCTTGATTTCCTTCTTGGATTGCTCATTACTATTGTATAGAAACACTACTGACTTTTAAGTGTTGATCTTGTACCCTGCCACTTTGCTGAATTCATTTATTAACTCTAGTAGTTTTGTTATAGATTTTTTAGGACTTCGTAATATAGGATCATGTCCTCAAATAGTGAAAATTTTACTTCTTCCTTTAAATTTAAATGCCTATTATTTCTTTTTCTTGCCTAATTGTTCTGGCTGGAAAGTCCAAAACAATGTTGAATAACAATGGTGACAGTGGACATCCTTGATTTGTTACAGATCTTTCAACACTGAGTATGATATTAGCTGTGGGCTTTTCATATGTGCCATTTATCATGTTGAGGAAGTTTCCTTCTATTCTTATTTTTTTAAGAGTTTTTATCAAGAAATGATGCTGGCTTTTGTCAGATGCCTTTTCTGCACCAATTGAGATGATTATGTGGTTGTTTTCCCTTCATTTTGTTAATGTGGTATGTTACATTGATTGATTTTCTTATGTTGAACCAACCTTGCATGACTGGGATAAATCCCACTTGATCATGGTGTATAATTCTTTTAATATGCTGTTCGATTTGGTTTGCTAGTATATTGTTGAGGATTATTGCATCTATATTAAGAGAAATCTGTCTGTAATTTTCTTTTCTTGTAGTATCTTTATCTTGCTTTTATATTAAGGTGATGTTGGCCTCATTGAATGAGTTAGGTAGTATTCCCCCTTCTATAATTTTGTGGGAAATTATGAGCAAGATTCAAATGAATTCTTCTTGGAATGTTTGGTAGAATTCAACTGTGAAGCTATCTGGTCCTGGGATTTTCTTTGTTGGAGGTTTTTTATTATTGATTTGATCGCTTTCCTTGTTATTGGTCTGTTGAGATTTTCTAGTTTTTCTAGAGTCAGTGTAGATTGTTTGTATGTTTCTAGGAATTTTTCTATTTCTATTTCATTTATATTGTCTAAATGGTATACAGTTATTCATGGTATCCTCTTATAATCCTTTTTATTTCTGTGGGGTCAGTCATAATGTCCTCTCTCTCATTTCTGAATTTATTTATTTGTGTCTTCTTTCTTTTTTCTTTTATCAGTCTAGCTAAAGGTTTGTAAAATTTATTGATCTTTTCAAAGAACCAAATTTTGATTTTGTTAATGCTCTTTATTGTCTTTTATTCTCTATTTTATTTATTTCTGCTCTAATCTTTATTATTTCTTTCCTTCTACTTGCTTTAGTTTTTGTGTGCTGTTCTTTTTCTAGATTCTCCAGCTATACTGTTAAATCTTTGATTTTCAGCTCTTTCTTCTTTTTTAATGTAAGCATTAAGGGCTATAAATTTCCCTCTTAGCTCTGCCATCACTGCATCCAATAAGTTGTAATATATTATATTCCCCTTTTCATTTGTCTCAAGATATTTACTGATTTCACTTTTGACTTCTTCTTTGAACCATTGATTGATATGGAGTATATTGTTTAACTTCCATATATTTGTTGATTTTCCAGTTCTCTGCCTGTTATTTCCAGGTTCATTCCTTTGTGGTCAGAGAAGATGCTTTGTATAATTTCAGTCTTTTAAAATTTATTGAGACTTGTTTTGTGGCCCAACATGGTCTATCCTGGAGAACAATCCATGTACACTTGAGAAGAATGCATATCCTGGGTTCAATGTTCTGTATATGTTTGTTGGTTCTGGTTCATTTATCCTATTTCTCAAGTTGTCTGTTTCCTTTTTGATCTTCTGTCTACATGTTCTATCTATTGATGAGAGTGGTGTTTTGGAATCTCTAACTATTATTCTAGAGGTGTCTATTTCTCCCTTCAGTTTCGCCAGTGTTTGCCTCATGTTGTGTGTGTGTGTGTGGGGGGGAGGCACTATGATTTGGTATATAAATATTTATGATTGTTATTTCTTTTAGGTGGACTGAACTTTTTATTAGTATATAGTGTCCTTCTTTGTCTCTTGTTAGAGCTTATGACTTAGGGTTTATTTTGTCTGCTATTAGCATACTTACCCAAACTCTTTTTTTGGTTACTATTTGCATAGATTGTTTTTTTCCATCTTTCACTTTCAACCTATTTGTATCTTTGCATCTTGTAAACAACAAATAGTGAGGTCATGCTTTTTTATCTATTCTGCCAACCTGTGTCTTTTGATTGGGGAATTTAATCCATTAATATTCAGTGTTACTACTGTAAAGGCAGTACTTACTTTGGCCATTTTTTCCTTTGTTTATTATATATCATATATATATATATATATATCTTTTCCTTTATTGCAAACTCCTTTTCTGTATAGTTGATCTTTTATGATGTATCTAACTGGTCACTTTGTTATTTCTGTTTCTGTATATTTTTTAAATACTTTCTTTGTGGTTACCCTGGAGTTTGTATTACACAACCTACCATAAGCTACTAATTTGAAAGATACTAACTTAGCTTCAATAGCATACACATTCTCTGTTCCCATATCCCTCCATTTTCCCTCTTTAGGTTGTTTTTGTCTCGCATTACCTTTTTATATTTTGTTTGTCCATTATCAGGAAATATGACTTTTTATTGTTCAATTGTATTCTGACTTTTATAGAAATTTATGAGTAGAGTTATATATTGAGAATTCCATGCAATTTGTTTTTGCATTTACCATTTTAGTTAACTTTTATGAAGAACTTCACTTCTTAACACCACTCCCAACTGCTGTCTCCTGTCTTTTCCTTTCAACCAGAAAAACTCCCTTTAGCAATTATTGTAGAGCAAGTCTTTTGTTGACAAATTCTCTCAATTTCTGTTTCTCTGAATATTGTAAACTTTCCCTCATTTTTGAAGGACAGTTTTGCTAGATAAAGAATTTTTGGTTGGCAGTTTTTCTCTTTCAATACCTTAAATGTATCTTACCACTGCCTTTTCAACTCCATGGTTTTATTGATAAGAAATTGGCAGTTAGTGTTATTGAAAATCTCTTGTATATGATGAATCTCTTTTCTCTTGGTGATTTCAGAATTCTCACTTTAATCTTCAGCATGTGACAGTCTGATTAGTATGTGTCTCAGAGTAGGTCTATTAGAGTTTAATCTGTTTGGAGTACTTTTTTTTTCTTACTATTTGGAAATGTGTATTTATGTCCTTCATAAGAGTTGGGAAATTTTCAGTCATTATTTCCTCAATTATTATGTCTGTCACCTTTCCCATCTCTTCTTCTGGAACACCTGTGATGCATATGTTTGTATGCTTATTTCTGTCACTCAAATTCCTGAGTCACTGCTCAAATTTTCTATTATTTTTCTATCTCTTTTTCTGATAGTATGATTAATATTGTCCTGTCTTGTAGTTTGCTATTCTTTCCTCTGCCTGTTCAAATCTGCTGTTGTATGTCTCTAGTGTATTTTTAATCTCCATTATTGTACCTTTTATCACTATAATTCCTGTTATGTTTCTTTTTAAACTTTTGAATTCTTCTTTTTTAAAAAATATATTTTTATTTATTTTTAAAATCTACTTAGATTACATAAATTGTTACATAAAAAAAATTGAGGGATTCCCATATGCCCCACTCCCCAGACCACTTTCCCCCATATTAACAACTCCTTTCATTAGTGTGGTATATTCATTGCAATTGATGAACACATTTTGAGCATTGCCACTAAGCATGGACTATAGTTTACATTGTAGTTTATACTCTCTCCCACTCAATTCTGTAGGCTATGACAGATATATAATGACCTGTATCTGTCACCACAATGTCATCCAGACCAATTCCAAGTCCTGAAAATGCCCCCATATTACACCTCTTTTTCCCTCTCCCTGACTTCAGCACCTCTAGTGGCCACTGTCTCCACATCCATGATATAATTTCTTCCATTGCTAGAATCATAATAAGTCTATAATAGAACACAATCCTAGGATTCTGGGATGGTGATGCCCATTCCACCTCTAATTGATAGGGAACATCAATCCCATGTGGCTGATGGATTGGACTCTCTTGCTTGCAGTTATAGACTCTCTTGGTTCCTTGGTGTGGTGCTTGTCCACCCTCACCTTCCCATCAGCTTTCCTGGATGAGTCCAATGAACTGGTGAGTAGGTGCTGCAACTCCACTGAGGTTCAGGGCCCAGCAGGCACATGGACAGCCTAGAGATTCAGGTCTCTTGGGACATACACCTAACAACTCCAGCACCAACCATAGGTTCAAACAAAAGGGACAAAAGAGGCATGTGTAGAGAAGTCATATCTGAGTCCAACTCTCACACTTGGGAGCACAATCTACAAAGTAGGGACCACTGGCAAGGCACCAAACTCTGGAGCTATCCACCATGACTGCAGGACCTGGGTGTCCCCGGCACCTCAGGAGTCCCACTGTTTGGGGTAGTGTCCACTTTGGCAGTCTATGAGATCTTGCTGAGATGTGCATAAGCATTACCTTTCTAATGACCTCCTGACTCACTTTGATGTCTCTTAGCCATATAAACTCATTTGTCTTTACCTTTCCCCCCTTTTATTTGAGGTCTTTTTTCCAATTGTATCGCCAGCTGAAGCTTGGTAGTAATCCCTCAGTGCCAGGGAGGCTTGTCCCTGGAAGTCATGTCCCTTGCTGGGGGGAAAGTAATACATCCACACGCTGAGTTTGGCTTAGAGAGAGGCCACATTTGAGCAACAAGGAGACTCTCAGGAGGTAATGCTTAGGCACTCTATAACACTAGGCCAAGTTACAAATTCAAAAGCAAAAGTCTCATAAGCATAGTTGTCAGTATCAAGGGCCCATTGATGGATGATCCTTCTTCACTAGTCATTGTCCCTGTACTTGGGGGACTATTGCTGTTCCATTAGAGGATGTGGCAGAGCTCCCCAGGATGGGGATTCAACAATCCTTTGGCTGTTGTGTGAGTCTCTACCCACTGTGGCAATGCCCTGTGAACATTTGAACATATTTATACACCTTATATATATACCCAGATGAACTTCCTCCCATGTATCCCCCATCATGGTCACCCCACACCATTGATCCTCCCCTGTCATAGTTGTAACCCTTCTGTGATCCAAAACTTCTTCAAAAATAAAGCCAAGAATGTTGCCAAATTTGATTAATAGGAAAATGAAATAATAATGATGGGTTGACTTCTTCTTTATGCTCACACAATGTCTTCTTAATAACTTTCAGTGATATATCCATCATTAGATTATTTCTATCCATATTTTCCTTCATCTCCTTGAATTAATTTAGGAAATTTGGTTGAACTTCTTTCATTAGTAGTTCAAAACTCTGTGTCTCCTCTGAAGCTCTTATTTTAATTAGAGCAGTTGTGAGTTTACAAAACAATAATGCATAAAATACAGATTCCCCGTATACTGCCCTAATACCAATACCTTGCATTTGTGTGGAACATTTGTAACACTTGATGATAGCACATTTTTATAATTGTATTATTAATTAAAGTCCATGGATTAACTTAGGATATGCTGTTTGTGTGGTGTAGATCCATGGATTTTTTTAAAAAATTTATTCTGTTATCATGTATACAGACTAACATTTCCCCCTTTTAATCATATTCAGATATATATTTCCATGCTGTTAATTGCATTCACAATGTTTTGATACCACCACCACCATCCATCCATTACAAAAACATTTACATAATTCCAAATAGGAACCTTATACATTTTAAGCCTTAACTTCCCATTCTCTATCCCATCCTACGCCCCGATACCCTATTTTCTAGATTCTGACTCTATGAGTTTGCTCATTCTAATTGTTATCAAATCAATATTTGTCCCCTTGTGTCTTGGTTATTTCATTCAATAAGATGTCCTTAAGGTTAATCCATGTTGTTATGTGTTTCAGGACTTCATTCCTTTTTAGGGCTGAATAATATTCCATTGTATATATATATACTATATTTTATTTATCCATTTATCGGTTAATGGATTCTAGGATTGCTTCCATCTTTTGGTAATTGTGAATAATGCTGCTATGAAAATTGATATGCAAATATCTCTTTGAGTCCCTGCTTTCATATTTTAGGGGTTTATACCTAGTAGTGGGATTGGGTCATATGGTAGCTCTATCCTTAGCTTTCTGAAGCACTGCCAAACTGTCTTACAAAGCGGCTGCACCATTTTACATTGCCACCAGCAATGTATGAGAGTTCCTATTTCTCTTCATCCTCTCCAACACCTGTTATTTTCCTTTTTTTATTTTTTAATGCAGCCATTCTAGTAGGTATGAAATGGTGTCTCATTGTGGTTTTGGTTTGCATTTCCCTAATAGCTTATAATATTGAGCATCTTTTCATGTGCTTTCTGGCCATTTGTATATCTTTGGAGATATATCTGTTCAAGTCTTTTGCTCATTTTTAAATTTGGTTCTTTGTCTTTTTGTTGTTGAGTTGAAGATTTTCCTTATATATTCTGGATATTATATTTTTATCAGATATGTGGTTTTCAAATATTTTCTCCCATTGTGCAGGTTGCCATTTCACTTTCATGATAATGTCCATTAAGACCCAAATGCTTTAATTTTAATGAGGTCCCATTTATCTAGGTTTTCTTTTGTTGCTTGTACTTTGGGTGTACAGTCTAAAAAACCATTGCCTAACACAAGGTCCTAAAGATGCTTACCTACATTTTTTCAAGGAATTTGATAGTTCTAGTTCTTATATTTATGTCTTTGATTCATTTGAGTTGACTTTTGTATATTTTGTGAGGTAGGGGTCCTCCTTCTTTTTGCAAATGGACATCCAGTTTTCCCAGCACCTTTTGTTGAAGAGACTATTTTTTCCCAATTGAGTGTTCCTTGTTCCCTTGTCAAAAATCAGTTGGCCTTAAATATGATGGTTGGTATATGTGCTCTCGATTCTATTCCATTGGTCTATATGGCTGTTTTTGTGCCATACCATACTGTTTTTGTTTTGTTTTAAAGATTTTATTTATTTATTTATTTATTTATTTATTTATTTATTTATTTCTCCCCACCCCCTCATTGTTTGCATTTGCTGTGTCTATTTTTTGTGTGCTGGTCTTCTTTTTTTTTTAGGAGACACTGGGAACTGAACCTGGGACATTCCATGTGGGAGGGAGGCACCTAATTACTTGAGCCACTTCCACTCCCTGCTTTGTTGTGTCTCTCATTATGTTCTCCTCTGTGTGTCTTTTGTTGCATCATCTTGTTGCGTCATCTCACCACACCAGCCCGTTGCGTCAGCTCCCTGTCTTGCTCATCTTCTTTAGGAGGCACCAGGAACCAAACCCAGACCTCCCATGTGTTAGGCAGGAGCTTAAGCACTTGAGCCACATCCACTTCCCTACCATACTTTGTAATAAGTTTTAAGATTGGGAAGTGTGAGTCTTCCAACTTCATTCTTGTTTTTCAAGATGGCTTTAGCGATCAGGACCCCTTAACCTTCCATATAAATTTGATAATTGGCTTTTCCAATTTGGCAAAGAAGATTGTTGGAATTTTTATTGGGATTGCATTGAATCTATAAATTGATTTTGGTAGTATTGACAACTTAACAATATTTCGTCGTCCAGTCTATGAACATGAAATGTCTTACTATTATTTAAGTCATCTTTGATTTATTTTAGCAATGTTTTCCTAAATATTTTATTCTTTTACTTGCTATTATGAATGGAATTGTTTTCTTGATTTCTTCTTCCAATTGTTCAATGTTTGTTTATAGAAACACTACTAGTATTTGGGTGTTGATCTTGTACACACCACTTTGCTGAATTCATTTCCTAGCTCTAGGAACTTTGTTGTGGGTTTTTCAGGATTTTCTGTCTTTAGGATCATATCATCTGCAAATAGGGAAAGTTTTACTTCTTATTTTCCTACTCAGATGCCTTTTATTTCTTTTTATTGCCTTTTGCTCTGGCAAGAACTTCTAGTACAATGCTGAATCGCAGTGGTGACAGTGGGTATCCTTCTCTTGTTCTGATCTTGAGGAAAGGTTTTCACTCTTTCACCATTTAGTAGTATGTTAGCTGTGGGTTTTACATATATGCCCTTTATTATGTTGAGGAAGTTTCCTCCTATTCTTAGCGATTTAAGTGTTTTTATCATGAAGGGGTGCTGGATTTTGTCACATGACTTTTCTGCATCAATTGAGATGATCATATGTTTTTTTTCCCCTTTGTTTTGTTAATGTGGTGTATTACATTAGTTAAGTTTCTTATATTGAACCAACCTTGCATACCTGGGATAAACCCCACTTGATTGTAGTATATAATTCTTTTAATATGCTGGTTAGATTCGATTTGCTAGTATTTTGTTGAGGATTTTTGCATCTGTATTCATAAGAGTTATTGGAGGGACTTCCATGAAGATGGAGGATTAAAAAGGCAGAAGGATCACTTCTCCCCCAGAACTCTGGCAAAACTGAAGGGAGAAATAGACATCTGTACAATAATCATTGGAGACTTCAACACACCACTCACATCATTAGATAGAACAGTTAGACAGAAGATCAACAAAGAAACAGAGAACCTGAGCAATATGATAAACAAGCTGGACCTGACAGACATATACAGAACGTTGCACCCCAGATCAGCAAGTTATACATTCTTCTCAAGTGTTCATGGATCTTTCTCCAGAATAGACCACGTGTTGGGCTGTATTATTCAGGGTTCTCTCGGGAAACAGAATCAACAGGAGATATCTGTCAATAATATGAGATTTTATAAGAGTCTCTAATGCGACCCTGGGGATGCACAAGTCCGGGTTCTGCAGGCAGGCGGCAGGCCAGGGGCTCCGATGAAAGCCCAATGAAAGGTCCTTGATGAGTTTCTGGGAGAAGTTGGCTGTCCAAAGATGAGCTGGGAAATTCTCTCTGAATGTTGAAATTACTTCCCCTTTTAAGGCATTCAAATGATTGGATAAAAGTTGAATTCAGTTCACCCATTGCTGATGCAATCTCCCTGATTGATGCAGATGTAATCAGCCATCCATGCAGTAAACTCACTGGTGATAGAAGTCCATAAATGCTCTTGTATTACAATTAGCCCAGTGCTTGCTGGACCTAACACCTGGACACAATTACCTGGCTGAATAGACACATTAGCCTAACCATCACAGTCCACCCCTTGTCAACTTGGCAACCTTGTCAACTTGTTATTGTTATGTTAAGCATAAACAATAACAGACAAGCATATTTCCACCTAACAATGTTCAACTCCCCTGCGTACAACCAGAAATACATTAATTCCCCACAGAATAGGGTGCATGTCCTTGGGTAATATTCACTCTTAAACTTGACATCCTTAAATATTATGACGTGAAATTAATACAACTTTTCATATGATAGGGGAAAAGGTTGGGGAAGAAAACAAAGAAATTTGCTTTGTGTACATATACAATCATACTCATAACAAAACAAAGAAAAAGGGTTCATGACTATTACAGTCCTCGTTTCTGTAACTGGTCATGTGGCTGAAGTTCATATTTATCACTACCTTCTTCCACTACCCATTCCATGTTCCCAATACCTTCAGCAAGCACTTCAGCTGGCCATGGTTCTTTGCTTGGTGGGGTGACCCAAACTTTCATTCCTGAAGATTCTGGGCCATTGTTAGTACTCCTTGAATTGGTTTGTTGCAATTTTCCATTGACTTTAATCATAGGGCATGGCAGTACTAGGAGACACCCTAGAGGATCTCCTGCATTCCAGGCAAACTCTTCTTTACCCCCTTATATAGATGCAGTACTATTTCCCCTTGATGTCAGGATCAATCACCCCAGCCAGTACAGTAATTCCCTTCTTTGCCTGTTGATTCACAGGTAAGAGGAGCCCAAAGTGGCCAGGTGGCAGCCTTAACTTCCAGTTCAATCGAATCATTGTTGTGTTCCCTGTTGGCAGCACTCCTCCTTTTGGGACTAAAACCTGTAGACCAGCAGAGCTTAAGGTTGCAGGGACAGGAAGCAAAAATTTTCCTAGTGGGTCACTAGGTGTAATAGTGAGTGGTGCCACTCCCATTTCCACCCCTTGATTCCTGGACCCATGAATCCTGGTTATGGGAGAAACAGCACCATAGAGAGGACGCTGATTTAGAGCATACACAGCCTCCTGTAGAACATTGCCCCAGCCCTGCAAAGTATTGCCACCTAGTTGGCCCCATAATTAAGTCTTCAAAAGGCCATTCCACTGTTCTATTAATTCAGCTGCTTCAGGGTGATGGGGAACATGGTAAGACCAGTGAATTCTGTGGGCATGTGCCCATTCCCGCACATCATTTGCTGTGAAATGGGTTCCTTGATCAGAAGCAATGCTGTGTGGAATGCCATGGCAGTAGATAAGACATTCGGTAAGTCCACAGATGGTAGTTTTGGAAGAAGCATTGCATGCCGAAAATGCAAACTCATATCCAGAGTATGTGTCTATTCCAGTTAAAACAAATCGCTGCCCCTTCCATGGTGGAAGTAGCCCAATGTAGTCAATCTACCACTAGGTAGCAGGCTGGTCACCTCGAGGAACGGTGCCATATCGGGGGCTGAGTATGGGTCTCTGCTCCTGGCAGATTGGGCATTCAGCAGTGGCTGTAGCCAAGTCAGCCTTGGTGAAGGGAAGTCCATGTTGCTGAGCCCATGCATAACCTCCATCCCTACCTCCACAGCCACTTTGTTCATGAGCCCTTTTGGCAATGACAGGAGTGGCTGGGGAAAGAGGCTGAGCATTAGTCACAGAGTGGGTCATCTTATCCACTTGGTTATTAAACTCTTCCTCTGCTGAAATACCTCTTCCCCAGACCTCCTTGTCACCAATTTTCCAATCATGTTCCTTCCAAGTTCCTGTCCATCCAGCCAAACCATTGGCAATAGCCCATGAATCAGTGTACAAATGCACCTCTGGCCATTTCTTCTTCCAAGCAAAATGAACAACTAGGTACACTGCTCGAAGTTCTGCCTACTGGGAGGATTTGCCCTCACCACTATCCTTCAAGGATGTCCCAGAAAAGAGCTGCAGTGCGCAGCTGTCCACTTTCGGGTGGTACCTGCATATTGTGCAGAACCATCCGTAAACCAGGCCCAAGTTTTCTCATCCTCAGTCAGATGATTGTAAGGGACTCCCCAAGATGCCAAAGCTGTGGGCTGGGAAAGAGAAAGTAACATGGCAGGGGTGGTGACCATGGGCATTTGGGCTACTTCTTCCTGTAACTTACTTGTGCCTTCAGGACCTGCTTGAGCCCTATCTTGTATATACCACTTCCACTTTATTATGGAGTGCTACTGTGCATGCCCAATTTTATGGTTTGGTGGGTCAGACAATACCCAGCTCATGATAGACAACTCAGGTCTCATGGTAACTTGATGGCCCATGGTTAAGCGTTCAATCTCTACTAAGGCCCAGTAGCAAGCCAAAAGCTGCTTCTCAAAAGGGGAGTAGTTATCTGCAGAGGATGGCAAAGCTTTGCTCCAAAATCCTAAGGGTCTGCATTGTGATTCCCCTATAGGGGCCTGCCAAAGGCTCCAGAGAGCATCTCTATTTGCCACTGAAACTGCCAGCACCATTGGATCTGCTGGATCATATGGTCCAAGTGGTAGTGCAGCTTGCACAGCAGCCTGGACCTGTCACAGGGCCTTCTCTTGTTCCGGTCCCCAATCAAAACTAGCAGCTTTTCTGGTCACTCAGTAAATGGGCCGGAGTAGCACACTCAAATAAGGAATGTGTTGTCTCCAAAATCTGAAGAGGCCGACTAACCGTTGTGCCTCTTTTTTGGTCATAGGAGGGGCCAGGTGCAACAGCTTATCCTTTACTTTAGAAGGGATATCTCAACAGGCCCCACACCACTGGACACCTAGAAATTTCACTGAGGTGGAAGGACCCTGAATTTTTGGTAGATTTATCTCCCAATCTCTCTCACTCGAATGCCTTACCAATAAATCTAGAGTCTTTGCTACTTCTTGTTCAGTAGATCCTATCAACATGATATCATCAATATAATGGACCAGTGTGATGTCTCATGGGAGAGAAAGATGATCAAGGTCCATGCGGACAATATTATGAAATAGGGCTGGAGAGTTGATATATCCCTGAGGCAGGACAGTGAAGGTATACTGCTGGCCTTGCCAGCCAAAAGCAAACTGTTTCTGGTGGTCCTTACTAATGGCAATTGAGAAAAAAGCATTTGCCAGATCAACAGCTGCATACCAGGTACCAGGAGAAGTGTTGATTTGCTCAAGCAATGATACCACATCTGGAACAGCAGCTGCAATTAGAGTCACCACCTGGTTAAGTTTACAATAATCTACTGTCATCCTCCAAGATCCATCTGTTTTCTGCACAGGCCAAATAGGAGAGTTGAATGGGGATGTGGTGGGAATCACCACTCCTGCATCCTTCAGATCCTTGATGGTGGCACTAATCTCTGCAATCCCTCCAGGAATCCGGTATTGCCTTTGATTTACTATTTTGCTAGGCAGGGGCAGTTCTAGAGGCTTCCACTTGGCCTTTCCAACCATAATAGCCCTCACTCCACAAGTCAGGGATCCAATGTGGGGATTCTGCCAGTTACTGAGTATGTCTATTCCAATTATGCATTCTGGAACTGGGGAAATAACCACAGAATGGGTCCGGGGATCCACTGGACCCACTCTGAGATGGACCTGAGCTAAAACTCCATCAATCACCTGACCTCTTTAAGCCCCTACTCTGACTGGTGGGCCACAGTGACGTTTTGGGTCTCCTGAAATTAATGTGACTTCTGAGCCAGTGTCTAATAATCCCTGAAATGTCTGATCATTTCCTTTTCCCCAATGCACAGTTACTCTGGCAAAAGATCGTAGGTTTCCCTGGGGAAAGGTGGGAGGAAGATTAACAGTATAAATTTTTGGCAGCTTAACAAGATCCTTCCCCAAGGGGACCTGGCCTTCTCCTCATTCAAGGGACTCTGGGTCTGTAAACTGTCTCAAGTCTGGGAATTGATTAAGGGGCCGTGATTCTCTGCATCTGTAATTTGAGTTAGAGTTTTGTTCACTCGACGTAGAACTCTTCTGCTTATCCAGATCCAGAAGAGATTTAGTAGACTGCCCATGTATTTCACTTCTGGTTACCCCATGATCTATTAGCCAACGCCATAACTCCATGCAACAGACTATTCTGTGTGCTGTTTTGAATCTGTCTTTCATTGCGATAGCCAGGCCCACCTTTCCTTTGGCGATTAACTGCCGATACTTTACTTTTACCGGGCCGAGATCCGATCATCCCCATAATGTTTAAGGATTCCAAATCCATTACAGCCCTCCCTACAGTAATATCTGGAGTGCAAAGAGCAACCACAGAGCTCTTCAGAGAAGATGGAGTTAGTCTAACAAATTTATTCCTCACAGTCCTGGTTAAAGGTGTGTCCTCTGGACATTCCTGGGGTGGGTGGGCAGGTCTCAAATGGTAAATCCATTCTAGCATTCCAATCTCTCTAAGCCTTTGAAATCCCTCGTCTACTGTATTGGGCATCTCAACATCAGACATGCTAGGCCATCATTTGGTCCATATTTCAGTCAGCCACCCAAACAGAGCCCTTTCTAACCCCTTGAGCTACAGCATTGAATCCAGAATTTCTGCTTAGTGGGCCCATATCAATAAATTCAGCCTGATCCAACTTTATATTCCTTCCACTATTATCCCATACCCTTAGTATCCACTCCCACACATATTCCCCTGATTTCTGTCTATATAAGTTGGAAAACTCATGCAGTTCTTTCAGAGTATAGCGTACTTCCTCATGGGACGTCCTTTGTATTTCACCTTTGGGGGCTTGTTGTGACCCATAGCTGGGAGGAGGTCTGGACTCTCTGGGTCAGGCTGGAGGCTGGATGATACAAGGTTGACAAGGTGTGGTCTCCACAGGGCAGGCCATCACAGGTTTATCTGGTAAAGTCTCATAGAATTTAGAGTTCCAATGTCATCACAATCCTGAGGGTTCCACTCCTTTTCAATCAATGCCTTCACTTTAATTGCAGAAACCCTGCGAGGTTGAGATTTTAGTTTTCTCTGTAATTCTGCTACTCGTACAATGAAAATCTGGGTTTGATTTTCAGATATCTCAAGTCTGGCTACAGGAGACAAGATTTTCTTTCAAGGCACATGTAGAAACTTTCATATCATTCATGCAGCATTTAAGTTTCAAATTTGAAGACTAGCTCATCTCTTTCTTTTGTAACTGTATCCAGAGTACCTAAGAGGAGCCAGCCAACATCATTATACTTTTTGACTCCACAAAATTCTGGTGTTGAAAAATTAAGGTGTTGAAAACTCTCTCACCCAGATCCTTGCTTCTTATAAGCATGGAAGTAGGGGAATCCAGTGATGCTATTTTGCATATCTCTATTGCCAGCTTATGCCATGGACTGTTAGCAACCTCTTCATTTTTGGAAAGTGAGTCATTAGTACCCTTGAGTCAAATTAGAGTAGAGAGCCAATTACAAAACTCCCAGAACCACTTCAGACATCCCATGTTTAAGACTCTGTTCCTCAAGAACCACTCCCAGTACCAAGCTGTATTAGGGTTCTCTCGGGAAACAGAATCAACAGGAGATATCTGTCAATAATATGAGATTTTATAAGAGTCTCTCACACAACCCTGGGGATGCACAAGTCCAGGTTCCGCAGGCAGGTTGCAAGCCAGGGGCTCCGATGAAAGGTCCTTGATGAGTTTCTGGGAGAAGTTGGCTGTCCAAAGACAAGCTGGGAAATTCTCTCTGAATGTTGAAATCACTTCCCCTTTTAAAGCATTCAAATGACTGCATAAAAGCGTCACCCACTGCTGATGCAATCTCCCTGATTGATGTAGATGTAATCAGCCATTCATGCAGTAAACTCACTGGTGATAGAAGTCCATAAATGCTCTTGTATTACAATTAGCCCAGTGCTTGCTGGACCTAACACCTGGACACAATTACCTGGCCGATTTGACACATTAGCCTAACCATCACATGGGCCACAAAACATCTCTCAATAATTTAAGAAGATTGAAATTATATAAAGCACCTTCTCTGATCCTCATGGAATGAAGCTAGAAGGCAATAATAGGAAAGGGGGAAATTTGCAAATATATGCAGGCTAAACAACACACCCCTAAACAATCAGTAGGTCAAAGAAGAAATTGCTAGAGAAATTAGTTGATACCTCGAGACAAATAAAAATGAGAACACAACTTATCAAAACTTATGGGATATAGCGAAGGCAGTGCTGAGAGGGAAATTTATACTCCTAAATGCCTATATTGAAAAAGAAGAAAGAGATAAAATCAAAGACCTAACTGAACACCTGGAGAAACTGGAAAAACAACAGCAAACCAACCCCCAAGCAAACAGAAAGAAATAACAAAGATTCCAACAGAAATAAATGAAATTGAGAACAAAAAAGCAATAGAGAAAATCAACAAAACAAAAAGCTGGTTCTTTGAGAACATCAATAAAATTGACAAGCCCTTAGCTAGACTAAGAAAGAAAAAAAGAAAGAAGATGCAAATAAATAAAATCAGGAATGAGAAGGAGGACATTATGACTGACCCTACAGAAATAAAAAGGACCATAAGAGAATATTGTGGGAAACTGTATATCAACAAATTAGACAATCTAAATGAAGTGGACAAATTCCTAGAAATTCACAACCTATATTGACTCTACAAGAAATACAGGAACTCAACAAACCAATCACAATTAAAGAGATTGAATCAGTCATCAAAAATCTTCCAACAAAGAAAAGTCCAGGACCAGATGGCTTCACAGGTGATTTCTACCAAACATTTCAAGAAGAATTGTACCAATCCTGTTTAAACTCTTCCAAAAAAAATGGAAAGGGAGAGAAAATTACCCAACACGTTTTATGAAGCCAACATCACCCTGATACCAAAGCCCGAGTATGTTATTACAAGAAAAGAAAATTATAGACCAATCTCTCTAATGGTCATAGATGCAAAAATTCTCAACAACATACTTGTGAATTGAATCCAACAGCACATTAAAGGATTATACACCACCATCAAGTGGGTTTTATTCCTGGTATGCAAGGGTGGTTCAACATAAGAAAATCAATTAACATAATACACCACATTATCAAATCAAAGGAAAAAAAACAATGATCATCTCGATCGATGCAGAAACGGCATTTGACACAATCTAGCATCCTTTATTGATAAAAACACTTCAAAAGATAGGTATAGAAGAAAAGTTCCTCAACATAATAAAAGGCATATATGAAAATCCCACTGCCAAAATCATACTCAATGAGGAGTGATTGAAAACTTTCCCTCTAAGATCAGGAACATGACAAGCATGCCTACTGTCACCACTGTTATTCAATATTGTGCTAGAAGTTCTAGTTAGAGAAATAAGGCAAGAAAAAGAAATAAAAGGCATACAAACTGAAAAAGAGGAAGTAAAATTCTATTCGCAGATGGCATGATCCTATATTTGGAAAATTCTGAATATCTACAATAAAGCTATTAGAGTTAATAAATGAGTTCAACAAAATGGCAGGATACAAGATCAACACACAAGAATCAATAGTGTTTCTATACAATAGTAATGAGCAAACTGAAGAGGAAATCAAGAAAAAAATTCCATTTATAATAGCAACAAATATCTAGGAATTTAATGGAATGTAGAGGAATGTAGAGATTCTGTGTTCAGAAAACTATAAATCACTGCTGAAAGAAATCAAAGAAGACCTAAACAAATGAAGGACATTCCGTGTTCATGGATTGGAAAACTAAACATTGTGAAGATGTCGTTTCTACCTAAACTTATTTATAGATTCAATATAATCCCAATCAAAATTCCAATAGCCTACTTCACAGAAATAGAAAAATCAATTACCAAATTTATTTGGAAGGAAAAGGGGTCTCGAATAGCCAAGACCTCCTAAAAAAGAAGAGCAAAGTCAGAGGACTCACACTTCCTGACCTTGAAGTATGTCATAAAGCTACAGTGGTAAAGAACAACATGGTTTTGGCATAAAGATAGAGACATTGATCAATGGAATCAAATAGAGAGTTCAGAATAGACCCTCACCTCTATGGTCAACTTATTTTTTGATAAGCCTACCAAGTCTACCTTTCTGGAACAGAACAGTCTCTTCAACAAATGGTGCTGGGAGAACTGTATATCCATTACCAACAGAATGAAAGCAGACCCCTATCTCACTCCCTATACAAAAATCAACTCGAAATGGATCAAAGACCTAAACATAAAAACCAGGACCATAAAAATCCTAGAACACAATGTAGGGAAACATCTACAAGACCTTAAACCTTACACACAAAGCACAAGCAACAAAAGAAAAAAATAGATAAATGGGACCAACTCAAAATTAAACACTTCTAGTCCGCGCAGTCCGCCCGCATCGCGCCAGCAGCAGTCGCAGCAGCCCCGACCGGCACCGCCATGCCCAAGTGCCCCAGGTGCGCCAAGGAGGTGTACTTCGCCGAGCGAGTGACCTCCCTGGGGAAGGACTGGCATCGGCCCTGCCTCAAGTGTGAGAAATGTGGAAAGACCCCCTGACCCCGGGGGGCCATGCCGAGCATGAGGGCAAGCCCTACTGCAACCACTCCTGCTACGTGGCCATGTTTCGGCCCAAAGGCTTTGGGCGGGGACGAGCTGAGAGTCACACTTTCAGGTAAATGCAGGTTGTGGAGTTCCCTGCTGCCCGGCTGTCCACCATGCCACTGCACCCCTCTCAGACCCCCCTAGCAGAAGCCAGGCTTCATCCCCAGGTCCCCACAGCTCCCATATAGCCCCTCCCCGACTTAATAAATCCCAGACTCTGAAAAAAAAAAAATTTAAACACTTCTGCCCCTCAAAGGACTTTGTGAAGAGGGTAAAAAGGCAATCCACTCAATGAGAGAAAATATTTTGAAATCACACATCTGACAAGGGTCTAATATCCACAATATATAAAGAGATCTTACAACTCAACAATAAAGAGACAAATGACCCAATTTAAAAATGGATAAAAGACCTGAATAGACATTTTTTCTAAAGAAGAAATGCAGATGGCAAAAAATACATGTAAAATGTTCAATATCACTAGCTATTAGGGAAATGCAAATCAAAGCTACAATGAGATATCATTTCACACCTACTAAAATGGCCACTATTAAAACAGAAAACTACAAGTGTTGGAGAGGATGTGGAGAGATAAGAATACCTATTCACTGTTGGTGGGAATGTAGAATGGTATAGCCACTGTGAAAGTCTGTTTGGCAGTTCCTAAGGAAGTTAGATATAGATCTGCCATGTGACCTGGCAATACCACTACTAGGTATATACCCAGAAGAATGTAGAGCAGTGACACGAACAGACATCTGCACATTAATGTTCATAGTGACATTATTCAGAGTTGCCAAAGGATGGAAACAAAATTAGGTGCCCATCAAGTGATGAATGGATAAATGAAACTGTGGTGTATACACACCATGGAATATTGTATAGCTGTAAGAAGAAATGAAGTCGTGAAGCAATATGACAACATGGATGAACCTGGAGGACATTATGTTGAGTGAAGCAAGCCATATACAAAAGGACAAATATTGCATGATTTAGCTATTATGAACTAATTATAATGAGCAAACTCATGAACTTAATAGCTAGAATATAAGTCACCAGAGAATAGAATGTGGTTAGAGAATGGAAAGCTAAGGTTTAATCTCTGCAGACTAGGTGAAAAGCTGTTTGCAAATGTTTGGAAATGAATAGAAATAGTGAAAGCACACCATAGGATTTGAAATTAGTAGTGCTAACATGTGGTTATGATAGTTGTTTTTTTTGTTGTTGTTTTTTCCTTTTTTTTTTTTTTTTGGCATAATGAAAATGCTCTAATTTTGATTGAAGTGATGAATGCACAACTCTGATTATATAAAATGCCCTTGATCGTACACTTTAGATACATTGTATGGTTTATGAATGGAAAAAATAGGGTGAGTTGGGGGGAAAATACATCAAATGTAAGATATGAACTATAGTTAGTAGTAATACTTTGATGATGGTCTTTCATAATTTGTTTCAAATGTTTCACAACAATGCAAGGTATTGGTGGTGGGGTGATATATGGGAGCCCTGTATGATGTTATACATGTTTATTTTATAAGTTCATAACTTTTACTATACACTTGTTGTTTATGTTCACATATGAATGATATATTTCAATAAAATCTTTTGTTTTCTTATAATATCTTTATCAGGCTTTGGTATGAGGGTAGTGTTGGCCTCAAAGAATGAATTATGGAGTGTTCCCCCACCTCTTTCGTTTTTTGGAAGAGTTCAAGCAGAAGTAGAGTTAAGTCTTCTTGGAATGTTTGGTAGAATTCCCCTTTGAAGTCATCTGGTCCTGGGCTTTTCTTTGTTGGGAGGTTTTTGATTACTAACTCAATCTCTTTACTAGTAATTTGTTTGTTGAGATCTATTTCTTCTTGTGTCAGTGTAGGTAGTTTGTATGCTTTGAAGAATTTATCCATTTCATCTAGGTTATCTAATTTTTTGGCATACAGTTGTTCATTGTATCCACTTATAGTCCTCTGCATTTCAACGGGTTTGATCGTAATGTCCCCCTTTTCATTTCTGATTTTCATTATTTGTATCCTTTTTTTGTCAGCCTAGCTAAAGGTTTGTGGATTTTGTTGATCTTTTCAAAGAACCAACATATTCTCTGTGGTAGTCAGAAAATATGTGTTGTATGACTTCAGTGTTTTTGAGTCTTTTGAGATTTGTTTTGTGACCCAACACATGCTTTATCCTGGAATGTTATCCATATGCACTCCAGCAGAATGTGTATTCTGTTTCGTTGGGTACAGTGTTTCATAGATATTTGTTAGGTATAGTTGGCTTAGTGTATCACTCAAGTCCTGTACTTCCTTATTGATTATCTGAGTAGATGTTCTATGAATTATCTAGAGTGGTGTGTTAAATTCTCTTCTTAATGAATGTAGAACCGTTAATTTCTCCCTTCAAATCTGTCAGTATTTGCTTCATATTTGGGGGGTCTGCTATTAGGTGCATATATATTTATAATTGTTACATCTTCCTGTTGAATTGTCCCCTTTTCAGTACATAGTGCCCATCTTTGTCCTTCATAAGTGTTTTTGACTTAGTCTATTTTATCTGACATTAGTATATCCACTGCAGTTCTCTTTTGGTTACTACTTGCATGGTATATATATTTTTTCATCCTTTCCCTGTCAACCTAATTGTATCTTTGACTTTAAGGTAAGCCTCTTGCAGACAGCATATATTTGGGCCATGATTTTTTTATCCATTCTGCCAAAACTCTACCTTTTGACTGGAGAGTTTAATCCATTTACATGTAAAGTTATTACTTAAAATACAGGACTTTCTTCTGCCATTTCCTATTTAACCTTTGGAAGTCTTATACCTTTTTTGTCCCTTACTTCTTTAAAGGCTTCCTTTAAAGGTTTCTTTTTATATTTATTTGCTTATTTTGTTGTATCATATTGAGTACCTTCTCGTTTCAATCTGGATATACTTTTCATCTATTTTCCTTGTGGTTACCATGAGGTTAAAATTTAATATCCTAAATATATAATAATATTGGATACCAACTTAATTTCAATAGCATGCACATAAACGTTTCCTATACCCGTCTTCCCACCATTTTTTAAAACTTACTACCACTTATATCTTTGTACATTGTACCTCCTAAAACCTGAATTTATCATTGCTTTTTATGCATTTGTATTTTAGCACCTGTAGGAAGTAAGAAGTGGAATTACACACCAAACAATGCATTCAAATAATACTAGCCTTTCTAATTATCCTTTAACTCAGGTCATTATTTCTTTATGTTGCTTTGAATCACTGTCTAGTGTCCTTTCCTTTCAGTCTGAAGAATTCTTTTAGCATTGCTTGTAGGGCAGGTCTAGTGGTGATCAATTCCCTCGGATTTTTTTAAAAATATTTTTTTATTTATTTTAAAAAGATACTTAGATTACTTAAAATGTTACATAAAAAATATAAGGGATTCCCATTTGCCCCACTCACCACACTTTTCACTTTTCCCCACATTAACAACTTCTTTCATTAGTGTGGTACATTCATTGAAATTGATGAACACATTTTGGAGCATTGCCACTGTAGCAGTTTGGCATTGTTTATGAATTCCAAAAATAGCTATTGGATTATGTTTGTAAACTGGTCTGTCAAAGGTATCACTTTTAATTGATTAAATTATGATTCGGACCTTGACTGGGCCACGTCAGTAGGACGTTGAGTCCCCGCCCCTTGGTGGGTGGGGGCTCAGAGATAAAAGACATGGCAAAGGACCGAGTTAGAGTTTTGATGCTGAGTTTTTTTTTTTTTTTTTTTTATTATGGGTAAAAATCAAAATTCTCACAATACATACAAACATTTGCAAAATGATATATAAATATATATGCATATATGTGTATTTGTTTTTTTATAAAAATTTTTTATATATATATATATATATATATATATATATATATATACACATATATTTTAAGAGGTGCTTAGATTACCCAAAATATTACACGGAACCCATTGGGATTCCCACATTGCCCACCTCCCACACCTCCCATCACATCCCACACAAACATCTCCCACAGTGTGGCCCACCACCCTCAATGAACTTACACATCCTGGAGCCTTGCCACCAACCATAGACCACAGTTCACACTGTAGACCACACTCTCTCCCACTCAGTTCTGAGTGGTGTGTGCTGATTTAAAATGGCCTACATCCGTTGCCACAACAGTATTCAGGGCAACCTCCAACTCCCAAAGAAGCCACTGTATTTCAACTGCTCGTCCCCTCCCTACCCCAAAAGTGTCAAGTGGCCACTGGCTCCACCTCATTGTTATAATTTCTTACATTGCTAGAATCACCATATGTGAACAAGAGAATACCATCAAGTCCACTCTAGTCCATAGTTCTTCCCCCAATCCTGAGGGGACTGGGATGGTGATGTCCACTCCACCTCCAAGTGAGAGAGGGCTTATATCCCATGGATATGGTGAGTGGGATGATCCTGCCTGCAGATGCAGGCCCTCTCCATTCCCTGGGATGGCCATTTCCCATCGTTGTCTCCTCACCAGGTGACTTGGATGAGTCCATTGAGCTGTAGGGTAGGAGTTGCAGCTCCACCTAGATTTCATGAACACCTGGCACATAGGTAGGTGGGAGGCTCCAGTCCCTGGAAGTATACCTAAAAACTCCAGCATCTCATATAGTTTGAATAGAAGGGACTGGTGAACCATGGGCAGGGAGGACTTATTTGAGTCTAATTCTGTCACTCTCAGGAGCACAGATTCCAAAATAGAACCCACTGATAAGGCATCAGTCTCTGGGGCTATCTCCCCTTATATAGGACCAGGGTGTCTCCGGAGCTCTCAGGAACCCCACTGAGTGGGGTGATAGGCACTTAGATGTTCTATGAGCTCCTACTGAGGTGTG
>JAKSZT010053816.1:292190-328179 GCA_026826555.1 Tolypeutes matacus
AAATGGGAATAATAGCAATAGACCAGAAAGTAACAGAGAGAAACCAAAGATCCACACAGGCAAGCAGTCAAACAGAGCTAAGGGGGGTCAATGATTCCCCTAGGGTCCACGTGGATCCTTCCTGCCTACTTGTGTTTATCAATGAATTTCCCCACAGGGTTCTATATGCAGGTCCTGAAGCAGCTTTTAGCTATTAAACTAAATTAAAAAGAATTTATTTTTCATTTGTTGAGGTGACCTCACTTTTTTTTTTTTTTTTTTTTTTTTTAGCCAAATGCAGGACCCAAAATAATTCCTCCTCTAGACCAACCCCCTTACGGAAGGGACCCTAGCTGGGCCCGTGGAGATTAATCAAGCACGTCCCACTTTCCGGACTCCCCAGGTTAGCTGAAGCTCTGATGTTAGTCAGTGAGGAGTGCTAAAGATGGCGGATTCCGCCCCTTCTGGCGCCGAGCTCCAGCGTCACCAGGCTGCTCAGTAAATCAGTTTGAGTGCAGATTCGCGTCTGCTCTCAGCCTAGTGCTGCTTCAGGTCGGCTTATCTGTTCCCCAAAGCTATGGGTCGGTGCAGGCAGCCAGATCGATGTCTAAAAATATAAAATACCCTTCCCTGTCTTCCAACGGCACCCTCCCTTTTTTGGGAAGTGTCCCTTCCTCCTGGCTCCACAGCGGCCCGGGTCTTATCCCTGGGTGGCTAGGGAAATCAGCTGCATTGCCCGACCAAAATCCCCCCTCCGGTTCACTGGGTGCTGATTAGCTTGTTTGCTCTGTTCACACAAGGTCCAAGGGGCACCAGGCAGCCAGATCCCCAGAAAAGAAAACTTTTTCGCCCCGCCTGCGGCTCAAATGGCCGTTTTATTTTTTTTTCCCTAACCGCGGGGCTCAGCCGCCTGTGCCAACCTCCACCGGCAGCCTCAAAACTCACGAATCTCCACCGTTCGGTCCACGCCGCCGATCCGCGCAGATAGATGTCCCAAGCCTCTCACTCCACGTGTGCACAGCACAGACCCCCGGGCAGGACCCCGTCCCCAATCCGCCTTGCTCTGGGAGCTTGCAGTGTGCGCCCTCCTACACTAACGCCATCTTGGCCGCCTCTCCTGATGCTGAGTTTTTGAGCTGGAGCCCTAGAAAGTAAGCACACAGAGGAGCTTGGATGTGAGGAAGGAGAGAAAGCCCCAGGAAAAGAGATGAACCATTCACCTGAAAGTCTACAATTGGCCTTGTGGAGAAAGAGCACAGCAGCTGAGCCTGGAGAGAAATGGAGCCCCGGGAAGAGAGGAACTCAAGAAGCCTGAACTCTAGGCAAACATAGGCAGCCATCTTGCTGCAACATGTGGCAATAGACTTTGGTGAGGGAAATAAATTATACTTTATGGCCTGGTAATTGTAAGCTTTTACCCCAAATAAATACCCTTTATGTGTTTTGCATCAGCACCCCTTTGGCTGACTAATACAGCCACTAAGCATGGATTATATTTTACATTGTAGTTTACACTATCTCCCACTCAATTCTGTAGGTTATAGCAGGATATATAATGGCCTGTATCTGTCATTGCAATGTCATTGAGAGGGGGCTTTGATCCCATATGGCTGATGGATAGGACTTTCTTGATTGCAGTTGTAGATTCCCTCAGTTCCTTGGTGTGGTGGTTGTCCATCCTCACTTCCTTGTTCGTTGTCCTGGGTGAGTCCAATGAGCTGGAGAGTAGATGTTACAGCTCCGCCTAGGCTTAGGTCCCAGCTGGCATATGAACAGAGATTCAAGTCTCTTGGACATACACCTGCAAACTCCAGCACCAACTATAGGTTCAAATAAATGAGACAGAAGAAGCATAGAGAAGTCACATCTGAGTCCAACTCTGTCACACTTGGGAACACAAACTCCAAAGTAGAGCCCACTGGCAAGGCACCAAACTCCAGAGTTATCTGCCATGACCATAGGACCTGGGTGTCTCCAGAGCCCTCAGAAGCCCTACTGTTTGGGGTAGTACCTACTTTGGCAGTCTGTGAGATCCTGCTCAGACATACATAAGCGTTACCTCTTTGATGACCTTCTGACTTACTTTGAAGTCTCTTAGCCATACAAACTCATTTGTCTTTACCTTTTCCCCCTTTTATTCGAGGTCTTTTTCCAGTTGTGTCACCAGCCAGTGCTTGGTAGTAATCCCTTGGTGCCAGGGAGGCTCATCCCCAGGAGTTATGTCCCATGCTGGGGGGTAGGTAATGTATTTATATGCTGAGTTTGGCTTAGAGAGAGACCACATTTGAACGACCTGGAGGCTCTCAGGAGGTAACTCTTAGGCACCCTACAACACTAAGTTAAGTTGCAATTTCAAGAGCAAAGGCTCACAAGCAGTATCAATATCAAGGGCCCATCCATGGACCATCCTTCACTAGTCATTGCCCATGTACTTGGGGCATTATTGCTGTTCCACTAGAGAATGTGGCAGAGCTCCCCAGGATGGGAATTCAATATTCTGTCAGTTGTTGTATGAATCTTTACCCACTCTGGCAATGCCCTGTGAACATTTGAACACATCTACATACCTTATATGTATGCCCAGGTGAACTTCCTCCCATGTATCGCCCATCACCAACACCCCATACCAATGATCCTTCTCTGCCACAGGTGTAACCCTTCTGTGATCCAAAACCTCCAAAAATGAAGGCAAGAATATCGCCAAGTACAATTAATAGGAAAATGAAATAATAATATGTTTAAGCATAAGAAATAAAATACGTAATAATTTAGAAAAACTAAAATTAAAATGAAGTAAAAAAAGAAATTGAGATATTAAAAAATAATGAATATTTTTAAAATAAAAAGAAAATTTTTGATGTTTTGCCTTTCATCACTGTAATATCTGTTGTCCTGTATGTACAGAGGTATTTTCTTCCATTTCTTCCCCAGTATCTTACTTTTTTTCATTGTGTCTTCAAAGAAGTTTTAGGTCATAGTAAAGTCACATACAGAATATAGGGGACTCCCATATACCCAATGTTCTCCTTCTTTTCCCCCTTCCTGTATTAATAACCATTTTACATGTGGATGGTACATTTGTTACAACTGATGTGCAAATATTGAAACATACCTACTAACCATGGTCAATGGTTTACATAATGGTTTACATTTTAGACCTTATACTTTATAAATTTTTGATGAAATTTAACATGGCCTGTATCCATCATTGCAAGATCACGTAGAACACTTCCATTACCCCCTAAATATCCCCTCTTCTATCTTTTCTATTCCTCCCTACCCCTCCCTTCGGGGTCCATGGTAACAGCCAGGCTTCAGTCCTTAAAGGACAAGATTCATAGATACTTGCAATAATGCTGAGGGTTTGACACATTAATTTGCCCTTCCCTATTAGGAACTGCCCATGCTGTTAAGAGACACCCTTCCCTCTGTTTGAGAACATATCAGGCCTCTCTAGGATAGGAGTCCAACTCCTTCTCCCTCATTTTGTGGGTCTCCACTCACTGTTACAACACACTATGACAAAATGATCACTCACACATTCTCTAGAAGACTGCCCCAGGTGTGCTGTCCCAAATGACCCCCCCATCCAACACTCTGAACCAGTAACCATTCCTTGTCACATTGCCAAAAGAACTTTCTCAACATTGTAGTTTCAACCACATACCTGCCAATCCCCAGTGTTCACCTTCCCCTCCTCCCATCCTCCCCCCAGTTCCACGGACCATCCAACACATCCTTCCCAACCTACCCCCCTGTCAAGATTGCACCACCAAACCCAGTACTATCACCACACCCCTGTCATGTCCCTTTCGCTGCACAACTACTCACTTCCACCTTATCATAGATTTCACCTGTATGGGCGCTGGGTCACAACTTTCTTCTCCCTTTGTATTTCCTGTAAACCTATCTTCTAGACTCTAGCTCTCTGAGTCTGCTCAATTTGCTTAATTCATATCAAAAAGATCATGTAATATTTGTCCTTCAATGCCTGGCTTGCCTCATTCAACATAAGGTCCTCAAGATTCATCTGTGTTATCCTGTGTGTTAGTACTGTGTTCCTTCTTCTCGCTGAGTAATATTCCATTGTATGTATATACCACATTTCCTTTATCCATTCATCTGTTAATGGGCATTTGGGTTGATTCCAACTTTTGGCAATAGTGAATAATGCCACTATGAACACTGGTGTGCATATATCTGTTCGTGTCCTTGCTTTCAATTCTTCTGGGTATGTACCCGGCTGTGGAATTGCTGGACTGTATGGCAGTTGTATAGTTAGTTTTGAGGAACGATCAAATTGTCCTCCACAATCACTGGATCATTCTACATTCCTACCAGCAGTGGACGAGGGTCCCCATTCCTCCACATCCTCTCCAACAATTGTAGTGCTCTGTTTTTTTAATAGCTGCCAGTCTAATGGGTGTAAGATGGTATCTCATTGTAATTTTGATTTGCATTTCCCTAATAGCTAGTGATGTTAAGCATCTTTTGATGTGCTTTTTAGCCATTTGTATTTCTTCTTTGGAGACGTGTCTATTCAAATCACTTGCCCATTTTTAAAATGTATTGTTTGTTCTTTTTATTTTTGAGGATATTAGGCCCCTATCAGATATATGGTTACCATATATTTTCTCCCACTGAGTAAGTTGCCTTTTCACTTTCTTGAGAAACTCCTTTGAGGTGCGAAGTTTTTAATTTTGAGGAGGTCCCATTTATCTATTTTTTCTTTTGCTGTTCATCATGCTTTGGGTATGAAGTTCGTGAAGCCATTTCCTATTGCAAGGTCCTGTAGATGCTTCCCTATATTATCTTCCAAGGTCTTTATGGTCTTCACTCTTATATTTAGATCTTTGATCCATTTTGAGTTAACTTTTGTATAAGGTGTAAGATGGTGTTCTTCTCTCATTCTTTTGGATATGGATATCCAGTTCTCCAAGCACCATTTGATGAAGTGGCCATTCTCATCCAGTTGAATGGGTGAATGGTGGCCTTGTTGAATATCAGTTGACTGTATATGCAAGAATCTATATCAGAACTCTTAATTCAGTTCCATTTGTCAGTATGTCTATCTTTGTGCCAATACTGTGCAGTTTTGACCACTGTAGCTTTGTAGTATGTTTTAAAGTCAGGTAATGTGATTCCTCTGATTTTGTTTTTCTTTTTCAATATGTCTTTGACTTTTCGGGGCCTCTTGCCCTTCCAGATAGATTTCATAGTTAGTTTTTCCAATTCAGTAAAAAATGCTGTGTTGATTTTTATTGGGATTGCATTAAATCTGTAGATCAGTTTGGGTAGGATAGACATATTAATGTTTAGTATTCCTATCCATGAACAGGGAATATTCTTCCATTTATTTAAGTCTTCATTGATTTCCAGTAACAGTGTTGTGTAGTTTTCTGCATAGAAGTCATTTACATCTTTAGTTAAATTTATTCCTAGGTATTTGATTCTTTTAGTTGCTATTGTAAATGAGATTTTTTTTTCTTGATTTCCTTCTCAGATTGTTTGTTGTTGGTGTACAGAAATGCTACTGATTTTTGCACATTGATCTTATAACCTGCAACTTTACTGAACTCATTTAGAAGTTCTAGAAGCTTTGTTGTAGATTTCACAGGGCTTTCTATGTATAGGATCATGTCATCTGCAAATAGTGAAATATTTACTTCTTCCTTTCCAATTTGGATGCCTTTTATATCTTTTTCTTGCCTCAGTGCTTGAGCAAGTACTTCTAACACAATGTTAAATGGGAGTGGTCATAGTGGGCATCCTTGTCTTGATCTTAGAGGGAAAGCTTTTAGGATTTCACCATTGTATAGGATGTTAGCTGTGAGTTTTCCATATATACCCTTTATCATATTCAGAAAGTTTCCTTCTATTTCTATCTTTTGTAGTGTTTTTATCACGAAAGGGTGCTATATGTTGTCAAATGCTTTTTCTGTGTCTCTAGAGATGATCATGTGATTTTTTTCTTTTGATGTGTTTATGTGGTGTGTTACATTGATTGATTTTCTTAAGTTGAACCATTCCTGCATACCCGGGATGAAACCTACTTGGTCATGGTGTATAATTTGTTTTGATATGGTGTTGAATACAATTAGCAAGTATTTTGTTGAGAATTTTAGCATCTAGGTTCATTAGAGAGATTGATCTGTAATTTTCCTTTCTTGTGGCATCTTTGTTTGGCTTTAGTATTAGGGTAATGTTGGCATCATAGAATGAGTTAGGCAATGTTCCTTCTACTTCTATTTTTTGGAAGAGTTTAAGCAGGATTGGTGTTAGTTCTTTCCAGAATGTTTGGTAGAATTCACCTGTGAAGTCGTCTGGTCCTGGGCTCTTAGTTAGGAGGTTTTTGATGACTGATTCTATCTCTTAACTTGTGATTGGTCTGTTGAGTTCATCAGTTTCTTCTTTTGTCAATGTAGGCTGCTTGTGTGTTTCTAAGAATTTGTCCATTTCCTCTAATTATCTTTCTTGTTGGCATATAATTTTTCAAAGTATCCTCTTATGATACTCTTTATTTCTGTGGTGTTGGTGGTGATATCCCCTTCCTCATTTCTTATTTTGTGTATTTGCATCTTCTCTCTCTTTTTCTTTGTTAGTCTAGCTAAGGGTTTGTCAATTTTATTGATCTTCTCAAAGAACGAGCTTTGGTTTTGTTTGTTTTTTTCTAGTGCTTTCTTATTTTCTATTTTATTTAGTTCTGCTCTAATCTTTGTTAATTCCTTCTTTCTATTTCCTTTTGGGTTAGTTTGTTGTTCTTTTTCTAATTCCTTCAAGTGTGCAGTTAGGTCTTAGATTTTAGCTCTTTTTTCTTTTTTGATATATGCATTTATGGCTATGAATTTCCCTCTCAGTACAGCTTTTGCTGCCTCCCATGACTTTTGATATGTTGTGTTGTCATTTTCATTTATTTCAAGGTAGTTATTGATTTCTTTTGAAATTTCCTACTTGACCCACTGTTTGTCTAAGAGTGTGTTGTTTAACTTCCATATCTTTGTGCCTAATCTGGCTCTCTGGCCCTTACTGATTTCCAGCTTCATTCCATTGTGGTCAAAGAAATTACTCTGTATAATTTCAATCTTTCTGGATTCATCCAGAATTTTTCTGTGGCCTAGCAAGTGTTCTATCTTGGAAAATAATCCATTTGCACTTGAGAAGAATGTATATCCCACTGTATTTGGGTATAGTGTTCTGTATATGTCTATTAGGTCCACATCCTCTAATGTATTATTCAGATCTTTGTTTCTTTGTTTCTTTATTGATTCTCAGTCGATATGTTCTGTCTAATGGTGATAATGGTGTTTTAAAGTCCCCCACTATAATTATAATTATAATTTCCATTTAGTTTTTCCAGTGTTTGCCTCAAGTATTTTGAGGCACCCTGGTTAGATGCATAAATATTTATGATTGTTCTTTCTTCTTGAAAGATTACTCCTTTTACTAATATATAATATCTGTCTTTGTCTCTTACAATAGATTTGCATTTAAAGTCTATTTTGTACGATATTAATATAGCTACTCCCACCCTTTTTTGGTTATTGTTTGCTTGTAAAATTGTTTTCCAGCCATTCACTTTCAGCCTCCTTGAATCCCTGGGTTTAAGGTGGGTTTCTTGTAGACAGATATAGATGGGTCATATTTCTTTGTCTATTCTGCCAATCTGTGTCTCTTGACTGGTGAGTTTCATCCATTAACATTCAATGTTATTACTCTCAAGGAATTCCTTACATTAGCCAAATTTTCTTTGGGTTTATGTATGTCTATGCTGTTTTTATTTCTCTTTTTGTCTTTTTAGTTGTTCTTATACTCTCCTCCAACTCTCTTTCTCCTTTTTTTTTCATTTCAACCTACAGAACCCCCATTAGTATTTCTCAAAGGGCAGGTTTCTTATTGGCATACTCTCTTAATTTCTGTTTATCTGTGAATGTTTTGAACTCTCCATCATTTTTGAATGCCAGCTTTGCTGGATAGAGAATTCTTAGCTGGAAGTTTTTTCCTTTTAGCCCCTTAACTATGTCATACCACTGCCTTCTTGCCTCCATGGTTTCAGATGAGAAATCAGCACTTAATCTTATTGAACTTCCCTTGTATGTGACGGTTCTCTTTTCTGTTGCTTTTGTCAGTATTTTCTCTTTGTCTTGAGTATTGGACAGTTTGATAAGTATATGTCTTCGAGTAGGCCTGTTGGGATTTATACTGTTTGGGGTGTGCTGCACTTCCTGGACATGTACACCCATCTCCCTCAATAGGGTTGGGAAGTTTTCAGCCATTATTTCTTCCAACACTCCTTCTGTCCCCTTTCCCTTCTCTTTTCCCTCTGGGATGCCTATAATGCATATGTTTGTGCGTTTTCAAATCCCTAAGTCCCTGCTGGATCTTTTTCTATCTATCTGTTCTACTATCTGTTTGATTTTAGATGTACTGTCTTCCACATTGCTAATTCTTTCCTCTGCCTGTTCAAATCTGCTGTTATGTGCTTCCAGTGTATTTTTGACTTCTTGGATTGTGCCATTCATCACCATCATATCCACTATCTTTTTATGTATGTTTACAATTTCTTCAGTATGTTCTCCCAGTGTCTTCTTTTTTTTTTTTTTTTTTAATAAATATATACATTTCTCAATTAAAGGTAAGGATACATGTAAATTTTTTTTTGAGTCAAACAATATATTACACAATATATTTGGTTCATAGTAATGCATTCATACAGTATTTGTCCTTTTGTGTCTGGCTTGCTTCACTCAACATAATGTCCTCCAGGTTCATCCATGTTGCCATATGCTTTATGACTTCATTTCTTCTTACAGCTGCATAATATTCCATCGCCAGTGTCTTCTTAATATCTGTAATCTCTTCCTTCACTTCATTAAGTTGGTCCATGATATTTGTTTGGACAGCTTTGATTAGTTATTTGATGTTCTGCATCTCTTCCTGGTTTTTAGTTTGTTCATTGGACTGGGCCATGTCTTCCTGTTTCTTGGAATAGTTTGTAATTTTTTGTTGCTGTATGATCATCTTTTTATCTTGATGGGTTTATTCAGTTGATTAGCTTCTCTCTCTACTCTAGGATTTTATTTAGTTGTTATTTTTGGGGGGGGGTGTTAAATTTTCTCTTTGAGGCTTTGTTCCTCTTATTCTATTTCTTTACTGTTGTTTTTGTTCCCTGAAGGAAAAAGATTAGGGCCTGAGAAAGAGAAAAAGGTAAGAAAAGGAAAAGGATAATAATAGTAATAATACAAAAAGTTAGAAGAGGAACTATATAAGACCTAGGAAAATGAATATTTAACTCATGTAAACAGTGTAGCATAAAAGGAATAAAAAAGTGGAGTACCAACAATGAAATGGGAAACCGAATAGGGAACAAAATGTAGAATGAATTAAAAGGCCAGAATGCTGGGGAGAGAGGGAAGGAGAAAAGAAAAGACAAAAAGAAAAAAAGTTAATAAAAGAATGAAAACTGAATAGATGAGATATTGATAAAAACCAAAAAAATTGAGGACTAAACAAAGAGATGTGGAATGTAAGAACAACAGAAAGCAGAAGATAGAAAGATGAAGGAAGGAAAAGAGATAGCATTGGTAGACAAAATTGGTATACACAGAAAACGGGAAATCAAGGAAGTGGAAACACAGCAAACAAGAAACAAGCCAGCAGCACCTAATTTTTGAAAAAAGGGGAGAGGGAAGAAAGAGAAATGAAAAACAAGAAAACAAAAACAAACAAACACACAAACAAGCAGTCAAACAAAAACGAAGGAAAAACAGCCTTCCCTCTTAGGCCCCTGAGGAGTTTCTCAGGCTGCTGGTATTCATCAATTAGTCTGCAGTCTGACCTCTGCAGGTTTTAAAGCAGGTTTTAGCAAGTAAACTGAGTTAATTTTTTTTTTTAAGTAACCTTTTTTTTTTAGGAAGAATAAGAGACACAAGAGAAGCTAATACAAAAATAATGTTAATGTTTTCCCTGTCCTAAAGTATCAGCTGGATGCTTGATATCCTGGTGGATTACTACTCTTAAGAGGAGCCAGAAATCAAACTAAGGACCTCATATATTCAAAGTGTAAACTCCTCCACTGAGCTAAACTTCCTTGTTGGGTCAGTTAGCTCTTCAGAAAGCTATCCAGTCACTTTCCCTCGGGCAGGTTTGACTCTTTACAGTTGCGTAGATTCCTGCTCCTTATGAGTCTGTCCCTGTCCCCTTTCTATTCTTATTGCTTTCTCTCCCAGGGCAGCAGGACATAATAGCCTGTGTAAGCAGATCCCCCTTCATCTCTCCTGGTCAGGTTGAGTTCCTTTTTGAAATTCAAATGGGACCCTGGCGAGTGAACTCACCACAGAAAAATGACTCTCAACCCTCTTCCAGACCACCTCTTCCTCCCAGGGGACCCTAAATAGGCTCTCAGAAGCTTATTAAACACTTTCTACTGCCTGCCTCCCTTAGGGGAGTTGAAATTTTCATAGTTTTCAACACAGGACTAATCAATTGCCTGACTCCACCCTCTTCTAGGCCAAATTTCTCTATCCCAGGGCAGTTAGGTAGATCAGGCTGCCTCAGCAGATTCACCTCTCCTCTCTTCCTGGTGCCACCTTGAGCTGGTTGGTATGCTCCCCAAAGCTCAAAGGGGGTCCAGGCAACCAAACCCACAGAAAGGAAGCCCCTCTCCATCCTTCGCCAGAACCCTCCCCCTCTTGGAGAACTCTCCCTCCTGCTAGGTGGCCGGTGGTGGGAATCGGGGCTCACAGTGGCTTTTTTTTTTTGGTCTGTTCATATGCTTTTTTTTTTTTTTTTTAATTTTTATTGTGGGTAAAATTCAAAATTTCACAATATATACCAATATTTGTAAAATGATATATAAATATATATGCATATATGTGCATTTGCTTACATTGTGAGTTCTGATATAGATCCTCGCATATACTCACAGTGGCTTTTTGCCTTGAGGTGGAGCTTAGCTGTCCACAGTTTCCAGCCACAGGGACCAGAAACTCACAGTTTTACCTTGAACAATTTATCTCTTTGTCCAGCTCCCTCCAGATCGATGCCCTGAAGCCCCGCACTCTGTGGGTTGCCAAAACAGCTCACTTGGGCAGGATCTCACCCCCACTCAGCCTTTTTTTGTGAGAAAGATGATGAGTGCCCACGTAAAATGACACCATCTCGCTGCTTCTCCCTCAGGTTTTGATTATCTGAAAATGTGTTAATTTCTCCCTCATTTTTGAAAAAAGAATCTTGTTGGATATAAAATTCTTGGCTGGCAGTTCTTTTCTCTTCAGCATTTAAAAAGTATTCCAATCCACTGCCTTCTTGCCTCCATGGTTTCTGATGAGAAATTGGCACTTAATCTAATTGGTACTTCCTTGTACATAACACATTGATTTTCTCTTGCAGCTTTCAGAATTCTTTCCTTGTCCTTTGCATTTGTTAGTGTAATCAATATATGATGGGGTTGTTTTTCTTCATGTTTATCCTGTTTGGTGTTCTCTGAGCTTCTTGGATTTTCATATTCACTTCTTTTGCTATGTTTGGTAAGTTATCAGTTATTATTTCTTTGACTATTCCTTCTGCCCCTTCATCATTTTTATCTCCTTCTGAGACGCCCAAAATTCACATACTTGTATGCTTGATGGTGTCCCATAGCTGTCTCATGTTATTTCCACATTTAATATTTATTTTTCCTTTGTGCTCCACAGCTTGACTCATTTCAAGTGTCTTGTCTTCAAGTTCACTGATTCTTTCTCCTGCTAGCTCCAATCTGCTCTTGAAACCTTTCTGGGCATCTTTCATTTCATTTATTGTGGTCTTCATCTCCAGTAGTTCTGTTTGATTCCTTTTAAAAATTTCTATCTCTTTACTTAGACTCCCATATTGTTCATTCATTGTTTTTCTGATATTTGTTTCTCTCCCCTTTCCTTCATCTCCTTGAGTATTTTTTAAAAGATTTATTTTATTTATTTATGTCTCCCCCTGTCTTTGTTGTTTGTGCTCACTGTCTACTCTCTGTGTCTGTTTGTTGTGTGCTTGTCTTCTTTTTAGGAGGCACTGGGAACCGAACCCCGAACCTCCCATGAGGGAGGGAGGTGCTCAATTGCTTGAGCCACCTTCACTCCCTGCTTGTTGTGACTCTCATTGTTTTCCTTGTTGTGTCTCTTCGTTGCATTATCTCATTGCATCATCTTGATACATCAGCTCACTGCATCAGCTAGTCTTGCTCGTCCTCTCCAGGAGGCACCAGGAACCGAACCTGGGACTTCCCATGTGGTAGGTGGGCGCCCAACTGCTTGAGCCACTTCTACTTCCCATCTTGAGCATTTTTTTTTTTTTTTTTTTTTTTTTTTTACCGGGAGGTCCCGGGGATCGAACCCAGGTCCCTCCATATGGGAGATGGACGCCCAACCAGTTGAGCCACATCCGACCCCCCATCTTGAGCATTTTTAAGATCATTTTAAAAAACTCTTTTCATTATTGTCCACATTCTCATTTTCTTCATTGGTGTTTTCTGTATTTTTATCCTCTTCCTTTGGATGGGCCATCATTTCATGTTTGTTTGCTTATACTCTTGTGGTACACTGTACATTTTTTAACTCACTCTTTTTTAAAATTATTATTTTTAAAGAAGCTTTAGATTGCATAAATGTTACATAAAAAATACCTCACCCCCTCCTCCTCCAACACTTTTCCCCATTAACAGCATCTTTCATTAGTGTGGTACATTTGTTACAATTGATGAACACATATTGAAGTATTGCTGCTAATATGGTCTATAGTTTACATTATGGTTTACACTTTGTACCACACAATTTTAATAGGTTTTGACAAAATGTATAATGGCCTGTATCCATCATTGCAATGCCATGCAGAATAATTCCAATGTCCCAAAAATGCCCCTTGTTACACTTATTCTTCCCTCTCCTTCCCTCAGAACCTCTGGTGACCACTGTCTTTATATCAATTTTACAAGTTCTTCCATTACTAGAATAATAATAAGTCTACTTTAGTCCATAGTTTTATTTCCCCTTTATGTTTGTTCATTCTTCAATCTTGAGGATTTGGGGATGGTGATGCCTACTCTGCTTCTACTTGAGAGGGTTTAGTTCCCATGGGGCAAATGGATGGAACTGTCTTGCTTGCAGTTGTAGATACTCTATTTTCTGGGATGGGCATTGTCCATCATCATCCTTTTGTTAGTTGTCCTGGATGAGTCCATTGAATTGAAGGGTAGGTGTTGGCTGCAAATCTACTGAGATTCAGGGCTAAATTGGCATATGAACAGCTGGAAGATTTAAGTCTCTGAGACACATATTTAATGGGTATAGTGTTAATTATAGGTTCAAATAAAAGAAGCATAAGAACCATTTGTAGGAAAATTATAAATGAGTCCAACTTTGATATATTAGGGACATCAATTATCATATATTCCAAGGTAAGGCCCACCGACAGGGATTTTGATGTGAATCCAGAGGCAATATCCTTTATTCTGAAAGGCCCAGAAGATTTGTCTCTGCCTGATCTGGGTAAATAAGATGGCACTCATGGCCACTTTTGGAGCAATCATTGCTTACTATAGGGCAATATAACTTAGATAATAGGTGTGTAGTTCCTGGGCCATATTGCCTGATTTAAAATATCATACCACATACAAGCTAAGTTGGGTGGATTTGAGCAAGTTGTATATTATTTAAAATTTTATTTTGGTAACATAATGTGGTAAGTTGAATTACTTGCCCCAACAAACACATGCTTTTAATCTTAATCTACACTCCTGTGAGTGTGAACTCAATATCAAAGGGCATTTTGGAAGTTTTATTTTTAGGTAAGGTGTGGCACAACAGAAATTGACTGGGCCTTAATCTAGATAACTATATTAAAGAGAGACCTAAATCACAGAAGGTGAAAGGAGAGGATATAGCCATGGATGGGGGGGAGGGCAGCTGTAAAAGCCAAGGCATTCTACGAATTGCCAGATATCAGGACCAGGACAAACACCCCAGGAGAAAAGAAGTCTTGCCAATGTCTTGATTTTGGACTTCTTCTGTCATCAAAACCATGAGCCAATAAATTCCTGCTGCATAAGCCAACATATTGGGTGGTATTTGTAATAGCAACTTTTGTTGAGAATCAGGAGTGGAGGCAGTGGCAGTTTGAAATTATTTTATGAATCTCAAAAAAGAGAAAGATTATATTTCTGGGCTTGTCTGTTCCCGTGGGCATGAGACCTTCTTCAACTGGACTATCTCAGTGAGATGAGACTCAGGTTGAGTCCCTACCCTCTTGCTGGATCTTCTTTGCAGAAATGAAAAAACTCATCTTCAAATTTATACAGAAGGGATGACACTGACTGCCCAACCCCGCTTCTGCCACAGCTGGTGGCCAAGGGCCGGTGTGAAGGTTGACTTTCCTGCTGTGGGCAGGCCCCAGAGAATGCAGAGTCCTAGCTTTTGCAATCCTCTGTTTTCCTCACTGCTCTTCATGCTTCTCAGGGAGACTCACACTGTACATTTAATATTTTAACATGTTAATTCTGGGATTTACTCCCTGGGAAGTCTGTGTCTTGGTTTTGTAACCAGCTGTTGATAATACAGAGATTTTTCTTGAGCTTAGATTTCTCCCTTATCAGTAATGTCTGCCTGAGCCCAATGCACTATGTGGGGTTTTCCCTGTTTTACTGGGCCTCTCTTGTCCTGGGCTTTTGCTTATTAGTTGTTTTGGAGTTCCCTGTTTACATGCATTTTGTTGTTCCCTCTGTTTCCCAGGAGACAGACCTCACTCTTCTGGCTATCTGAAGCTGGCAGGCCTTTATCCCAGACTGTCTGCCTCTATAGTTTTTTATACTCCTTTTGTTATATCAAGCTGCTTTTGCTCGGAGGGCAAATTCTGCAAATCAGTCACCCTTGGGTGGGCTTTCCCAATTCAATCTTTCCTAGCCGAAACAGGGCCAGGGATCCTCAAAGCGGGCACAGAACAGCTCAAGAAGGGCACCAAAAAATTCTCGGATGACTTCTCAAAGCTGGGCTTTCCTGGCCTGCAAAAAAAATGCAGCCCTTCAGCTAACTTTCTCCACAGCCCAGAGGAAGCTCTGCATCATTAAATTTCTACCACCTCTGCCCCTTTCTGGGGAATGTTGAAACAATGGCTGCTGCCTTTGTCCAGGGCGGATTGAAAAAATAGTTGCTCTCTGAGCCAGGACCCAGCAATACGAATTGGCTAAACAAAATCTGTGATCTGTGATTGGTCATGCCCACCCATCCTTGGGGAAGAGGATTTTTACAGTGGATATCCAGGTACTGGGCCCTGTGGCGTCCTGCCACAAAAATGGGGAATGGGCACCAGTAGCCACTGCACAGCGAGAGAAATTTATACTTCTTTACTGTAATTTATCTGCCTCTTCCTCCCACTCTTCCCTGGATGCTGTACTATTTTCTTCTGACCTCTGTGGTTTCAAAATAGTTGTTTCAGACAGTTCCTGCCTGTTTAATAGCAGTTTTGGTGCAGGGACTGAGTCCTGGAGCTCCCTACTCTATCATCTCCTCCAGAAGTCTCCCTTCAACTTCACTTTAATTTAAGTGTTAGGAGTTCTTTCTATGTGCCTGGGGTTCAATGATCCTGACACTGTAGGACTATGAATTATAACATTTCATCTCTCATGTGGCTTGCCCATAGCCCTTGCAAAAAAATTAAGGTTAATTTAATCACCATTCAAGAGTGTGTAAGACAAGTTGTCTGCCTTCAAGAAATGTATAACGTGGTGAAAGAGGTAGCCATACACACATAAAACGTTATATGAAGTGGTGTGATACAATGAAAGTGTTCAAGACTAGAAATCAAGAGTCAAGGTCAAAGTGGTGGTTCTGCCATTTACTAAGGGTGACTGGACACTAATTTACTTCTCTGAACCTCAGTTTCCTCATATGTAATGTGAGAGTTGGACCAGATAAAATTAGATGACTCTCTGCAGACTCTAACCACAGACCATAATCCAAATCTATCCTCTTGTCTCCAAATCCACTAGCACTCCAGTCCAAACTACCAACATCTTGCTCTCTTATGATTATAAAATTCCTGATCTCACTTGTAAAATCTCCTGGTCTTCCTGCCATCCTAGAAGTCATTCCAGCAGCCAGGGTACTCCTTTGGAACCATAAATCATATCTTCTTACACGCCCCTTCCTACTACCTAAAATCCTCCAATGGCTGCCAGTTGTACTTAGAATACAATGAAAACTGCACAGCCTTCCCTGCCCTCCGTGATTTTACCCCAGATAATCTCTCTCTACTTTTATCATTTTCTGCTCTTGACTTTAGCCATTGTGTTTTCTGTTTCGTTTCTTTTTGTTTTGTTTTTTTTTAGGAGGTTCCTGGGATTTGAAGCCAGGACCTTGTACATGGGAAGCAGCACTCAGCCACTGAACTAGATCTGCTCCCCAATGAGAGTTGGTTTTTTTTGTTCGTGTGTTTGGTTGGTTGTTTTTAGGAGATACCAGAAATCAAACCTGGGACCTTGTACATTGGAAACAGGCACTCAGCCACTTGAGCTACATCTGTTCCCCAGGCATTGTGCTTTTTTTTAACTTTATTTTGTACATTTAATGATTGAAAATATAAACAATTAAAAACTAAAAAGTAAACACAGATGAATAAATATATAGATTTCTCAATTAAATGTAATGGATACATATAAATTTTTTTTTAACCAAACAATATGTTACACAATATATTTGGTTCATAGTAATGCATTCATACAGTATTTGTCCTTTTGTGTCTGGCTTGCTTCACTCAACATAATGTCCTCCAGGTTTATCCATGTTGCCATATGCTTTACGACTTCATTTCTTCTTACAGCTGCATAATATTCCATCGTGTGACTAGACCACAGTTTGTTTATCCATTCATCTGTTGATGGACACCTGGGTTGTTTCCAGCTTTTGGCAATGGTGAATAATGTGGCTATGAACATCAGTGTGCAGATGTCTGTTCGTGTCACTGCTCTCAGTTCTTCTGGGTATATACCCAGTAGTGGTATTGCAGGGTCACGTGGAAAGTCTATATTCAACTTCTTTAGGAACTGCCAAACAGTCCTCCAGAGTGGTTGTACCATCCTACATTCCCACAAACAGTGAAGAAGCGTTCCTATCTCTCCACATCCTCTCCAACACTTGTAGTTCTCTGTCTCTGTGGCCATTCTGATAGGTGTAAAATGATATCTCATTGTACTTTTGATTTGCATTTCCCTAATCATGGGTGATGTTGAGCATTTCTTCATGTGTTTTTTTGCCATTTGTATTTCTTCTTCGGAGAAATGTCTATTCAAGTCTTTTGCCCATTTTTAAACTGGGTCATTTGTCTTTTTATTGTTCCTGGCTTTTATATTTAGATCTTTGATCCATTTTGAGTTGATTCTTGTATAGGGGGTAGATAGGGGTCCTCTTTCATTCTTTTGGTTATAGATATCCAGTTCTCCCAACACCATTTGTTGAGGAGACTGTTTTTTTCCCATTAGCGTGGGCTTGGTAGGTTTGTCAAAAACCAGTTGACTGTATAGGTGAGGGTATATTTCTGGAATCTCAATTCTATTCCACTGATCAATGCGTCTATCTTTATGCCAGTACCATGCTGTTTTGACCACTGTAGCTTTGTAATATGTTTCAAGGTCAGGCAGTGAAATTCCTCCCACATTGCTCTTCTTTTTTAGAATGCTTTTGGCTATTCGAGTGCACTTACCCTTCCAGATGAATTTGGTAATTGCCTTCTCTAATTCTGTAAAGTAAGCTGTTGGGATTTTGATTGGTATTGCATTGAATCTATAAATCAGTTTGGGCAAGATTGAAATCGTCACGATATTTATTCTTCCAATCCATGAACGCGGAATGTCTTTCCATTTTTTAGGTCTTTTTAAATTTCTTTTAGCATTGTTTTGTAGTTTTCTGCATATAGGTCCTATACTTCTTTGGTTAAATTAACTCCTAGGTATTTGACTCTTTTTGTTGCTATTGAAAAGAGAATTTTCCTTCTGATTTCCTCCTCAGATTGTTCAGTACTAGTGTACGAAAACATTACTGATTTTTGCCTGTTGCTCTTGTATCCTGCCACTTTGCTGAACTCATTTATTAGTTCAAGTAGCTTTGTTGTGGATACTTCAGGATTTTCTAAATACAGGATCATGTCATCCACAAACAGTGAGAGTTTTACTTCCTCTTTTCCTTTTGGACGCCTTTAAATTTTTTGTCTTGTCTAATTGTCCTAGCTAGAACTTCTAGTACAATGTTGAATAACAATGGTGACAGTGGGCATCCTTGTCTTGTTCCCGATCTTAGGGGGAAAGCTTTCAACCTTTCCCCATTGAGTATGATGTTGGCTGTGGGTTTTCCATATATGCCTTTTATCATATTGAGGAATTTTCCTTTTATTCCTATCTTTTGAAGTATTTTTATCAAAAAAGGATATTGGATTTTGTCAAATGCCTTTTCTGCATCTATTGAGATGATTATGTGGTTTTTTTCCTTCAATTTGTTAATGTGGTGTATTACATTGATTGATTTTCTTATGTTGAACCAGCCTTGCAAACCAGGAATAAATCCCACTTGGTCGTGATGTATAAGTCTTTTGATATGCTGTTGGATTCGATTTGCAAGTATTTTGTTGAGAATTTTTGCATCTATGTTCATGAGAGAGATTGGTCTGTAATTTTCTTTTCTTGTGGAATCTTTATCTGGCTTTGGTATTAGGGTGATGTTGGCTTCATAAAATGTGTTGGGTAATTTTCCATCCTCTTCAATTTTTTGGAAGAGTTTAAATAGGATTGGTGTTAATTCTTTTTGAAATGCTTGGTAGAACTCACCTGTGAGGCTATCTGGTCCTGGACTTTTCTTTGTTGGGAGGTCTTTGATGACGGATTCAATCTTCTTAATTGTGATTGGTTTGTTAAGTTCTTGTATTTCTTGTTGTGTCAGTGTAGGTTGTTTATGAGTTTCTAGAAATTTCTCCATTTCATCTAGGTTGTCTAGTTTGTTGGCATGCAATTTCTCATAATATCCTCTTATGATTCTTTTTATTTCTGTGAGGTCATTTATAATTTCCCCCTTTTCATTTCTGACTGTATTTATTTGCATCTTCTCTCTTTTTTACTTTGTTAGTCTAGAGAGGGGTTTGTCAATTTTATTGATCTTCTCAAAGAACCAGCTTTTGGTTTTGTTGATTTTCTCTATTGTTTTTCTGTTCTCATTTTCATTTATTTCTTCTCTAATCTTTATTATTTCTTTCCTTCTTTTTGCTTTGGGATTGGTTTGCTGTTCTTTTTCTAGTTTCTCAAGTTGTTCAGTTAAATCTTTGAGTTTAGCTCTTTCTTGTTTTTTAATATAGGCATTTCGGGCTATAAATTTCCCTCTCAAGAATGCCTTTGCTGTATCCCATAAGTCTTGATACGTTGTCTTCTCATTTTCATTTGTCTTAATATATTCACTTGCAATTTCTTCTTTTACCCACCGATTATTTAGGAGTGTGTTGTTCAGTCTCCACACGTTTGCAAATTTACTTTTTCCCTGTCTGTTATTGATTTCTAGTTTCATTCCATTATGATCTGAGAAGGTGCTTTGTATAATTTCAATCTTTTTATATTTATTGAGAGCTGTATTGTGACCTAACATGTGGTCTATCCTGGAGAAAGATCCACGGGCACTTGAGAAGAATGTATAACCCACTGAGTTTGGATGCAGTGTTCTGTATATGTCTGTTAGGTCTAACTTGTTTATCATGTTGTTCAAGTTCTCTGTTTCCTTGTTGATCTTCTGTCTAATTGTTCTATCTAATGATGTGAGAGGGGTGTTGAAGTCTCCAACAATTATTGTAGAAATGTCTATTTCTCCCATCAGTTTTGCCAGAGTTTGACTCATATATTTTGGGGCACCCTGATTATGTGTGTAGAAATTTATGACTGTTATATCTTCCTGGAAGATCGTCCCTTTTATTAATATATAATGGCCTTCTGCATCTCTTATCATTTTTTTGAATTTGAAGTCTGTTTTATCTGACATTAGTATAGCTACCCCTGCTCATTTCTGTTTACTATTCGTGTGGAGTATCTTTTTCCAACCTTTTACTTTCAGCCGGTTTATATCCCTGGGTCTGAGGTGAGTCGCTTGTAAGCAGCATATTTATGGCTCATGTTTTTTTTATCCATTCTGTCAGCCTGTATCTTTTGATTGGGGAATTTAATCCATTCACATTCAATGATATTACTGAAAATGCACTATTTATTTCCTCCATTTTATTCTTTGGTTTTCATATGTCATCTTGTTTTTGTCTCTCTTTTTACTCTTTTGGTTATCCTTTCTGCTTTTCTTTCTTCTATACTCTCCTCTAAGCCTCTCTGTCCTGTCTTTTTCTTTCAGGTTCTAAGGCTTCCTTTAATATTTCCAGCACAGGTGGATTGTTTTTTGCAAATTCTCTTAGTTTCTGTTTGTTTGTGAATTCTTTATACTCACCTTCATATTCGAAGGACAGTTTTGCTGGATAAAGAATTCTCGGCTGGCAGTTTTTCTCTTTCAGTTTCCTAATTGTATCATACCACTGTTTTCTAGCTCCTTGGTTTCTGAAGAGAAATCCGCACTAAGTCTTACTGGACGTCCTTTGTACGTGATCATTTGCTTCTCTCTTGCTGCTCTGAGAATTTTCTCTTTATCTTTTACATTTGACATTCTGAATGGTATGTGTCTTGGCGTAGGTCTATTTGGATTTGTTCTCATTGGGGTACGGTGTGCTTCTTGGTCATGTAAGTTCGTTTCTTTCGTGAGAGTTGGGAAATTTTCAGCTATTATTTCCTCAAATACTCTTTCTGCCCCTTTTCCTTTCTCTTCCCCTTCTGGAACTCCCATGACACGTATGTTGTTGCATTTTGTGTTGTCATTCAACTCTCTGAGCCCCTGCTCAATTTTTTCCATTCTTTTCTCTCTCTGTTCTTTTCTCTCTTCGATTTTAGCTTCTCTGTCTTCAGTATCACTTATTCTTTCTTCTATCATTTAGAGTCTGCTGTTGTATGCCTCAAATGTGTTTTTTACTTCACCTATTTTGTCTCTCATTCCCATGAACTCTGTTACTTTTCTTTTCAGGATTTCAAATTCTTCTTTGCATTCGCTCAATGTCTTCTTGATGTCATTTATCTCTTTAACTATATTGTCTTTCATCTCATTAATTTGATTTTGGAAATTTGTGCTCATCTCACTGATTAGTTCTCTCAAATTCTGCATCTCTTCTGGGACTTTGATGTATTCCTTTTCTTGGGCCATGTCATCTATTTTCTTAGTACGGCTCGTAATTTTTTGCTGGTGTTTAGGCATCTGGTTAGGATGTAGTTTACTTAGTTGCTCTATCTTTTTCTCTTTTATAGGGATTTAGTGGCAGGAGGCTGTGAATTACCACAGCTCTTTGATTTTTGTCTCAACCTTGATTGTTAGGATTGTCCTGCTCATTGCTCAAACCTGGGCACTTGACCCAGTAATTGGTTATAGAGTTGTTTCCTAGTGCCTTGGGCAGGGAGGCTATAGAGGCCAAGAAAAGGCTCTCCTATTTATTTTTAATTTTCTTATGTGAACTTCCTTGGTCTGCCAGGAGATGTCGCTCGTTGGCAGCTCTCAGTTCAATGCCTGGTCGGAGTGTATTTGTTGTGACACAGACCAGATCAATGTGATAGAGCTTCCTGTCTGGGGGTTAAAAGCCTTGTAATTCAAACTTTCTGAGACAGTTCTCCAGTGTTCTCTGGCAGCCCCCTCCATTTTCCCAGCTAGGAAATATTTCCTCTCCCATCTGAATCCTTAACAATCAGTTCCTGTTAGTAGAGGAGGAGATTGGGAGGTTTGTATATCTTTAGCCCCTTGCAGGCTCCAAGGCAAACAATGGCGCAGCCCCACCTGGCCTGGAAGGGCTCTCGGGACAGGGCAGACCAAACCTGGGAGTCCAAAGCAGGGTCAGCCCCAGGCTCTCTCTCCCCTCTCCTGTGGAGTCCTCAACAATTAGTCCAGGCTAGAAGAGAGGGAGATTGGGAGGGTCGGATTTCTCCAGTCCTTCCTAGGTTCCCAGGACAAACCACTGTGTGGAAGGATCCATGGGGCTCCACAGCCCAAATTTGCAGGTCAGAACCTGAGTCAGCCTTAGGCTGTGTCCCTCTCTCTCCCCTTTCCGGGAGTGGTAGATCCCTGGAGCCCTCTTTGTCTGTAGTCGCAGGCCCAGAGGCCCGAGAATTCTAAAGAGTGTGGGGGAGGGTGCCGGCAGCAGCAGCCGCTGCTGGTTCCGACTCACCATTCTGTCTTTGCAATTTCCCTCTTTTGTCCCTTTCTCCTCTGGATGGTGTGCAGCCTTCACCTGCTGTCCTAAACCCTAGAAGATCTTTTTGGGGGCTGTTTCAGCCTGTCCACTAGCTATTTTTCTGGAGAAGGGATTCCCATGTCTTACTAGTCCACCACCTTTCTGCAAGTCCCCGCCATTGTGCTTTAATCACCTTTTTTGCCCAAACCATGCTCATACTAATTCTGCCCTGCTCGTTCATCTAGAAAATTCCATTCCCAATGGATTAATATCTTTTGGCTTTTTTGTCTCAAGTACACTCTATTCTCTCTGTATCCCTAAAAGTAGGACCAGAGGACCAATGAGATAAGTAATAGAAATAAAGATTGGATTCTAGTCCAATTGAGAAATTAAGGATTGGAGGGTAACACAAAGGTAAATAATTTGGGAGATCAGTGGAAGCAGGAACATAGAAGAGGAAGATCAGGTTTGTGGAGCAGACAATGAGAGGTTTGGGGCATGTTTAGATTCCTCTCCTTTTTCTTTTTCCATGAAGAGGATGGTAGGCATAGTGATGGCTCATCTGTTTGCCATGTCCAGGGTATGGTATGATTGGTTAGTGCCCTATCCTGATAAGTTGGTGCACAGATGATCCAGGGGTTAACATTTTTTAATATCACCATTGCTAGTGGCCATTCAAGTGCCATGCTCCCTTCTCTGAATCTTTCCCTGTGCTATACTAGAATGCCATCTCAAAGCAGGCCTTCTCAAAGTTTTTCTCCCAGGGATGCCTAAGGACAGAAATTACTGAATATGAGATTGTGGGGCCAACCAAGGCACAGGCCAAATTTATTTGAAGGTTCTTTTCTTTAATCCTTACAATTCAACACAATTTTCATTCTTCTTCATGAGAAATCTGAGTGAGTTTGTTTCAAGATAAAAATAACATTTTAATGTTCTATCAGGCATTGCAGTTAAGAGAATGGGCTTTGGAGTCAAATACATAAGAGTTTGGATCACTGTTCTACTCACTAGTTGTGTGACCTTGAGCACCTTAGTTGACCTCCCTGAGCCTCTGTGTTCTTCATATGGTTGTTGAACACGTAGTTACTATAATATGGCTTGTAAGCTTCTTGAGGGCCAGAGTCTTGTTTTTATTCATCTTTGTATCCTTCACAGAAACTGGAAGATGATCCATAGAAGTCACATTATATAGGTTAATGCCTCTACATCAGGCATATGTGCACCCATGGTTATCCTGTTTTTAGCACTAGCTGGTGAGCATGTGCCCAAGAGTTTCCATTAGTAAGTGAGAGAACAAACATTTATCTGCAGTGTCTTAACCAAATCAACTTATTTATTAATGACAGTTTATTAATCTTTAAAATGAGCTCTCAGTTGCAATTATGTTTCAGAATTCAAAGATAATTCAAAGACAAAGGAGAAACACTAACTCCAGGATAGTGAACACCTCTGAGGAGAGAGGAAAGGGATGTGATAAATTGGGATTGGATGGGAATGGAAGCTGTAAATATATCTAACAGCTTATTTATTTTCTAAAAAAGACATAAAGCAAATATATCCAAAAGTATTAATCTTGGACAATCTGGGTTTTAGTGGTGAATACTTAGATGTTTCATTATTTTCTGTATTTTTCTGTGTTTAATATATTTCATAATTGCACATTTTTTTTAAAGTGGAAAAAAAGACTGAAGGTAAAATTTGTGGTTACTGTTTCTCTCTTTCTACATACTATCTAAACAAGCTTTCTAATATTCTCCTCGAAGATAGGTAATGTGCACCAGACTACTGCAACACTGCAAACTATTTATTGTCTCTCCACTTGGTCTCTTGGCATTGCCACCCTCCTTCTGAACCTTACATTTTGCCCTGAAGTTGAGTCCTTAAGAGTCATAGCTTAAAACTCAGTTGGCTAATAAGTTCTTGTCTCCAAATTGTATTGCTTTCAATAATCTGAAAGATGGAGAAAAACTCTATATGTCTATTCTGGTTACTACTGCTGTGTGACAAACTACCCCAAAACTTAGTGACATAAAACAACCATTTAATTATTCTCATGGATTCTGTTGGACAAGAATTTGGACATGGTAGAGTGGTTATGGCTTGTCTGTATTCCACAATATCTGGGGTTTCAAGCTAGAAGACTCAAGACAAGCTGGGGATGACTTGACAATTGGGGGGTAGAAATCACTGGGAAGCATATTCACTTACATGTCTGGTGGTTGATGCTGGCTGTCCGCTGAGACTTCACCTGGGACAGTGGACTGGAGCATCTGCTGAGCCATCTACTGGTTACGAGCAAGTCACTAAGGTTGGCCCAGATTCCAGGGAATGCAGCATAGGCTCCCACCTCTTGATGAGAGGAGTGTCAAAGAATTTGCAGACATATTTTAAAACCACCATGGTGTCCTTTTAACTCTACTGTTGCAATGAAGTAGAATTGTTAAACCTGGTCCCCACATCCTTTTTGTCCACTCAAGTGATCAATATATGGAAACATTTGACGGCATCCACTAAACTACCTAGGAGCATGCCTGGCCAAGTTCAGGCAGCTTAGGTATAAACTAAATATGGTAATTTATATTAACAGCTCTATTCCATTTGAAAGGTGACTAATTATTTCTGATGACCACTGAATAAGAGGTATACATTATAAATAACAGATATAATTAAAAAAAATTTTTTTTAGGAGGTAGAGGGGATCGAACCTGGGACCTTGTACATATGAAACAGGTGCTCAACCATTGAGCTACACCCGCTCCATATAATAAGATTTTTAACACAAAAAAATATTCTCCAAGGGGGATTGTATTAATGATCTTTTGCTGTGTAACAAATTGTCTGGGAGCCTAGTGACATAAAACAATGAACATTTATTTTATCATAGTTTCTGTGAGGAATTTGTGGACAGCTTAGCTGGCAGTTCTGGTTCAGGGTCTCTCATGAGTCTGCAATCAAGATGTTGACCTGGCCTGTATCATCTGAAGGCCCTACTGGAGGTGAAGAATCTGCTTCCAACACAGCTCACTCACATGGCTGTTGGCAAGAGCCCTCAGTTCCTCTCCATGTGGGCCTTTCTCTAGAGCTGCTTGAGTGTTCTCATGACATGACAGCTGGCTTCTTCCAGAGTGGGTGATGCAAGAGAGAGAGCAAAGAGGTGGCTGTTGTGCCTTTTATGTCCTAGTCTTATAAGTGGCACACTATCCTGTCCAACATACTATTTTCATTAGAATTGAGTTACGAAGTCCATCTCACAGCCTAGTGGAGGTGAGTAAAGCTCCACCTCTTGAAGGGAGGCGTCTCTCAAAGAATGAGTGGTCATATACAAAAACTGCCTTGGGGAGTTTGAAGGAAAGGTTTGTCTCACTCTATGCTGAAGATATCTGCCTCAAGACACCTGTCCTTATTTATATAATCAATATAGGGAATAAAGTAGTTTCCATGGATATGGAAAATTATAAATGAACTTCCACTTTGCCATTCAGATAGGAAATATACCTAGACTGCTCCCTTCTACTCTGCTCCCATCTTTATGGGATGGGAACTATGGTTATTGCCAATAAAAGCTTGGGGAGTGCTTTGACATGTTGTGTGTTCTATATCTATATGTAATTGTGGTAATATTACAGAGACATTATTCCAGGGTCTATTCCAATTACCTCATTGATACCAAGGTTAATTTGGCCACTCAGGTTGCCTGGAAAGGTATGTCATTCCTTGTACTCCATTCTATTACACACCTGACAAAATTGCAAACTTGAATAGTCAGGATGATAGAGGAGGCTGTGCTTCAGGTCAAGGTAGAGCATAAGATGTAGAAAAATTACCGTCTTCAAAGAGGAAAACCCAATGAAATAAAATGCAGTCCCAAGTAATTCTTTCTCATTCTTAGTGAGGTATAGCAGAAAAGATGTAATTACTCATTTGTCTGAAAAAGGGAAATATAAGTGGACCCAATTCGTAAATCTAAAAAGAAGGTCTGCCATGATTCCTAATAGAAAATATCAAGCCAGGACACTGACAGGGAGGTGCGGGTTACTCCCTTCAAGGATAAAGGGTCGAATTGTTTCTGGTTCTGGATCTAATTCAACTTGACCACTTAGCAGTAAAGATAAATGGAACCCACAGAGAAAACTGAAAATAGCATTTTCCTGGCAAGTCTTTCAATGGACTTAGTGTGTTTAGATTTATGAGGGGGTTAATGACCTTCTGTGCCTTGGTGTTTCACATTTTCGTTTTCACAGGACTGCTTTTCCATCTGGCCTAACCAGAGCCCGAAGCTGCTGAATCAAACAGAGCCAATAGGTCCGACTTAGGCTGGCTGGAGCATGTCCACAACTGAGAGAGACAAATAGGCTCCTTTCTGAAAGCCCAATCACGCAAGAGCTGGCACCTCCCTGCTCCCTCCCTGCCTCAGATCACAGCCCTGAAAGAGAAAACATCGTGTTCTTCCAACTTGAAAGACGCCACTGCTGACAGAGCAACAGCAGCTTTGGGGTGTTCCCCATCCAAGAAGCTGGCGGTGTGAAGAGGCAGGCTGGCATTATTAAATACAAGGACTTTGTCAGACAGACCTGGTTCCTGTCCCATCATCCTGGGGTGTCAGGGCCAGTGAATACTGGGGTGGTCCAGAGAAAACATGGAAGAGCAGTACAAAGATACCCCTCACTCAAGAAGGGTTCAGGAGTGGCAGAGCACTTAACAACCCTGGAGGTATCTGGCAGAAGTGACAAAGGGACATTGCAGTAGAAAGCAGCCAGACCAGGTGGAAGCATGAATCCTGGATCACTGGCAACCAGAGGCAGAGGCATCTGAGCAGAGGCAGCACAGAATGCGTGCAGGGTACCCCACCTGGGAGCTACCTAGGGGAGAGGGAAGGGGATGAAGAAAACTGAGTTTTAAAAGGAAAAGACTGAGAAAACACAGAGGTTTTTCTGGAAATGATTTAGATGGCATGTTATGACGTTAATTGGATTAAGTTGCATTATAAAAAAGAATATTCTTTTTCTTGCATACTCAAGTTTGTGGCTTAAGAAAATCTGAACCTGCTTATAAATGTGTCGTTCTCATCACTTCTCTGCCTTTTGGCTAAAATCAAGTGTAAATGTGCCATTTTCTGTCACTTCCTATACCTTTCCCTGTATTTCATGCCATAGAGAGGGGAGTGGCTGTTTGGGGTTAGTGTCTCTTGACTATAGTCATACAGTGTAAAGTGAAAGCACCAGAAAATTTTTTAGACCAGGGCTTCGTAAATCTTTTCTGTAAAGGGACAGATAATAAATATTTTAGGCTTGGGGGTCCGTGCAGTCTCTATTGCAGCTACTCAACTCTCCTGTTGTATCACAAAAGTGGCACAGACAATGCAAAAGCAAATGGGCAAGGATGTTCCAATCTACTTATGGGCACTAAAATCCAAATTTCATATCATTGTCACATGTCATGGAATATTATTATTATTATTTTGATTTTTTTCAACTATTTAAAATGGTAAAAAACTCTTCTTAGCTTACAGGCTATATAAAAACAGGCAGAAGGCAGAGGACTCGATTTGTCTCACGAGCGTGGTTTACCAACCCCTATTCTAGACTGGCCATAACTCTCCATTGCTATAGAAGGGATTATTTGTGCAGATTCATTGGCCTAGGTAAAAAGGTCCACCTCCTTTAGTAAAAAGCCCCAGGAGAAGATGTCTCCCTGGTAATCAAAGAATCTGGCATCCTACATCTGTTCTTCTTCCCTTGTTCTATAACTTTCCCCGTTTCACATGGCTTCAAGGCAAGTGACAAGGTTTATGCTTGACTTAGGGAAGCCACAACTCACATCAGATGACTGCGATAGTAGCAGAGGGTCAGCTGGACTCTAAGCCCCTTGAAGACAGAAAGCCTGTGTCTGATTTCCTCACCACTACCTTGCTGGGGTCTAAGCGCAGTATCTGGCCTAGAGTAGGATTAAGTAAGTGCATGTTGATTGAATGCTTGACTGAAAAGTCCTTCTTATTGCCACTTTTTGGAACTTTGTTTTACTCAGTCTTAGATGAGCTACACAGCTCTCACTTTTAAAATGTCTGTAACAGTGATTTAGAATTCAGAAAGATCATCATGCATAAATAGATTTCTTCAAAAGCTGGACCAAAATTCCACATCAGTGTGAAACTGCAAAACCATTGTTAGCTATGTTTAAGAGAGGATCTGTTTGCACTAAGAAGTGAAAGAAAAGTAACTGCATTTTTCAGGGACTGTTTTGGTGAGGAGGATGCCACCCCGTGCCTCTCTTCTGACATTCACTTTGTGTCTTCTATTTGACGTATGACTGTGGCTTCTTCCATCATAACCAAGACATGAAAAAGCTACCTGACAACAAAAGGCTGGGAAGCTCACCAGGAACCCAGGACATGGCAGGAGCCCATGCTGGAAATCCCTCTATTCTCGTCTAAGTTGGCAACTTCTCTCCCCATTAAGCCACAAAACATCTGTGTAGAAGAGTAAACTCAGAGAAAACCACACAGCTTTTGGTTACCTTAATTCAGCATTTTATATGAATAAGTTCCATAGCTCTCCTTTTAAAGTTTTCTTTTCTTTCTTTTTAAATCCCAAGTAAATTTGCAGGGGGAGGTATGAGAATGTGGGGGTACTGAGGAAGATAACTAGTGTGTGGTACCAAGAAGAAGCAAAAGAAAAAGATCAAAGATTAGTTTCTCTGAGCTGGGTGGCACCTTGGCACCGAATCCTGGGAATAGATGCTGGCTGATTTGAATAAAAAAGGGAAGAAGTAGCCAAAGATAAGAAATAATTGGCTAAAAGATACAAAACCATACTTTTAAATAGGGACAATTAAGTTTTCTAGGCAGATATTCAAATAATTGACTTTTTAAAAAACCCCAAGGAAAACTAGGAAAAAAGAAGCATTGTTAAATATTTTTGTCCCACATTTGAATTAAGACATGGTCAGAGAAGAAGAGACCCTTTCCAAACTCTCAGCAGGAAAAATCAATCTGGTGGAGGCCTTTTGTGTTCCTGAAGAATGATGTCAGAACCCATTCCAAGAAGAAGAAAGAAATGTTTGCTGTAAAGGTCACTTGAGAACTATAAAGATAAATGCTATTTGTAATGACTTAAAAAGGCCTTCAGGAAGGAGAGGCGTCAACTCACTGTTTTGGAATCAATGGAAAAGGAAAAACTCTCCTGGTTGAAAATGATCAGGGAGACATTTAGACATTCCAGAAAAGCCATGGAACTTTGAAGGTAAAGAACCCATAAGTATGATTATGGAATAACTATGTTTTATTGCTTGACTGTTAAAAGCAATAATAATATATATATTATTATTACTATATATATAATATAGTTAGTAGTAATACTTTGACAATACTCTTTCATAATTTATAACAAATGTTTCCCAATAATGCAAGGTATTGGTGGTGGGGTGATGTATGGGAGCCCTGTATGATGTTATGCATGTTTGTTTTGTAAGTGTACAACTTTTACTCTATACTTATTGTTTATGTATGTTCATGTATGAATGGAATACTCAATAAATTTTTTAAAAAAATGTAATTGTCCATTTACATCTGTGTTGGTCATTTTTAAAAAAATGGAAAGGTTTCTGACAGGAAGCATAGGCTAGGACTAACAGTCCCTCCACCCTCTTTATTTATTGTCCCCAAGAGTCCTTAGGTCAATCAGATATTCACAACTCATGCAGATATCCAGAGGGATAGAAGAAAGACCATTAGCCTGTGAATCAGAAGACCTGGGTTCACATTTCAGCTCCATCACTTTCTTTTTCTTTTTTTTTTTTAAACAGTTTATTGAAGTATATGGTTCATACATGAACATACATAAACTGTAAGTGTTCAGTAAACATCGTGAACTTACAAAACAAACGTGCATAACATCATACAGGGCTCCCATACATCACCCCCCACAAACACCCTGCATTGTTGCGAAACATTTGTTAACAAATCGTGAAATAACATCATCAAAGTATTACTACTAACTATAGTCCATATCTTCCTCCCCTATACATTTTTTTAAGGATTTATTTATTTATTTATTTACTTTCGTCCATTTTTACCCACCCCCCGTTTTTGCTGTTTCTGTGTTCATTTGCTGGGCAACTCTGTGTCCATTTCCTGCCCTCTCTTCTCATCCTTCTCCTCCTGTTTTCACTGGGATTCGATCCTCGGAACCTCCGATGTGGGATGGAGGCGTCCTACTGCCTGCGCCACCTTAGTTTCTGTTTTTTTGGTGCATCTCATCTTGGTTCTCCCTTGTGTCACTGTCCTGTTATGTCATCATCTTGCTGTGTGGCTCGCGGGGCTGACGGCACACCTGTGCACAGGGCCTGGTAGCCCACGTGCTTTCTATATTTTTCTTTTTTTAAGTTTTACCGGGAGTTCCTGGGGATTGAACCCAGGTCCCTCCATATGGGAGATGGACATCCAACCACCTGAGCCACACCTGTCCCCTGCTTTATCTCTTAAGGTTGACCAAAGATACCCAAAGTTACAGTATTTTCCCATACACAGTGGTCATATAATAAATCAGGCTTCGTTTATCACCAGCATTCTAAAAACCAGACCTAGGGAGGAAAACTAGGTCTGGGGACACATGCATGCTTTCTAATATAGCAAATGTTTAGCCTACCCTGATTATCACAAAATCAGGACAGTGAGAATATCTGCATTGCTCCATCACTTTCTAACACTGAGAACTGTAATACAAAGTTTAGCCTTTCAAAGCCTTTGTCTTCTTATCAGTTAAGTGAAGATAAGCGTTCCTGGTGGGGTTATGGTTAAATGAAGTCCCTACATAGAGTGGACACAAAGTAGGTGCTTGAGATTATTTTTGTGAATTCCCAAAAAAGAAAGATTATGTTTGTAAACGAATCTATTCTGGATGTGATACCCTTTGATTATATTGGATTCATTTGAGGGGAACTTGATTAAATTACCTAAGTATTCTTGATAAAATCAATTTAGGGCTTCTGATTGGGCTATGTCGGGAAGGGATAGCTCAGGTTGAGGCCCCGCCCCCTTGGTGGGTTGATGTAAACAGACACACTCAAGAAGACACATGGGAAGAGAGAGAGAGCTCTGTCGATTTTGATCCTGGGGCACCGGGGAACAATGAGCCATTCACCTGAGAGTTTGCAGCTGACTTTGGGGAGAGAACAGAACAACTGAGATTGATATAGAAGGCCCAGAAAGAAATGAGCCCTAAGCCAGGAGAGAACGGAAGCTCTGAGAGACAAGCCCTATGCCAGCCTGCAGCTGAGAGAGGAAGCCCAGAGGGGAAGGCTGAACCCTCGAAAGAGCAGCGACCATCTTGCTTCAGCACATGGCAACTGACTTTGGTGAGAAAGCAACCTTGACTTGGACTCTTTAAGGCCTTGGAACTGTAAGCTTTTACTTCAAATAAATACCCTTTATAAAAGCCAACAGATTTCTGGTACTTTGCATCAGCACCCATTTGGCAGACTAATACAGTGCTCAATAGATGTAGACTCGAATCTGTTGCATTTGAACCAACTAGTAGCTAACTTGATTGAGCCCTTACTATGTGTACATACTTTAGTCACATTATCTTGTCTTCAGAGCCCAACGACTAGGGGTATTGCTACCTCGTTACACAAAAAGGGAAACTGAGGCTTGAAGAGATTAAGAAACTTCCTCATGGTACGAGCTAGTGAGTGGTCAAGTCAGGCAGCCTGGCTCCAAGTCCTGCTCTTACCTAACCAAATATGAGGGAGATGGAGAGAGTGGTTGGGCTTATATCATCTTCTTCCTCTTTGTTTCTGTTATGAGACAGGGAACAAGATCAGGAGGTTTTCCTCTCTCAGTAGCATAAATACTACTGCCCTCATTCCAATAACGAAAAAGAGTAGCCTTTAATACAAAAGATACAGTAATAACACTTTGTTGGTACACAAAGTTCTAGATGCTTTATCACATGACTTCATTTAATTTTTCAGCCATCACCTCTTCCACTTTTCAGCTAACAGAGCTCAGCTTTGGATTGAGCCAGTGAAGCTCCAGAGGCCACACTTTCAACCATTATATGATACAGTCTCTCACCTTCTGCACTTTCAGCAGCAAGTCATCAAGCAATTATTGGGCACTATCCTAGCTAGGTACAGGGGGAGGAGAGAGCACGGTCAGCAATGTAGCTTCAGAGAGAATTGTAAATTGAAGAAGGAAGAAAAATGATGTTTATTGACAATTTATAACTTACGTGAGGGGGCATTTTAAGTTAATGATGTCCAACCTGGTGTTCCCCAAAGATAATAACAGGGGGCTTGTGAGTGGTTTTTAATATTTCAAAATTCCTATTCATATGGAACTAATCATATAAACCGTAGTCTTTGTATTTGGTAACAAAGCCTTAAGGATGAAAACTTTTAGGGAAAAAATTCATTTCTAGATTTGTGTAAGCTTTCAAGGGTTTCCTAACTCTGGAAACAAATGAATTTTTGTCCTATTTAAATTGAAATCATCTTTATAGATGTCAGATTTACCCTAATAGAGAAGATATCAAAGAGAATTCAACAAAATTCAAAAACTTCAGGGGAGAAGTTGCCAACAGACATGAAAGGCAATTTTAGCCATTTACTTAGAATTGCCAGTCACCGTAGGAGCAGAAGAGGCATCTCTCTGCCAACTGGTTGAAGCTTGTGCCAGAATGATCCTGCTGTTTCTTAATTGTCCTAAAAGCTTGTAGCCAGCAATTTCCCTGCCAAGCCTGACCTCACTTTCATGTTTGCATAATATGCAGATCACGAAATGTCCCATTCAGAGTGGGAAAGCAAGAAATTACTTCCTCATCCTTACGCTTTTTGCTTCTCACCACATAATCTGTATAGCGTCTTTCTGCATTTGTGGCCATCTCAAAACCTTGGATACCTTTTCCCCCACTTTTTACAACAAAATACTTTATTGAATTACAACTTTAAAAATGAATCCCTTAATTTAAAAGTGGGATTATTTTAATTATACTCTTTTTATTTAATGTATTTTTTTTAAAGATATTTAGATTACATGAATGTTACACAAAAAATATGGGGATTCCCATAGGCTCCACTCCCCACATCTCCCACACCCTCCCACATAATCAACATCCTTCATTAGTGTGGCACATTCATTGCAATTGATAAACGCATATTGGGGCATTGCCACTGAGCATGGTCCATAGTTCACATTGTAGTTTACACTTTCTCCCACACAATTCTGCAGGTTATGGGAAGATATAAAGTGGCCTATATCTGTTATCACAACGTCATTCAGGATGATTCTCAAGTCCCGAAAAAGCCCACATATTACACCTGTTTTTCCCTCCCCCTGCCCCCAGAGCCTCCAGTGGTCACTGCCTCCAAATCAATTTTGTAATTTCTTCCATTGCTAGAATCACAATAAATCTATAGTAGAATATCAGTAAGTCCACTCTCGTCCATAGTTCTTTCCCCAATATTGAGGATTCTGGGATGGTGATGTCTACACCACCTCTAATTGAGAGGGAGCTTCGATCCCATACAGCCAATGGATGGGACTCTCTTGCTTGCAGTTGTAGGCTGTCTCGTTTCCTTGGTATGGTTGTTGTCAACCCTCACTTCCTTGTTAGTTATCCTGAGGGAGTCCAATGAACTGGAGATAGGTGTTGCCACTCTGCTGAGTCTCGGGGCCCAGCTGGCACATGGACATCCCAAAGATTCCAGTCTCTTGGACATACACCTACAAACTCCAGCACCAAGTATAGGTTTAAATAGAAGGAACAGATGAGCCATGTGTAGGGAAGGCATAAATGAGTCAAACTCTGTCATTCTCAGGAGCACAAACTCCAAAGTAGGGCCCACTGGCAAGGCACCAAACTCCAGAGCTATCTGCCCTACCCATACGACCTGGGTGTCTCCAGACCTTCAGGAGCCCCACTATTTGGTGTAGTATCCACTTTGGCAGTCTAAGAGATCCTGCTGAGATGTACATAGCATTACCTCTGGGATGACCTCCCGACTCACTTTGAAGTCTCCTAGCCATATAAGCTCATTTGTCTTTGCCTTTCCCCCCTTTTATTGGAGGTTTTTTTCCAGTTGCATTGCTAGTTGGTGCTTGGTAGTAATCCCTTGGTGCCAGGGAGGCATGTCCCATGTTGGGGAGAAGGTGATGCATTTATATGCTGAGTTTGGCTTAGAGAGAGGCCACATTTGAGCAACAAGGAGGCTCTCAGGAGACAACTCTTAGGCACTTTACAACACTAGGCTAAGTTTCAATTTCAAGAGCAAAGGCTCACAAGTATAGTTGTCAATATCAAGGGCCCGTCAATGGACCATCCTCCTTCACCGGTCATTGCCCCTGCACTTGGGGGACTGTTGCTGCTCCATTAGAGAACGTGGCAGAGCTCTCCAGGATGGGAATTCGGTTCTCTCGGTTATTGTATGAGTCTCTACCCACTGTGGCAATGCCCCGTGAACATTTGAACACTTTTACATACCTTATATGTATGTCCAGTTGAACTTGCTCCCATGTATCCCCCATCACTGGCACCCCACACCAATGATCCTCGCCTGCCCCAGTTGCAAACCTTTTGTGATCCAAAGCTTCTTCAAAATGAAGCCAATAAAATAGCCAAAAAGAATTCATAGGGAATTGTAGGGCAAGATGGCGTTGGTGTAGGAGGGCGCACACTGCAAGCTCCCAGAGCAAGGCGGATTGGGGACGGGGTCCTGCCCGGGGGTCTGTACTGTGCACGCATGGAGTGAGAGGCTTGGGACATCTATCTGCGCGGATCGGCGGCGTGGACCGAACGGTGGAGATTCGTGAGTTTTGAGGCTGCCGGTGGAGGTTGGCACAGGCGGCTGAGCCCCGCGGTTACGGAAATAAAAAATAAAACGGCCATTTGGAGCCGCGGGCGGGGGCGAAAAAGTTTTATTTTCTGGGGAGCTGGCTGCCTGGCGCCCCTTGGACCTTGTGTGAACAGAGCAAACAAGCTAGTCAGCACCCGGTGAACCGGAGGGGGGATTTTGGTCGGGGAACGCAGCTGATTTCCCTAGCCACCCAGGGATAAGACCCGGGCCGCTGCGGAGCCAGGAGGAAGGGACACTTCCCAAAGAAGGGAGGGTTCGGTTGGAAGACAGGGAAGGGTATTTTATATTTTTAGACATCGATCTGGCTGCCTGCACCGCCCCATAGCTTTGGGGAGCAGATAAGCCGACCTGAAGCAGCATTAGGCTGAGAGCAGACGGGAATCTGCACTCAAACTGATTTACTGAGCAGCCCGGTGAAGCTCGAGCTGGGCGCCAGAAGGGGCGGAATCCGCCGTCTTTAGCACTCCTCACTGACTAACATCAGAGTTTCAGCTAACCTGGGGAGTCCGGAAAGTGGAACGTGCTTGATTAATTTCCACGGGCCCAGCTAGGGTCCCTTCCGTAAGGGGGTTGGTCTAGAAGAGGAATTATTTTGGGTCCTGCATTTGGCTAAAAAAAAAAAGTGAGGTCACCTCAACAATTGAAAAATAAATTCTTTTTAATTTAGTTTAATAGCTAAAAGCAGCTTCAGGACCTGCATATAGAACCCTGTGGGGAAATTCATTGATAAACACAAGTAGGCAGGAAGGATCCATGTGGACCCTAGGGGAATCATTGACCCCCCTTAGCTCTGTTTGACTGCTTGCCTGTGTGGATCATTGGTTTCTCTCTGTTACTTTCTGGTCTATTGCTATTATTCCCATTT
>JAKSZT010053816.1:339232-606242 GCA_026826555.1 Tolypeutes matacus
GTGTGGTCTACAGTGTGAACTGTGGTCTATGGTTGGTGGCAAGGCTCCAGGATATGTAAGTTCATTGAGGTTGGTGGGCCACACTGTGGGAGATGTTTGTGTGGGATGTGGTGGGAGGTGTGGGAGGTGGGCAAATGGGAATCCCAGTGGGTTCCGTGTAATATTTTAGGTAATCTAAGCACCTCTTATAATATATGTATATATATATATATAAATAACATTTTTGTAAGCAAATACACATATATGCATATATATTTATATATCATTTTACAAATGTTTGTATGTATTGTGAGAATTTTGATTTTTACCCATAATAAAAAAAAAAAAAAAAAAAGAATTCATAGGAAAATGAAATAATAATGATAGGTTTAAATATAAGAAATAAAATACATAAAAATTTGAAAAAGAACTAAAATTAAAGATTGGGATATTAAAAATAATGAAAAATATTAAAACAATTTTTTTAATATTTTGCCTTTCATCACTGTCATATCTGTTGTCCTGTATGTAGAGTGACATTTTCTTCCATTTATTCCCCAGTGTCTTACTTTTTTTCATTTTGTTTTCAAAGAAGTGTTAGGTCACAGTAAAGCCACATACAGAATACAGGGGACTCCCATATATCCAACATCCTCCCCCCTTTTCCCCCTTCCCATATTAATACCTTTGTTACAACTAATATACAAATAGTGAAACATAGCTACTAACCATGGTCAATGGTTTACATTATGGTTTACATTTTAGACTGTACACTTCTATAAAATTTGATGATATTTAACATGGTCTGTGTCCATCATTGCAAAATCATGTAGAATACTTCCATTGCCCACTAACTACCTCCTGTTCCATCTATTCTATTCCTCCCTCCTCCTCCCCTCTGGGTACCTTTTAACATATGATTGATCCTCATAGCAAACTGAGAAGGTAAGTGAGGAGAAAGCAGTGTTACTCTCATTTATGAGTAACAAACTAATAGAATTAGAATTGATGGACATAAAACTATATTGCTATGTATTAAGTTTCAAGTTGCATAGTGAAATATAGGATATGCTTTCATTTTTGTAAAGACGAAAAGTCATGTAGTAACTGCGTGTGTGTGTTGCGTAAAAGCATGGCAAAAGGTCTTGCAGGGTGTACTCTAACATCAAAAACAGTTACCTCTTAAGGTGGGAGTGAATGAAGGGGCCTATACATAAGAACATTCACTTATGTATCTATATACCTTTGAATTGTTTTAATTTTTATAATAAATGTTATTTTTATAACTTCAAAAAATTAAAAAAAATTTTTTTTAACCTAGGTGATTAATGCCCATATAAAGGACAGCTTTATCTAATTTATACTGTTGGATTCAAACTTTCAGTGCAATTTTAAAGAGACATTGAAAAACCTGCCCCATCTCTGGAAGAAAATAGTTGCTTGACATCTGATTCCTATAGAAAAGCAACTCTCTGCTCTATTCCTCTTGGAGGCTCTTGCTCCTGCAAGAAATGGAGACTGAGTTGGGAGGACCAGAGTTTTCCATTGCCCCTTTCGCTGACTTCATGAAGTCCTTGGAGGAGAAAAATAAAGATTTCAAAATGGGGAATGTAGTGTCATGATTTATTTAGATTTCTGTAAAAAACCTTTGATAAGCTTCCATAGTCTCACAGACAATTTTAGGATGAATAGTTCAAATGGCAAAATTCTTTCATTCCAGGAGGAAGGTGACCAAGGAATTGTGGTGTAGTAGAAAGAACAACAACAACAAAAAATTGGACTTGACAGATCAATAGTGAAGTACTAACTGCTACTTAATAGGTGTTTGACCTCAAACAATTTACTTAATTCCTCTGAAACTCTGTTTCCTCTACTACAGAGTGGGGCAATATGGGGATTGGATGTAAAGGGCATCACACAATACCTGGCTATCAAGAAATGCTAGGCTCTCTAATAATCAAAGTGGGTAAATGGTATTGATACTGATACTTATAATGAACAAATAAGGAAACTTAGAAATGTGGATGCCAATTAGCAGGAAGTAATGATTCTGTCGATGATCTAGCCACTCTTATGTTTCCTATCTGTCCAGATCAATCCATCACACTGTGCAAAAATTACTTGACATACTGGAAGGACCAATAGTGTCAACTCTGCATATGAAACAATCAACATTCAAAACTAGTAAGTGAGCCGTTTGTAGATCTATTTGCAATTGGGTTGTGTTTACAATTGGAGTGTGTTTAGCACTATCATCTTCAACATTCTGTACCATGTAGAGATGGAAAAGCCTATTAAATATCTCAGAAACATTTCTCTTATGACTGGACTTGGCTTTTGAGGGTGAAAATCAAACAAAGGAAAATCTCTTGGTATTTAATGGATCAGAGGCACAGGTAACTGAGGAGTTCCCACATGGCAAATCCAAAGATAGCACTTGGGAAGAACTAATCCTAACTGTATTTGTGAGATGATACTTTTCAGGTTCTCCAACACAACCCTGGAAAGACACCTGGGTGTCATACATTCACCTCATATTTGTACATATGATTTCACATTAGGCCCTTTGGGAGACTCAGAGATGGATAAGCATGGATCATGCCCTCTAAAAGATCATGGTTTTATAAAACTGCAAAACGCAATGACTCAGTAGGTTATTTAAGATTTTTTTAAATGCTGCAAGTAGCTTCCCTAGAGAGTGTTCTCTATTAGTTCACAAGGAATGCTTTCACGTGGAGGAGAGTTCAACGTTTTGTGACAAACCATCAAAAAGAACAAAAACAAACACACAAACAAAAAAACCATAAACACCCTCCGTAAGGCTATGGTCCAGGGCTGCAGCCTTTGCTTCATTGTCCATCTCCCTTCCTCAGAAGCTGACCACTAATGGCCTCTCACGCTCTGATCACTGATTTGGAGAAGTAACTTACAAGGTCAGGACTAGGGGCCCTTCCCAGCCCAGATCTTTTCTGTCTGGCTCCCTAAGTCCGACTTTTTCTTCTCAATCCCACTTGCTGCTATATCTCTTCAATAAATGAAGACTTTTTCTCAGCTCCCCTTGTCCTAAGACGGCAAGAGCCTCAGAGATGCCCTTCAGGAACCACCCGTAGCTCCTGGGGAAATGGGGACACTGCATACTCTGAACAGCCGCTAGGTGGGTGTTGGTACTCCCCGGGCAGCAGGCCCTGAAAGTATCCCCTGAACTGGCCCCTCGCAGACATCATTTTCTATACTTTCTCTTGCATTTCATAACTCTCTTTGTGCCCCTAAGGGCTGCTAGCACCCAAATCTTGCACTCCATTTCAGAGCTTGTGCCTGGTCAGTTTTTAGACTCCGTTACAAAGTAAAATCTATTTACGTGGATCACTTCTTAGCCTTTCGGCAAAGTTCAAGTGTAAAATGTATTTCTGTTCATAAATTTTCATCAGGTGGTTTGTGTTCTAATGATGGTGGGTGAGTCACTTAACCTCTCTGAGCAACAGGTGACTGTATGGGGAAAATGCCATCATTAACACAGGCGTGCTCATTAGGTAAGCATATGCAAACACACATTCAGAATAATCGTTTGAATCCCAACTCCATCGTTTGCTAGCATGTATAATGTTGACAAGTTAGTTCTCTGGGTCAGTTTCCTAATCTGTAAAGTGGAGAAAATAACATGTACCTCATGGGGTTCTATGGAGGGTGAATGAAATCACATAGGTAAAGCACTCAGGATTGCATCCAGCAGAGATGAACGACTTGGTAAATACTGTTAGTGTCCATCCTTACCCTTCTCTCATTCTGGGGATCTTGCAAGTATACACACCTGTTCTCCGCATGCCCCCTCCCTCCTTCTCTTTTTTCCTTCCCTCCTTTGTAATATTTTAACTTAATGATACTTCAATTGTCCCTCTTGTTTTCCATTTGCAGTGAAAGTGGGAGGTGGCTGCAGAGAGAGTCATGTAGTGTCCATTTAATGTGCTAACTTGATTAATTTAGGAAGTACAGTGACTACACCTACATTTTCCTAGCCTTGGTGGCCAGAGAAAGACACTATGATGAACCCTTAAACTGGTCCTGAAGTTAACTACGACTGCCTACCCATTTAGATCCTAACTGCATGAAAAGCTTTTTATTGCCATCACATCATACTTTTGCAAGGAAAAGCCAACAGCAACATTAGATGACTTCTGAAAAATATATTCTAAAACCTTTTTTCTGTGAAAAGTATCCTGTAGGAAAAAATGTAGAATAGTATAATTTTAATATCCCTTTTATTTTTTTTTTCTTAAAGTTTATTTTTATTCAATATTTCTGACCAAATACTTACTCTAGAAAATTGGAAATTACAGAAAAATATTTGGAGGAGATTAAAATTATCCATAGTTGCATCACCCCAAAATAAATAGTGTTGATATTTTGGGATGTTTTCTTCTTTTTAAATGCTTTTCCTTTTTATAGTTTTGTGTCCTAATTTCTTGATATGAGCATTTTATGATGCCAATAAAATTCTAAACAGAAAATTTCAAGATATTCCATTGTATCCAGTTTTAAACAATTCCCTGTTATGAGTCAGCTTGGTTGCTTGTAATTTGGTTGATTTTGTTTGCCCTGCATCCCTTCTCCTTCTTCCTCTTTGATTGTTAGTGATGCTAAATATTTTTGTATGTTAATTCACTACTAATATTTTTGAATTATTAGTTCTGACCATTTTTTAAATGATAGCAGTGGTCATCATCATTGTCCGCATCAAGCCATTTGGGGCCAAGAATGGTCAATGCAAATTAGTTCAGCCACTTGGACAGAGAAGAGAACTGCAGACTAAAAGAAACTTCACCTCATTCCCAGCATTTATCTTCTTGATACTGCCATTCCCAGTATCATTTCTTTTTTAAAAGAGTTGATTTTGATGCCAACAATCTGTTAAATTTCTTGTGCTTACAAGGATGTCCAGGCCTGGTGTGGGGCCTACAGCTGAAAGGGAAGCTGCCAAGTCATGGGTTTTCTCAAGAAAGCCTTAGATTCAGCTAAAGAAATGAAATCTTAAGAAGGATAATTAATGAAAAAAAAAAAAAAACATGGAATATTTCTTATCTCCAAACAGAAAATCAGTGCTCAATAGAGGAATTAATTTTCTTCTAAATAGTTCCCTATTCGCCTAAACCTTTACCTTGAAGCTTAACTTGGAAATGTATAGAAGACAGAGAAGGGAAATAGATATCCAAATTTGGGATTACACACCCTTTAGGCCTTTTCTGCAGTCATCTGTCTGCCAAGCTCACTAATAACCAGATCAGGCAAGCCAGGGCAGGCAATCGTAACTTGAAAGACAATTAGGGAAGTTGGTTGCTTTTCCAAGAATTAAAACAGGCTATTTCCCCCATCAACCTAGAAAGACCCTGGGCCTTCCTATAGCACACTTCCTGGCCCTGATGCTTGGTGGCTTCCACAAATTCTGGACACAAATATCCACTGAGTCCCATCTATGAGAATGCAATACTCTTGGAACCAGAGATGAAATCTTCAACTTCTTTGGATCTCCCATGAACACAGGCTTCCCAAAGCTACCAAACCAGGAGTCCCCCAGAAGGTGTATTTGCTTTGCTAGATGCCCAATCCTGGAAGGCTGAGTGTCACTGAAGGGGGAAGGAATGCCTAGAGCAGAGTCAGGGGCTACGGATACCATCAAACATAAATCAGTTCATGTCATTGCCTACTCAGTGTCCTCCTCCCACACCATATCACTTTGAGAAGAAGCCATCATTCTCACAACGGCTTCCAAGGCCCTACATGATCTAGGTCACATCCCCTCCCTTACCTCTCTCATCTCCATTTCCCATTACTAATCACTCCACTCTACTCCTGTTCCCTTGCCTGGAATGTCCTCCCCCAGTTGTCTCCTCGGCTTGTTTCTGCACCTCCTTCAAGTCTTTGCTTCAGTGTCACCTTTCCTTGGCCACCTATTAAAAACCCTAGCCTCTCCAATCCTACCCCAGGCCCCCTAGACTGCATTGTCTTCTTCCTAGCACTTATCACCTCTAATGAGCTATATCATTTGCTTATTTATTTTATTGACCATCTCCCCACACTAGAATGTATATTTCATGAGAGAGGGTTTTGGTCCTGCTTGTTCACTGCTGTAGTGCGGTACCTTTCTAACAAGTAGTAGACACTCAAATATGTTTTAAATAAGTGATGAACACATGTCTGATGTCAGACACTCAAATACTCTGGCCTGTGGCCCTGACATGACGTCTCTTCCTCCCTACTTCCCCATAGGCCCCTTGAACCCATCTCTCCCAAACCTTCTGCTCTTCCTGAGCCCTCTGTCTCAGAGAAATACTTCATTCATTCACCTCTGTCTATGCCAGACACCTCAGCACCACATCTGACACATTTCTTTCTCTCATTGTCCAAATCTAATCAGTCTCCAAGTCCTGTTGCTTCTCTACAAGGCCATTTTCCTACAGCCTAAATGAATCCCATTGCCCTCATAATAGAGTCCACTTTTCTTAAAAGCATTTACAAAGCAGTATTTGCCACTTGCTCATTTTCCATCCTTCACTCACCGCACACCCTTTGCACTCTGTTCTCAAACTCTGCTGAACTTTTTTCTGTTCCTTAATCATGGCCTTTTTACTTCTGGGCCTTCAAATATGCCATTTGTTCATCTGGAACATTATTTTTCCTCACTCCCCTTCACTTGGCTAATTCTTGCTTTACATCTCATCTTAAATGTTGTTTTTTTTTCCCCCAAGCAAATGATTAAATTTAGAATCACTAATAATAGAACAATCTCACCTTACATGCTTCCTGATGTGATGCAATAAAAAATACATATCACCTATGGTGTATTCTGCCCAGAATATTTAACCTGAATCTAATCAAGCCTCTAAGTTTAACTTCTAGTTTATAAGCAATTCAGAAAATAAAGAAATAGGTTACAAAATTACATGAGAAAACAATCAGGCAAATCCACAGTGTGGGACAACCTACAAGATACATGGCCTGAATCCTTCAAAAAACTCAATATTGTGAAAAATGTAAATGATTATTTTGGATTCAAAGAGATTAAAGAGGCACAACTAAATCAAAGTATGAATGTAGATTTGATCCTATGCTCCCCCCAAAAAATCTACAAAAGACATCTGTACATAAACTGCATATTAAGTGGTGTAATCGAATTATTATTACTTTTCCCAGGTGTTCTAAAGACTCTGTATTGTTGTAGGAGAAGGTTCTTTTTCTTAGAAGACACATGCTTACATATTTACAGCTTAAATGTTATGATGCATTCATCTCCTTTTAAATGATTCAGAAAAAATTGTGTATGTATTGAGAGAGAAAGAAAAGGCAACTAGAGCAAAATGTTAATGATGGTGAATCTAATTGTGACAGTTTGAGATTATTTTATGAATCTGAAAAAAAGAGAAAGATTGTTTGTAAACTAATCCATTCCTCTGGGTGTGATACACTTTGATTGCATTAAATTCAGCTGAGGTATGTTTGATTAGATTAGCTGTTAATATTGAGTTAGGATTGTGTTAGAAGTACTTGCTCGAGCACTTAGGTAAGAAAAAGATATAAAATGCATCCAAATAGGAAAAGAAGAAGTAAATATTTCACTATTTGCAGATGACATGATCCTATACATAGAAAGCCCTATGAAATCTACAACAAAGCTTCTAGAACTTATAAATGAGTTCAGTAAAGTCATAGGTATAAGATCAATGTGCAAAAATCAGTAGCATTTCTGTACACCAACAATGAACAATCTGAGGAGGAAATCAAGAAAAAAATCCCATTTACAAGAGCAACTAAAAGAATCAAATACCTAGGAATAAATTTAGCTAAAGATGTAAATGGCTTCTATGCAGAAAACTACACAACACTGTTAATGGAAATCAACGAAGACTTAAATAAATGGAAGAATATTCCCTGTTCATGGATAGGAAGACTAACATCATTAAGATGTCTATCCTACCCAAACTGATCTACAGATTTAATGCAATCCCAATAAAAACCAACACAGCATTTTTTACTGAATTAGAAAAACTAACTATGAAATCTATCTGGAAGGGCAAGAGGCCCCGAAAAGCCAAAGACATATTGAAAAAGAAAAACAAAATCAGAGGAATCACATTACCTGACTTTAAAACATACTACAAAGCTACAGTGGTCAAAACTGCATGGTATTGGCACAAGGATAGACATACTGACAAAAGGAACAGAATTCAGAGTTCTGATATAGATCCTTGCATATACAGTCAACAGATATTCGACGAGGCCACCAAGCCCATTCAACTGGATGAGAATCGCCACTTCATCAAATGGTGCTTGGAGAACTGGATATCCATATCCAAAAGAATGAGAGAGGAACACCATCTCACACCTTATACAAAAATCAACTCAAGATAGATCAGAGATCTAAATATAAGAGCGAAGACCATAAAGACCTTGGAACATAATGTAGGGAAGCATCTACAGGACCCTGCAATAAGAAATGGCTTCATGAACTTCATACCTAAAGCACGAGCAGCAAAAGAAAAAGTAGATAAACAGGACCTCCTCAAAATTAAAAACTTTTGCACCTCAGAGGAGTTTCTCAAGAAAGTGGAAAAGGCAGCCTACTCAATGGGAGAAAATATATGGTAACCATATAACTGATAGGGGCCTAATATCCTGCATATATAAAGAAATCCTACACCTCGAAAATAAAAAGATAAACAATGCATTTTAAAAATGGGCAAGTGATTTGAATAGACACGTCTCCAAAGGAGAAATACAAATGGCTAAAAAGCACATCAAAAGATGCTCAACATCATTAGCTATTAGGGAAATGCAAATCAAAACTACAATGAGATAACCATCTTTCACCCATTAGAATGGCAGCTATTAAAAAAACTGTGTACTATAAGTATTGGAGAGGATGTGAAGGAATGGGAACTATCATCCACTGCTGGTAGGAATGTAGAATGGTACAACCATTGTGGAAGGCAGTGTGGCAATTCCTCAGAAAACTAACTATAGAACTCCCATATGATCCAGCAATTCCATGCTGGGTATATTCCCAGAAGAATTGGAAGCAAGGACACAGATATATGCACACCAATGTTCATAGTGGCATTATTCACTAATGTCAAAAGATGGAATCAATCCAAATGCCCATTAACAGATGAATGGATAAACAAATTATGGTATATACATACAATGGATTATTACTCAGCTGTAAGAAGGAATACAATATTAACACATGGGATAACATGGATCAATCTTGAGGACCTTATGTTGAGTAAAGTAAGCCAGGCACTGAAGGACAAATATTACATGACCTCACTGATAGAAATTAAGCAAATTGAGCAGACTCACAGAGCTAGAGTCTGGAAGATTGGTTTTCAGGAAATAGGGAGAAGGCGGCTGTGAGCCAATGCCCATATGGGCAAAAGCTATGAGAAGGTGAAATTGTGTAGTTATACAGTAGAGGAACATGACGGTGGTGCAATGATACTATTGGTTAGGCAGTGGAGGTACATTAGGGGGGTAAGATGTGGAGGGGGTTTGGACTGTCCATGGAACTGGGGGAAGGGTTGGAGAAGGGAGCAGGTGAACACTGGGGATTGGTGGGTATGTAGTTGAAACTACAATGTTGGGAATGCTCTTTTGGCAATAGGGCAAGGTAAGGTTACTGGTTTAAGGTGTTGGATGTGGGGGGCATTCAGGACTGGGCACACCTGGGGCAGGCTTCTAGGGAGTGTGTGAATGTTCAACTTTACATAGTGTGTTATATCAGTGGATGGAGACCCACATAATGAGCAGGAAGGTGCTGGACTCCCATCCTGGGGAGGCCTGCTATGCTCTCAAATAGAGGGGCAGGAGTCTCTCAAGAGCATGGGAGGTGCCCAACAGGGGAGGACAGACCAGTGTGTCAAGGCCTCAGTGTTGTTGCAAGTTAACTATGAATCTGGTCCTGCAAAGAGTAAAGCCTGGTGGTTGCCGTGGGTCCTGATGGGAGGGAAAGGGAGGAATAGAATAGATGGAACAGGTGGCATTTTGAGTGCAATGGAAGATGCAAAGATGGATATAGGCCATGTTAAGTTTCATCAAAATTTATAAAAGTGTGTGGTCCAAAATGTAAACCATAATGTAAACCACTGACCGTGGTTGGTAGATATATTTCAATATTTGTACATCAGCTGTAACAAATGTACCATCCACATATAAAATGTTATTAATAGGGGAATGGGGAAAAGGGGGAGGATGTTGGATTTATCAGAGTCCCCTATATTCTATATATGACTTTGCTGTGATCTAAAACTTCTTTGAAGACAAAATAAAAAAAGTAAAACACTGGGGAATAAATGGAAGAAAATGTCACTGTACATGTAGGACAATAGATCTTACAGTGATGAAAGGCAAAACGTCAAAAAAATTTTTTATATTTATTTTATTATTTTTTATTCCAAATTTTTTTATTTAAAAAAAGTTTTTTGCATTTTATTTCCTATTTTTAAAACTATCATTATTATTTAATTTTCTCTTTAATTGTATTTGACTATTTTATTGGCTTCATTTTTTGAGAAGTTTTGGATCACAGAAGGGTTACAACTGTGGCAGGGGAGGACCATTTGTGTGGGGTATCAATGAAGGGAGATACATGGGAGAAGGTTCACCTGGGTATACATATAAAGCATATAAATGTGTTCAAATGTTCATGGGCATTGTCACAGTGGGTGGAGATTCACACAATAACCAAAAGAGTATTGAATTCCCATCCTGGGGAGCTTTGCCTCATTCTCTGATGGAACAGCAAGAATCCCCCAAGTGCAGAGACAATGACTGGTGAAGGAGGATAGTCCATTGATGGGCCCTTGATATTGATGACTGTGCTTATGAACCTTTACTCTTGAAATTGAAATTTAGTACAGTATTATAGGGAGCCTAATCGTTGCCTCCTGAGAGCCTCCTTGTTCCTCAAATATGGACTCTCTCTAAACTGAACTCAGCATACAAATGCAATAACCTCCCCCTTGCATGGGACATGATTCCCAGGGATGAGCCTCCCTGACACTAAGGGATTACTACCAAGCACCAACTAGCAATGCAACTGGAAAAAGACCTTGACCAAAGGGGGGAAAAGGTAAAGACAAAGGAGTTTATGTGGCTAAGAGACTTCAGAGTCAGAAGGTCATTCCAGAGTTTATGCTTTTGCATGTCTCAGCAGGATCTCATTGACTGCCAAATTAGACACTACCCCATATGGTGGGGCTCCTGAGGGCTCTGGAGACACCCAGCCACTATGGTCAGGGCAGCTAGCTCATGAGTTTGGTGCCTTGCCAATGGGCCCTACTTTGTGGTTTGTACTCCCCAGTGTGAAAGAACTGGACTCAGTTGTGGTTTCCCTACACATGGCTCTTCTGTCCCTTCTATTTGAAGCTATAATTGGTTCTGGAGTTGGTAGGTGTATACCCAAGAGACTTGAATCTTTGGACTGTCCATGTGCCAGCTGGGCCCAGAGCCTCAACAGAGTTGCAACACCTAGTCTCCAGTTCATTGGACCCACCCAGGACAGACAACAAAGTGGTGATAATGGCCAACCACCATACCAAGGAACTGAGAGAGCCTACAACTGCAAGCAAGAGAGTCCCATCCATCAGCCCTATGGGATCGAAGCCCCCTCTCAATTAGAGATGGAGTGGGCATCACCATCCCAGAATCCTCAGGATTGGGGAATGAACTATGGTCTAGAGTGGACCTACTGGTATTCTACTATAGACTTATTGTGATTCTAGCAATGGAAGAACTTATATCATTGATGTGGAAGCAGTGGCCACTGAAGGTTCTGAGGTTAGGCAGAGGGAAAACAGGTGTAATACAAGGGACATTTCTGGGACTTGGGAATTGTCCTGAATGACACTGCAGTGACAGATACAGGCCATTATATATCCTGCCATAACCTACAGAATTGTGTGGGAGTGAGTGTAAACTGCAATGTAAACTATAATCAATGCTTGGTGGCAATACTCCAAAATATGTTCATCAATTGCAATGAATGTACCACACTAATGAAGGATATTGTTAATGGGGTTAAATGTGGGTGGTGTGGGGAGCAGGGCATATGAGAATCCCCTATATTTTTTAGGTAACATTTATGTAATCTAAATATCCTTTTTTTTTTTTATTAAAATTTTTAAAAAAATGAGTTAGGGCTTTTTTTATTTGACTGCATCAGTGGGCATGACTCAGGTTGAGTCCCCAACCCCTTGCCGGGTCTGATATAACGGACACTTACTGAAGAAGACACATGGGAAGAGAGAACTCTCATTTTCGATCCTGCCATGTAACAGAAAGGAGAAAGCGCAAACAGCTAAAGCCCCAGGGAGAAATGAACCATTTTGCCCGATAGCTTTCAGCTGACCTTGGGAAGAGAGCTGAGACTGACATAGGAAGCCCTGAGAGACAAGCCCTATGCCAGCCTGCGGCTGAAACCTGGAAGAAGTGGAGCCTCAAGAGGAAGAGGAAGCCCAGAGGGAAAGGCAGAGACCAGCCAGAGATCGGCGACCATCTTGCTTCAATACATGGGAAACGATTTTGGTACGAAAGCAACCTTGAGTTGGACTTTTTACAGCCTTGGAACTGTAAGCTTTTACCGCAAATAAATACCCTTTATAAAGCCAACAGATTTCTGGTACTTTGCATCTGCAGCCCTTTGGCAGACTACTACACACCATGATGAGTATATGAGTGTCATTGTAATATTCTTTCAATTTTTTAAAGGTTTCAAAAATGTTTAAATAAGAGTTGATTAAAATAAAATAAAATAAAACCTCTTAATTTTTCCTGTAAAGATTTCTTAAATTTCTTAAATTGCTTCTCCCCACTCAGGTGTCACTTTGGTAGGGTGGTCTTCCAGAAAGCAGATACTGAGAAGTTGGGCTTGCAAATGGTTTGTTAAAGCCTAATGCCTATGAAATATAAGAGTGGGGAGAAGCTGATTTGGATTGGGAAAGACTTTAGACCACAAAGCTCATCTGACACCAGTGAAAGGAAAGAAGAAAAAGAAGTATTGAGTCAGGAGAGACTTGGACCATGATGTAGATCTGACAATATCTCAGCCAACCCAACAGGAAGTTCTGAAGGAATATTACACATTAGAGGATTCCCTCATTGGGCAGAAAAGGCTAGGTGTTAGTACCCTTCATATGTTCAATCATTGGGTCAGGGTAACCCCAGAAGATCATGGCCTAGACTTGAGAGCCAAGGAAAATCTTGAAGGTACTAACAGCTAGATACTATCAGATAACTGCACTCTCAGCAGCTGAACAGCAGTTCTTTCTTGAAGGGAGATCCAAGTGGTATACTTCCATGACTGCCACTCTCCTGAAAGTAATTTTTCCTAGGAGGCTTCCCCATCACCATCCCCCAACCTGCCAATCATGTCTGGGTTGGGTGACCCAATCATGTACTCTCTCCTAGGATCCTAGACTCCCCATCACTGCACATTCACACTTAGTGCAATTGCTTGTTTACTTGTCCCTATCTCTCATTAAAATGAGGACCAGGACTGTGTAATCTTATTCACCATTGTACCCTTATCCTAACCAGGACCTGATTCATAGAAGATACTCAGCAGATGGCCATTGAATGAAAATATGAATTCATGAATGAATGAATGAATGAATGATTACCAGTTACCCCCATTCCTTTAACCTGCTACAGAATTAATAAACTAATTTTGAACCTAGTGGTTGTATGAAAATAAAAGTAGCATTGAGGACTCAGTCCAGCTTCTCTGCTCTAGTTGTTTCATTCTGCTTGGTGATTTATGGTAATAATCCTTGCCTCTTTACACTGGATTTGAAAGGGAAATTTGGAGGAAGGCTCCCAAATTTCTGATCATAGGAAACTCTGTTGAGACATAACCTTCAAACGTTCAGAAGAAATCTGAGAGACACACACACCACTTTGTAAACATCTAGTAGAGCACATCTAGTAGATCATTCAAACCTTTCAGCCCCAGACCTCCCAACTCCATAGCTGAACTAAAGATGATATGGCATACCTGTCAAGATTTGAAGTATTAGGGAGGGACTCACAGTTTCCCTCTAAACCAGTGTGTGTTTCTCAGCCTTGGCTGTGCAATAGACTCACCTGGTGGGCTTTGAAAAATTCCAGTGCTCATGCCACATCTGGTGCAATTACACAAAATATAGGGAACCAGGCAATGATAGATTTTTGAGTGCCACAGGTAGTTCCAATGTGCAGCCAGGGTTGAGAACCACTGATCTGGATTCTTCCTTTCATTGGACCCTCTCATTGATCTCTACTATGTGCCAGGCATTATACAAGGCACTGTCTTTTCCCTTAATTTATTGGCATAGAATAGTTCCTTATCCATGGGCTGATCTGAATCATGAAAAGGAACTAAGCTTATGAACCTTCATTATTTACTCTACACAATCAGGGCACTGAAAGACTAAGTAGAATGTTGTACTTACTTACTTAAGCTATTCCCTTAATACAGAAAGAGAATCCTTTAACTCAATTCTTTATAAGAACTCTGGCAATCAGACTACTTGAGAGCCAAAGCCGTTCCATAGGTGAATGCGTAAGTTCAACGTACATGTGGTGCCATTAACAAAATTATAAATGTATGGGGGTTCACAGCCTTCTCGTTCTACCTTTGCCCACTCTGCTTCTTATTCCTCCCTCATTTTCTATGAGAAAAGGGGGGAAAGAACTGACTTTCATTAGGAAAGCAATTAGTTTAGAAGAAAAACCTCGATCTTCAGGGTGTTTTGTGGGGCTGGGGACTGTGATTCATCTAGCCTGGGTAGAACTACCCATGGCACAGAGAAGAGAGGGATCAAGGGATGAAGGCAACGGTGACAGGCCAGAGAGTTCTGTTAAGATGGAAGAAAGAGAGAAACTCCAAAGAATTTAGAAGTGCTAAAGATGAAGAAAAGAGATTTTAATGAATTTCTGTGGGCTCATTTTTGGATCCCATTAAAATGGCTGTGAGGGTATGAAGCATAATGACTAAAACTTCTCTGTGGGCCATGCTACCAAACTCTAACACCCTCCTGGACAGAACTCAAAGGTCATGCCTTTATAAGATTTGCGCAGATATGCTATGCAAGCAGAAGCCACTGCAGCGGTGCAGTCCAGTAGAACTTTCGGGGATGGTGGAAACGTTCTATATTTGCACTGATCCATACAGTAGTCACTAACCACATGTGACTGTGGAGTACCTGAAATGTGGCTAGTGCAATGGAGGTACTGAATTTTAACTTTATTAAACTTCCATTAATTTAAATTTAAATAGAAAAATATGGCCAGTGGCTTCCCATTTTGGACAGCACAGCCCCACAGTGTTATCACAGGGCTCTTACACATGTATCCATTTGTTTACACACTTATGGACACCTCCCTACATAAACAGTTTTGTATTGGCACTTACATGCCCTCATATCTCAAAAACATACATATAGACACAACTAGACACAACTGCGTAAAACAGTTACCTATTCTCGTGAAAGAATAAGAACAATAAAATTTTAAACAGGAAATAGTGCATGGGTCAGTACAGGGAGATTTGGAACATGAATCAGAGCACGAAGGATATAAGGTGATACGATCTTTGTCATAGGCCAAAGAAATGGAGTGGGTTAGGCACTCAAATGAATTTAGGGTGATACTTTTTAACTGAAAAGCAAAAAGCAAAAAACAATCCAATGAAACCACCAGTAATTTGGGAATCCAAGTTTTGTTTCCCTTAATTTTTTTTTTTTTTTTTTAGGTACTAGGGCTGGGGTTGAAACCAGGACCTTGTATGTGGGAAGGTGGCGCTCAACCACTGAGCCACATCGGCTCCCCTGAGTTGGTTTTTTTCATTTGTTTTACTTGTTTGTTTTTCTGTTTTTTTTTTTTAGGAGGCACTGGGGTATGAACCGGGACCTCCCATGTGGGAAGCAGGTGCTCAACTGCTTGAGCCACCTCCGCTCCCTGTTCCTTAATTTTTAATCTTGCAGCAAAAAGACTTTGATAAATGATACATGTCCTTCTAAGGTAGACTCAAACTGTTAAGGATGGCCCTGATAGCTGGGTAGAACTCCAAAGGCATAGACAGAAAAGGGGAAGAAAGAGGTGGCCAAATTCTGTAATTTGATCTTCATTCACTAAGAAAATGTTAGGCACTTTTTAGTCTATTTTATTTATCTTTTGTTTATTTCATTCATTCATTTTAAAGTTATTAAAAATATATGAAATGTAATAGATGAAGTTCCAGGTATGAGAAACTACTTTACCTAAAAGCCTAACTATCCCATGGACTAGAATATTGACTTTTTCCTTGTTGATCAGGTGACTGAATTCTATGTGCATGAGAGAAACAATAACTCCTCCAAACAGTAAGTGGTATAATTGTTACCAGCCAAGAACATTATGGCTTACTTTCCACTATTCACCTTATCCATCTAAGTCTCTTGATGTATACTTTCTACCACTTCTGACTTTGCAGTTCTTTCAATAAGCTGGGCTTTGTCCTTCCTCTGAACCTTGGCACATGCTTTATGTGAAACATTTTTTCCAAACTCTTGCCAAGTTATCTCCTGCTCATCCTTCAGGTCTCAACTTTATACACCACTTTCTCAGGAAAGTGGCGTCCAATCCACCTTACTTACCCCAGATTAGATCAGTCCTCCCTGTTTTGTTTTCATAGCACCCCTGTTCTTCCCTTTCATAGCACTTTTCATCATTATTATTAATTATTTGTGTAATTATTAACTTTATCTTGTCCTCTGGATTGTTAGCTCAATGGAGTCAGATATTATAGCCTGCCTTGTTTATCACAGAACTGTATTCCCAGCATTTAATTTAGTACCTGGCAAATAGTAGATGCTCAATAAATATTAATTAAATGAGAGCTAAAATTTTTTTTTCACATTTGGCTATCTAATTCCTCCCTTCCTTCCATCTTGCTATGTCATACGCTAGACCATTACATAGTTCTTATCTTAGTTTCCTAGGGCTAACCAAGTACCACAACTTGTGTGTCTCAAGGCAACAGAAATTTATTGCCTCACAGTTCTGGAGGCCAGAAGTCCAAAATCAAGGTGCCACCAGGGCCTTGCACCCCCTGAAACCTGCAGAGGGCAATGAGAATCCTTCCTGGCCTCTTCCTAACTTCTGATGTTGGCCAGCAGCCTTCGGCATTCCTTGGCTTATAGATGCATCACTCCTATCCCTGTCTCCTCTGTCATCGCGTGGCCTTCCCCCCGTGTCATCTGTGTCTCCTCTCCCCTTCTTTCTTAGGAGCACACTAGTCATATTGGATTGGGGACCACCCTAACAATTGGCCTCAATTTAACTAATAATAAATCGCCTCAATTTATTTAACAATAAATTGGCCTCAATTTAACTAAGCACATCTTCAAAAACCCTATGTCCACATAAGTTCACATTCATGGGCCCAGGGGTTAGGACTTGAATGTAGCTTTGGGGGCAATGGGAACACAATTCAACCCATAACAGTTCTATACAGTAGCAAACAACTCAAAAGAAACCGTGAACACTGTACAGTCGATTAACTCTGATATTCCTTGTTCAGTTCCCCTTAAGATCTGATAGACCATCTGGTTGTAAATCATTAAGGCACAGGCAACTATCAACATGTTCAGGCCCAGCAGGTGCACCTGGTCTGACATCCAACCAGTCCCCTGGCTGTCACAGAAATGCCTCCATCCATTTCAGAAATGTGCTTACTACAGAAATACGATACTTAGCTTGCTATATTTATAAGCCTCTGAATTTTCAGGATGCCTTCAATCGATAGAACATAGACATAATAGTCTTACCTAAGGCAATAGTGATGTGACTGGCTGTGAATTTGGGAATGAGGGAAATAAGTTGGCCCTCAGAGTTATTGTAATACAGAGATATGCTGAGTTACCTTAGGGAGAATGGCTTACGGAACAATTACACTTGATTGTATTCGGAACTATGGAAAATTTAAAAATATATGTTGATCAGGCTGTCTGAGTCTAATGGATTTAAAACCCATTGCATTAAACTCTTCTTGTTCTGACTCCAGCTTCACCAAGCTACCTTCGATTGTAATTTAGTTTCCCACATAGGTTTGTCTAATGGGATATTGTTAATCTTCCTAATGTGTGCATCTCTGTGGCCTAACAGTTGTTTCTCATTGGAAAGACATGACTTGGCACATTAGTCCTGGGAATTCAGTTAACCTGCATCCTCCCCAGAGAGGCAGAGCCCACCTTGGGAGGTGGCCAGAACTAGGTGTTGGAGTGTGTACAGCTGAGGCCAGCCCTGAAGCCTGGTGCATCTACTGCCCAAGGAGAATTGTTCACCCTCAGCCTCTCCCAGCAAAATCCCAACCTCGCTCTACACCATGTCTTTCCAAATTTAAGACAGAGACCAGGGGATGGGGAATGTCCCTTAGAACCAGCCGCCTTCTCCTAAGGATCCTTTTGAAGACTTTAGTTGTGGCACTTGAAATCCAACCTGGTCACATTGTGGTGATGAAAACTAACATTGTCAGGAAAGACAATGAAAATTGGGAGGAATGCAAGGGAGGAACGGCAGAAGGAAAGAGTCAGGGGCTACTGTCCCCATCTTAGAAAAGGAGGGAAGGAAAGATACTGTATCAAAGAAATGAAAATAAAGGTGGTGGCATATAACAAAGTTGCAAGTATGATCAATAGAGGAACTAAAAGTATTAAGATTAACTACATTGGGAAGATGAAGAAAGTGCAGGAAGAGGGAGGAGCAAATGAATAAATCCAACTTTCTGATAGCTGGGGGTCAATATATAATGCTGAAAGTCAAATTTTAAAAATGTAAGTAGAAGCAGGTTATTTAGAGATATGGTGGTAACTAGCAGAAGAAATAGTTTTAAAGGTTTTTAAATGGTTATCTCTGGAAATGTGGTGGAGATAGAAGGGATGGGGCAAAAGAGGTTTTTCATAAGTCCTTTATTGTTATTATTAGTAGTAGTAGTATTGCTTTATGATCTGATTTTTTATCATGTGCAGTTTGTTCATTCAACCAATATTTATTAAGTACCGACTATGTTCTAGACACTGGAGATAGAGCAGTGAACCTAACAGATAAAAATCCTGCCCTCAAAAATGTAATAGAAAAAAATAAAAAATAAACAAAAATAAATAAATGTTAATGTGTAGGGAAGACAAAATATATAAACAAGTATAATGCTGCATGATATGTGAAAGGGTATTAGGTGCAATAGAGAAAAAGAAAGCTCATTTATATCAGATGAGCGATTTGAATACAAATTTAAAGGAGGTCAGGGAATGAGATGTGAACTCCTAAGAGAAGAGCATACCAGATAGAGGAAACAGCAAGTGCAAAGGTCCTGAGGTGGGAGTACCTAATGTGTTTGAGGAGCAGTAAGAGGCCAGTGTGGATGGAATGGTGTGAGCAAACAGATGTGATCATAGAGGTAAAGGCAGGGGGCAGGAGGCACATTGTGTAGGGCCTTTGTAGCTCATAGGAGACTTTGACTTTTACTGAGTGAGATGAGAAGCCCATTGAAAGGATTTGAGCAAAGGAGTAATATCTGACAAGTTTGGGTTTTTTTTTTTTTAAACATTCTGACTTTTTAAAAGAATATGCTATAGACCATGAGAGGAGGGAGCAGAGGGACCTATAAGAAGATGGACCAGTTGATAAGAATTTCTAAAATTATAAAGACAGTTTAAAAAAAAATTCTCTTAATTCATCATTAAATAAGAAGGTATACGTTCTCATTTTAATATGTAAATATATGTGGGTTAAATATCTTTCATGGCACAATGGAAGAACTTTCTATATTTGACCTTGGAGGTTCTTTTAACATGATTGTTCTCAATGACAGCCCATCTGCCAACTGGTTCTGCTAGGGATGGGGTTTTTAAGTGTTTGAAGACTTGAGCAGCTCCTCAAACATCCCAGCCTTCTCCCTTGATTTTGCATCCTGGGTATTTCTATCTCTCTTGCTCCAATTTCAGTGGTTCCCAAACCCAGCTGGTCATTAGATTCACATGGGAGAGCTTTATAAAAATAGAGGTGCCTGGGCCCCACCCTCCAAGAAATTCTGAATGCTTTGGTTTGAGGTGAGATCCAGACAGTGACGTACCAAGGGTGGGGGTCGGGTGGGGGGAGGTACAGCCCACCAAGTGGGTGCATTTTTTAAGAGAATTTAAAAAACAATAATGGAACTAACTCAAAAGTTGGTCTGCTTTTTATTTTCACCTTGTACTGAAAGTTCTATACAATGTCAGTGATAAAATACTTCTTTCCCCAAAATATCTTTTATTGGTCTCGGTTCTAAGCAGGCACTATTGAGTTTAAGTAATATATGTGCAAGCTTCAATTGCACATTTTTATTACTTATCCTTTAATAAACATTGTATTCTTCAAGGAAGTTTAATTTGGAGAACTCCGAGTTATGTTCAACTCAACATATGGCCTCACCTACCCAGGATCATTTCAAGGGGCAGTTCTTAATGACTGCAATCATTTGAGCTTGCTTGGGGTTCAATCCAATTTATGTTTTGGATACCTGTGGAACTACATATTTCTACATTTAAACAGTAGATTCTAAATAAGCAATAATAGCACATGGTAATAGTCTTAGTAAAGACTAAGAAACAAAACATTAGTTATTTCAATTCTGCCAGTCTATGTAATCACTTGGTGTTTTTATCTGTGTTTCAAATTTAAAACAGTGAAGCATAATGTAAGGTATGAGGTATAACAGCATATTTTGGTATGGGCACATTTTAGTTCATAGATGAAACTATTTGCTTGAATAATAATTTTAAATTGAAGGGTGTTTTTCACTGTTAATCATTTATAAACTAAAGAATGAGTCAAGAAAATAATGGCTATTACTAATTATTGCATAATTATTATTAAAATAATTTTGTCACATGAAGGAGGGAGATGTTTATATTTTCTAAGTGTTGAAAATATTAGGTCACCCACTGGATCTAGCAGGCTTTATCTTTTTAGAAGATCCCCTGGTAATTCTCACATACAGCCAGATGCAGGAACACTCTCTGTGACATATTTATTACTTGCTCTACTCTATTTCTCAAGTTCCCACCTTCCTTCCTTATACCCACCCCACTCCCAGTTTTCACATTAGGTCCACCATGGTCTGTGGGATGGGTATAGGAGCACTTATGTAAACCCTCGCTGCTTCTAGGCTGTGCTGTGCTGGTAAATACTTAGCTGGTTCTCTGGGGGATTTGCAGCATTTACTGCTGTCCGTGATGCAAATACTCCTCACCATGGCCTATTTCAAACCACCAATGTCATGTCAACTAGCTAGAAAAGTTCCTGAACATTTCACAATCAGCTCTTGCAAGCACCAGCACACCACTGCTCCCCCTGCATTCTGCTGGGAAGATAATAGATTCCCATGGAAGAGTTTTATTCATTATATAGAGACTAAAGTTCAGTTTTTGGATTATTTCTTAAATTTGTGAGTTCCTCTTTTAAAATGAGACCACATTTACATGCATCGTCCTGGCAAGGGTCAGAAATACTAACCCTCTATGTTCCTTTCTTCATCGACTTTATGTAACACTCACTAATCCCAGATTCAGGAGGGTTTTGGATGAAAAGCTGACTTGCTCACAATCTCTGTGTAAACACATGCCCGCAAACTCTTCTTTCTCCCATGAAGTTGGTTGGTGGAATGTACTCAATAGAATTTATCCTACTTCCTCTGTCCTTGGCCAACCTGCTTCCCCATCTAACTCAAGTCTTCATTCTTTCCTCACAGTAGAGGCCAAGGAATGTGGCAATATCCCCTCTTGGCTCTGGAATTCACCTAGTGGTTAGAGGCATGAGTTTTGTAACCAACCAGAGCTGGGTTCAAACCCCAGCTCTTCGCTCTTACCACTTACACAGTGTGAGACCATTTATCCTCTCTGAATAGTCCCTACCTCATAGGGTTGTTGTGAAGTTTAAATGAGATAATATAAGCAAAGTACCTGAAACATAGTTAGCTACAGTCTATGCTATTATTATTCTAATTACCCTAAGCGTTAATGTTATTGCTCCCATAGACTTTTCAGTTGCCATGGAAATGAATAGCGGAGGTGCCGGAGTTCACTGAAGTACATGCTCAACCGGACTGAAAACAATTGAAGGGTCTTTTCATATTGCTCAGTCCTTCTACTTCTAATCACTTGCAGAGCATTGTTTAGAAGCAATCCTAATATATAATTTCTATGTGTTGCTTTGTATAAACAAAGTCTTAATACTTACTTTCTTATTACTCAGCTGTTCACTTATTGTGCTTTGTGTTCTTAACGTTTTGTAAAAACACAGGGGCCATGTCTTTACTCATCAGTGAGCTCTTTTCACAGCACTTAACAGACTGCATGATATAAAGTGGCTGTTCAGTAAATATTTGATTGATTACATTGTTTACAGAAATGGTTTGCACTGTACGTTTGTTTGCTTGCTTTCATATTGTAAATCTGTAATATTTTCTTATTCTTGAATTCCAGGAACTAAGGGCTGTGGACAAAGCAAAGCTCCTCCTGTCCCTCCTCCAAAGGAGATGTACCTTACTTATATTAATATGAACTATATATGTATATGTCCACATTCATTTAATAAAAACGATCAACAGCAGTTCCTAGGCAATGCCCAAGAATAAAAAATATAATTTTATCATCAAATTGATAATGATGCATGAAAGATCCTTGGACCTGTTGCATTTCTCTGTGCTTCCGTAAGGAACTCTGTATTCCCCCACAGGGCACTTTGGGAGCTGACCCAGGCCAAGCTCATGACTAATATTCAACACCTGTTTGCCTCAAGACAGCTCTTCCCATGCTGTTCTAATAGAGGAATCAGGGAGCAGGAAGCCTAAAGAAATTGTGGAGCCTTTTGTACCACCTGTGTAGCATTGGCTAAAAGTGGGAGACAATGCTTGCTGAAGGTTCAGGTGTAGGTGACAAAGGATAGGGAGAATCATGACAAAGTCAGGATTCTGACATGAACAATGGGGTGGATGCAGTCTTTTGACATAGAAAACTCTGACAGAGAAATGGATTTCAAAAGGAAGAAAATTTTCTAGTTTTGGAAATGTCAAGTTTGAGATAATTAAAAGTTATCCAAGTGAAGATGTCAATGAAGAAATTGCACATAAGAGACTAGAGCCCTACAGAATGGTCTGGGCTGGAGACATGAATTGGGGGAGGGGGGTCATCAACACACTGATGGCATTTGAAACCATAGAAATAGACAAATTCACTTGGGAATAGAAATGAGAAAGAAAAATGGGGTCTAATACCAAACTCTGTGAAAGTCCTACTTAGAAAAAGCAGAGAGGAGAATGAAAACCTGCAAAGAAAAAGATATGGACTGGCAGAGAAGTGGGAAAAGGACCAAGACAGAGTGGAGTCGCAGAAGCCAAAGGAGTTGCATTTGAAGAGGAAGGTAGCACTGGTTGGGTTCCCCAGGAAGCAGACTCTGAGACAGTTTAGCATGCAGGATGCTTAATAAGGAGTCTCTTTGGGATCAACCTCTGTGGAAGTGAAAAGAAGGGAAGGAAAAGAGGCACAAGTGGGTAGAAAGAGAAATTTCACAGGGATATGGACCCAATGGCAGCCTTGGGGACAGCTCCACAGGGAGCTCTGGCCATTCAGAGTTAGGCCAAGGTGGCCAAGCCTTTATCTTCGCTTCCATCAATCTGTATTGGATGAGGGCTGCCTGAAAGGACTGTGGCCTTGGCAGAGGGGCTGCCTGCAAAATGTGGTCATTCCAGAAAAGGCTTACAGCCTTTTCACTCCCTTTCTGCTTTCTTCACTCCCTGGAGCTGGAGCAACAAGGCCTTCATTGAAGGGGGATCTCAGTTGTGCATCACCAAGTCCACCCAGAGGGCAAGTGATCAGCAGTGCTGAAGGTTCAGGTAGGTTGAGGGGGTGAAAATGGACCTTGTACTTGAAAAAATGCTTCAGTTTGGTGGGGTGAAAAGTTAGAACGCAGTTTTCAGGGGTTTGAAGAATTATGGGAAGTGAGGGAATGCAGGAGGGTGTGTAGACAACACGAATTTGAAGGGGAGCTTAAAAATAGGGTGGAGGCTAGAGAATGGAATGTGAGATAAAAGAAGGATTGCTGAGTTGTTGCTTTAAATATGGGAGATCTTCTCCCTCCCTGTGACCCAAATGCTTTTCAATCCTTATGCTTCATGAGACACTCCTACATCCTTAAAATAAACTACCCTTTATATGCTTAGGCTATGTGAAGGCAGTTTTTATTACTTGCAACCAAAGAGCCTGTATCAGTCAGGATTTGATCAAAGAAGCAGAACTACTATGAATGATATAGGATTTAGCCCTTACACAATGGTGGATCTGTTAGAGAAGTCTATATAAAACTGTTGCCATGCTACATGGAAAAGGGGAAAGAAAGGAACCTGAGAGCATGAATGGGAATATACAAAGACAAACTATGACCAACCTTGATGACCTGAGTGGCATGTAGAAGTTTGTTCCCTTCACCATGGAGCTGCACACACACCTGGACCAGGCCTCAGCGAGGCTGGAGGGGAGAATCCAGCTGGGAGCCTGGGAGACTGCCCCATGCCAGCTAGAGGAGCCAGCAGATCAGTGACAATGTGCACCAGCTGCCTCACCTACACTGGCTTTCAGAGTATAGAAATGGTGGCTCTTCCACTTCTGTCTTCCAAATTTCTCTTGTGGCCAACCCTAAGCCCAAATCATACAAAGAAGTAATCTGACTTCTCTAAATATACACTGTAAAAAGCCACTCCAGAGCCCAAATAACCCGGGGCTGAAGTTCCCTTGCAGAATTACAGACAGAGTAGTGAGCTGGTAACTGGTCCTTGATAATGATGGGGGAATGGTAATACGGTTGACGACATTCTCTCCTTTTTCTTGTTAGTAGAATTCCTTCTGCTACTCTATTTCCTTTGCAGCCAGGTATGGATTTGCAAATAAGTTCAGTTAAAATGAACTAAAAATTAAAAAGAGTAAAAGTGACATGATAACTTCTAGGTCATCTTAAAAACAAGTTACTGGCCCTGGGCTTCCTCTATTTCCCTGACTTGTGGGCTGGATCTCAGACATGCAGGTGGCCCAGCTTTGACTATGAAGATGGGAACAACACCTAAGGGAATGGTGGAACAAGAAGATGGAAGGACCATATGGAGTAGATGTGTCTCAGCCACCCTTGCTGGCCCACCTCCAGGATGCTTTTCAAGTCATTGCACTTTTGGGTGTCTTTGTTGCAGAAACTTAGACGGTACCCTAACTAATACACACTATTTACTTGTCTCAAGACTTTTTTCTGAAGTCCTAAAGCAGAAGTTGCTTGAAGTCTCTAGTTTTAAATGCCTACACTCACTGAATAGGTGTTCCCAGCAGGGAACAGATAGTGAAGAATGACTTGAGGACAAGAGGAAAGAGAGCTTTCTTCTAGGCTGAGAAGAAGTTTGAGGTCTTCAGGACCCAAGAAGAGTGGAAACCTTCATCCCACTCTCTGGCAGAGCCCCAGGAGGTGGCAAGTCATCAGAAGGAATGACTGAATGGTGGCTCAGGGAGGCTGGACCCTGCCTGGCACAGGGGCTCCAAGTCTCACCATAGAACACCATGGTCTGGGCAGCAGAGATATCGGCCATGAAGGGACCATTTGGGGTGGGACAAAGGAGGTATTAGCAGTCACTCGTGTCAATCAGTTAGCCAATGCTTTTTTTTTTTTTTTTTTTTTATTCATTTATTCCCCCCCTGCTGCCCGCGCTCGCTGGGTCAGCCAACCACGCCATGCGGGCGGGCCTGCCCCCACCAGGAGGCCCCGGGAACCGAACCCGGGGCCCCCCACATGGTAAACGGGAGCCCCACTGATTGAGCCACAGCCGCTTCCCGTTAGCCAATGCCTTGACATTGGAAGACCCTGGAAACTTTTAGCCAATGGAAAGCAAGGTGGAGACTCAGTAATAACTAAAATGAATTTCCCATATCTTGGCAGGATGGGGACTCTAATATAGATCTATTACTAGTTTAAAGAAGATACACTCCTGAATTTGTAGATTTAGATTCAATCTGATACATCATCATCATTATTATTATTATTATTATTATTATTATTATTATTATCTAAGAGTCATGCCTCATTTTGTGTCTACACCAGGGAAATCCCTTCTTGGCTTAGGGACTAACTGGGGCTAAGTCTACAGAATGAAAGTATTGATGTCTGCAGTGAGAAGGGCAGGAAGCACCAGCATGGTCTCAAAGGACTGTGACTCTAAGGTTATGTGATTTATTCCTTAGATCCTGTGCCTCTGACTTCTACCAGGGCATCCTTCTGTCTCCCCAAAGCACAACTCAGCGTGCTGGGCTTGACAAAAACAAATAGGAGCAGCTTGGGGACAGTGGTTACCCAGAGTGTCCTCCATATCAAGCTCCACTTGAAGCAGTGAGTTCTAGGGTGTTAGTATCACCAATGGGGTCCGGGCCTTCCTTCAAATTACAGAAGAGCCACAGCTGGGAAAGACCATGGAGACCCTTCAGCACAAGCATCCCATTAGCCATATGAGCAAACCAAGGACCAAAGGGGAGAATAGACTTACCCACATTTATATGGCAAGTGGGAGGCAGAGACGAGACAAGGACCAACAGTCTTGACTCTCAAACCAGTCTCTAGTCTGTTACACATAGGAAAGACCTCGAGAGAATTTTTTTCCTACTGGTTTTATTGGGGGCAATTTAAAGGGGAATGAAATGCCCATATACCTCTTCCATAATCCTGCCAGTGTGCCATAAAACTTTTCAGTATTCATTGCCATCCTTAAAGCTTTAATCCCATAAGCTGCTATGTTGATATAAGTAGGAAGAGAACCCCATGTGCATGTAGAGTGGGATGCGGAAGCCAAAGGACGCTGACAGGTACGCTCTAGAGGATGTGTACCAGCTGTGTTCCTCACCACCCCCTTTCTCATTCTCACACACATATACACCCCATCTCCAGCTCGGGGAGGAGTACAAGAGGGGCTAGGTATGACAAGGACTAGAAAGCCAACCCATAGGGTGGATGCTATGGGTTGAATAGTGTCCCCCAAAAAGATATGTTCAAGTCCTAAGCCCTGGTGCCTGTGAATATAACCTGATTGGGAAATGGGGTCTTTAGCTAAAATGAGTCCTACTGGATTAGGATGAGCCCTCGTCCAATATGGGTGGTGTCCACGTACGAAGAGAAGAAGAGACACAGATAAAGACACAGAGAGAAGAGGACCACGTGAAGACACAGGGTAGAGTTATGCAGCCACCAAGCAAGGAATGCCTGAAAGAGCTGAAAGAGGCAAGGCATGGTCCTCCCCTAGAGGACTCCCGCCCTTTGGAAGGAGCATGTCTCTGCCAGCACCTTGACATCAGACTTCCAGCCTCCAGAACTGTGAGAGAGTAAATTTCTGCTGTTTTAAGCCGCCCAGTTTGAAGTATTGTCATGACAGCTCTAGGAAACAATAGAGTGAATATCTCTCCCAAGGTAAATACTGAATTTTCCTAGTGGCCAGTGCCACTTGGAAACCTTTGCAATACTAACTAAGTTACAAAGGACTAACAGATTGTGGAGTGGTTTGCCATAAAGGCTTGAGATTTTATGGTCCCAAAACAAATGTAAGAAACAGCTGGAGAAGGCAATCAAAGCTGCTTCGTGGCAGCCAGGTGTATACGTCCAGAGAAGTGAGGTGACCAGCCCACCTGTCTGTTTCAAACCCTTCCTCCCTCCCTTCTTGTTTTCCCTCCTTTCTTCTTTCCTTCCTTCCTTTATTATGCATTAAATAACCTAAAAAGATATATTTGAGTTCCTTCTCTGTGCCAGGAGCCCTGCTAGATGCTATGGTTACAAGGATAACTTAGCCTCTGCCCTAGAGGCTATCACACCATTTTTATAGATTTTTCATTTTGTATTCATTAACTCAACACACATTTATGGATTGCTAGGTTAGAAAAAATACAGCCTCCTGGGATTGGAGCTTATGAAGATACATGTCTTACCCAATTATCAACTCCCTTCTACTAAGCATGCAAAGGAAATACACAGTTCTAAAGAAAAGTGCAGAATCACATCTTTCCCTTTTCTCATCCCTTTCTCACCTCCTAAATGTACTCCTCTATGCCTGTGTCCACTTAAGTTTTCTTCCCAAAAAGGGAAATATTTTGTGCCTGAAATTCTAAACTCCCTTTTTTTCAGACAAGGGCCCAGAAAGTATAAATAAGCATATGAATATTTAGTAAGAATGACTGCTATGTGAAGCTCGAAGCACTGTTGTCATAATGCAGAGCCCCATTTTCATCGCAGCCACAGGGAAGCATTTGTCGCTGTCTTATCACACAGGAATGATTTTCCCATTGGCAATGGCAGCCTGCCAGCTGGCTGGGGAGCCAGCGCCTTCTTGGTCCTTCGGGTCACAATATCAGTTGGCACACTCCACCACTGCCAGGCACTGACATTTCTATTTTTGCAGGAGGCTCCGGGTCAGGAAACAAAACTGCAGAATCACAGACTAATTCTTATTTACATTAAATGTGAATCTCATTTTGGCTCAGAAGCCTATGAATTTCTGATCCTTTTTCATTCAATACATCAGAGATGACTCGGGGCTTTGCTGATTGATGATGATTGATGCTCTTTGGATCTTATCATTCCCTTTAAATTCTCAAGGGGGATGGTAGACAGTGTCTCTGTAAATCTGCAGTAATTTGCCATTTCTAAATAAAGCAGCAGCTCAGCTGAGCCACCACCTTCATCCAAGCTGAGCTCAGAATGAGCACAACAGAGCAATGATTTATATCGGGAAACTGAGTCCTCTGGGAGAGAGATTTGGAATCATCATTAGTTGTCTCTCCAAAAGAATGATGCCAAGGGCTTTTTCTGACTTTTAGCTGGGACAACTCATAGCCATTTAGAATCCTATAAAAACTGCCTCTTGGAAATATTTAAAAATTAGATTGACCCTTCTGATTCTGGCCAACATGCAGTCACAGGGACCAGATTTATCTTCCCACATGAAACAACCCAAAATGGAACAAAATACATGAAATGAAAGTTTTTAAGGCACTGGATATCAAGTAATAACAGATTCCTACAAACCAGGAAACAAAGAAGGTGAGCCCTAAGACTGTCCCAGCTTACTGCCTTGAGAGAGTTCACAGAATTTGGTTCTGGGAATGAAAACACAGGCAGAGTCTGCAGCGTCCCTGAACTGAGGATGGGGCTGAGAGTCTGAGAGACCATGGCAGTGAGAGTCCACAGGACAGTATATTGGAGAGAGAGCAGTACACAGAGAGCACTGTGAAGACCCTGAGTCTCCCTCAGGTACTCAGCTGAGTATTGATCAGAACATCCATGAGAAGGAATGACATGATACTGGGGAAAGAACCACCTGAAAGGATTAGAGGTTACAGAGCCCAGTAATCACATACAGATGGGAATATTATCTTTTCCCATCATCCAGATTAGAAAACTTCATGAGCCAAATAACTTAATTGAATCTCTGAAAAACAATCAAGATATGTATAAGAATATAAAAGTAGCACCCAGTACAGTAAAATTCATGTCTGACATTCAATAAAAAATTACCAAGTGTTTTTGTTTCCTTGTTGCTAAGGCAAATACCATGCAATGGGTTGGCTATAACAATGGGAATTTATTGATTCACCATTTTGAGACTAGGAGAAGTCCAAATCAAGGAATCATCAAGGCAATGCTTTCTTCCCAAAGATTGGTGTTCTGGGGCTGGCTGCCAGTGATCCTTGATCCTTGGCTTCTCTGTCACTTGGCAGTGCAAATGGTGGCCTCTCCTGGCCTCTCCCTTTTCTTCCAGGTTCCACTGACTTTCAGCTTCTGGCTACTCCCTCTGGGTTTTATGTCTGACTTTCACTCTGCTTATAAAGGACTCCAGTAATCCAGATTAAAGTCCAACGTGATTCATTTGGGCCACATCTTAACTGAAGTAACATCTTGAAGAGATCTTATTTACAATGGGTCCACACCCACAGGAATGGGTTAAGTTTAAGAACATGTTTTTGTGGGGGTACATTGCTACAAACCACCACACCAAGCATGCAAAGGAGCAGGAAAATACTACCCATAATGAGGAGAAAAACCAGGCATTTAAAACCAATCCAGAGCACACACAAATTTTAGAATTAGTATCAAGGACATTAAAACAGTAATTATAACTATATTCCATATGTTCAAAAAGTTAAGTAAAAATGTGGGAAAAAGATTCAAATTGAACTTCTAGAGATGAAGACTACAACGTGTGAAATGAAAAATACACCAGATGGGATTAATGGTAGATCAGATATTGCAGAAAAAAAGATATGCGAATTTGAAGACATAGCAATAGATACTATACAAAATGAAATACATAGGGAAAAGAGAATTTTTAAAATGAACAAAGCCTCAGTGAGCTGTAGGACACTTCAAATGGCCAAATATAAGTGTAGAATCCCCATAGGAAGTGAGGGACAAAAACATTTTAAGAAATGGCTGAAATTTTCCAAATTTGATGAAAACTATAAACCTACAGATACAAGAAGGTCAACAAACCAAAGCAAAAAAAGAAATATTTAAAAAGCACAACAAGGGATATCAAAATCATTTTGCTAAAAATCAGTGATAAAGAGAAAAAATGTAAAGCAGCCTAAAGAAGAGACATTACATACAGGGAAACAAAGATAAGGATGACAGCAGATTTTTCATCAGAAACAAAGGAAGCAAGAAGAGTGGAGCAACATCTTTAAAGTAGGGAAAATAAAAACATCCAAACTAGAATTCTATACCCAAAGAAAATATATATAAAAAGCAAAGGCAAACAATAAAGAAAAAAGAAAAGAAAAACAAAGGCTAAATAAAGACTTTTTCAGAAACAGAAAAGCTGAAAGAATTATTTGCCAGTACAATCACACTAAAGAAATGATAAGGAAAATTATAACAGAGGGAGATATGGATCTACCCAAAGGAATAAAGAGCTTTGGAAACAGTAACTGTGGGTAAATATATCATTTTTTCCTTATTACTTAAATTTCCTTAAAAGATAATTGTTTAAACAAAAATTATAATAATGTAGTATGGGATTTTTAACACACGTGTGTATGTGTTTGTGCATGTATGCATATGACAACTATAACATAAAGGCTGGGAGATGGGAGTAATGGAAGTACATTGTTGTAAGACTCTTATACCATATATGAAGTGGTATAATATCACTGGAAGGTAGACTGTGATAAGTTAAATATGAATTCTATAAACACTAAAGCAACCACTAAAATAAAATAAAATACAAAGAATTATGGTTAATAAGCCAACAAAGGATATAATATTGAATAATAAAATATGTTCAATTAATCCCAAACTAAATTGTCTAAGATACTGAAAACAAATCCTGCTGAGATCTTAGGTAACAATTTACAAGAATAAGAGGTGGCTGAAGGGTAGAGGGATATGAGAAACAGTGAAATTAACTGAGAGAAGGGTGTGGGGATGCTGGCTAGGATAGGAGAGTAAAGAAGAGTTTTAGCAGGGAAGCAAGGGAATTAGGGCCAGAGAAGAAGGTCAAGAATGAGGGCGTTATTTCAGACACATTCTACACTTTAGCATTGGAAGATGTCAAACTTTGCCCCCCACCCATGGATCATGGAAGAGAACAAGTTGGTTACAGATACTACATCTTTCCTCACTTCTCAGGGCTTCTGCACCCCTACATTCAGCTGATGAAAGGATCTCGTACTGCAGAGAGAAAAATTAAAACCACCGGTAGGAACTCCCTGATGACCCAATGATCAATTCCACTGTCCTACTACATCTGCCCCTAACTGCTGCTTCCTGCTTTCTGGCTCAAATGAAGACGTGTCCAGCGGCCTTTCCCTCCTCTCATGTAACTCAGGATTTGGCTCTTTTGCATCACTGTCTTTTCCCCTTGACCAGATCATTCTTTGTGGCATATATGTGTGCTCTACCGTCTCTGTGCACACTGCTTCCCACCACATAACCAGTGGACAAAACTTCTTCCTAACCTCCGCCATGTTGACCCATCCTCATGGCCAATCTTGGGGCTTGGCTTCCTGCTGTGAGTTCTAATTCTGACCCGGAACAACTGGCAGTTTTGATTGTAACTCTGAATCTTGCCCACATCACACACATTCTCTCTACAGCCACATTCTTCCTCCTTGTTCTCTAATATACATAAAATTATATTAAAATGACCCCACTATATATGCAAAAAAACTATTTTACAGATAAGAAAGCTGAGTGAGGTTGGATGATTTACCCCAGGTCACAGGTCACACAGTAAGTGGAAGAGCTGGGATTTAAGCCCAGATATTCTGACTGCAAATCATTTCCTTACAAGAAAGCAGCTGAGGTAATTATATCAAAGCAGCAGATGATACCTCTTCAGGTTGTGGATGAACTGGGGACTTTCTGGGAGTCTGATTCCCTTTAACGATCAGTAGAGCTTTCCCCATCTTCTCTGCTGTTCTTTTGCTTCTCCAGCCCTCAGAAGTACAGCCGTAGGGTGAAGCGTAACCCCTGCTTTGTCTTTGGATTTAGGTTTTTTTTGATCAGGGGTAGAGAAGTGAAGCATGGAAATTGATGTAGACCAAGTTCCTGAAAAATGTCCTAACCTACATAAACTTCAGAATCTTGGGAAGCGGCTGTGGCTCAATCAGTAGGGATCCCATTTACCATATGGGAGGCCCCGGGTTCGGTTCCCGGGGCCTCCTGGTGAAGGCAAGCCCGCCCATACGGCGTGGTTAGCTGACCCAGCGAGCACAGGCAGCAAGGGGGGGGGATAAATGAATAAATAAATAAAATCTTAAAAAAAAAAAAGAATCTTTACAAAAACCTTGGAATAAGGGACTCAGGGCACCATGTATGTGTGTATATATGTATCATTGTATATATGTGTGTATGGTGCATGTGTTTATTTATTGCTTGAACTGAGATGCAATTCACTAGATATTTACTAGAAATAAATAGAAAGAATACAGTAAGTTGGAGGACTTTCAGGATGGGATATCAAGACTTATTAGTAAGATAGAGTAATCAAAACAGTGTGGTGTTTACAACAAGATTAGACAAGTAGAACAAAGCAAAGAAAACACAGATCACACAGTGAAAGATTTTATTTAAGGTCTAAGCAGAAAGCATAAGGGCATTATCCTGCCTATCATATACAACATAAAAGAACATGAAGGCTCTAATTTCAATGCTATCAGTCATATTGATAATTGTGAGTAGGTTAAATCATCTTTTATTACATATTTGTCAAGGCCTAAGGAACTGGACAGCACAATGTGTAAACTGTAATGTAAACTCTAGGCTTTGGTTCATAGCATTGCTTTAATATTGGTTCATGAACTGTAACAAATGTACCACACTAATCTAAGATGTCAATAATAGGGGAAACTGTGTGTGGGGGTGGGGGTGTTGTGTGGGAATTCCCTATACTTTTGAGGTAATTTTTCTGTAAATGTAAATCCTCTAAAAATAAAGTTTAAAAAATCATCCTTTAAAAAAAAAGACAATCAGGGGAGCCCATATGGCTCAGTGGTTGAGTGCCAGCTTCCCATGTATGAGGTCCAGAGTTCAATCCCCGGCCCTGGTACCTTAAAAAAAAAAAAAAGATAAGACAATCAGATTGGTCCTGAAAGAAAAGTCCAACTATATATTGTTTATAAGAAACATATTAAAACATAGAGACAAAAAGGTTGAAAATAAAAGGATAGGCAAATACATACCAGGAAAAATGTAAACATAAAGAAAGTAACTGTTATGACCTTAATATCAAGCAGGATTAAATTTGGAGTAAAATATAATTAAATAGGACTGAAAGAGTACTTTATAATGATAGAGGGTATAATGTGCAATGAATATCAAGCAGTTATGAATGCCAATGCACTAGATAACATAGTTAACATTCATAAAGCCAGTGACAGAAAATGAATGGAGAATGGAAAGATACATATTAGTAGTAGAAACTTTAATTCTCTTTCTCAGTCACTGCATATCAGGTGGGAGAAAATAAGAACATAAAAGAATACCTAAAATATATTTAAATATCCTGAAAATCAGGACAAATTCTAATTTCAACTTTTCATGATACAGTCACAAAAATTAACCTTATTTTAGGCCATAAACAAAAACTTCAGTCAAGTTCAAAGAGTAGAAATAGTCCAGAAAACATCCTTTAATCCCAATTCAAGAAAATCAGAAATTAAAAATTAAAATCAGGGAGCACATGTGGCTCAAGCAGTTGAGCTCCTGCTTCCCACATGGGAGGTCTGGGGTTCAGTTCCTGGTGACTCCTGAACACAAACAAACTAGCAAACAAATGAAAAACCAACTCAGGGGAGCTGATGTGGCTCAATGGCTGAGCACTGGCTTCCCACATATGAGGTCCGGGGCTCATTCCCTGGCCCTGGTATCATAAAAAATATAAAAGAAAATAAATAAAAATAAAACATCAGAAAACAAAAAGCTCCTATGCCCTGGAAATGTAAGTACTATCTTTTAAAAGAACTCATAGGCCAAAGAGAAAAACAAATCCAAAATTGCACCGTCTATAGAAAATAATATTAATAAAATCAATACGTATCAGAGCTCAAAGGAAAATGCAAATTCCTAATTATTTACATTAATAAATAAGAAAAAGGAAAATAATTAAATACCCAACTGAAAAGTAAAAATCTAAAAAATCAAGAGGAATTAAATGAGACAAAAGAAGAAATTTATGAATAACAAAATAGAAAAAGTAGTATAACTCATAACTAAGTCCAAGTTCTGGTTCTCTGGATGGGAGGGGGTGAATAAATAAGCAAATTAACCTAAACAAGAAAAAGAGATGTAATCATGTATAAGTATAAAAGATGCGATGATAAGTAACCACATAAAGTAAATTAAAGAGTATCATAAGTGACCACTTTCTTCAATGCAGAAAAATTTGAAAATCTGGCTGAATAGCTGATTTTCTGGGGAAATGTAATTTACAAATATGAACACAGGAAGTGGAAGAACATGATATACCGTGAGAGAAATAAAGGACACTCTGAAGGACCTGTCCTCTTCCCCTCAATAAAAAGCATAAGGGACTTAAAATATATGTATATATATATATAAATAACATTTTTGTAAGCAAATACACATATATGCATATATATTTATATATCATTTTGCAAATGTTTGTATGTATTGTGAGAATTTTGATTTTTACCCATAATAAAAAAAAAAAAAGCATAAGGGATACCCATACCAATGCTATTTAAACTCTTCCAGAGCATAGAGGATAATAATAAAGCTTTAAATAATTTTAATGAAATTAGCATATATTGATAACACAAAACAATATAAACCAGAAGAAGAAATATAATGAACAAAAATCTCAGTTATTAATGCAAAATCATAATTGCATAAATCATATTAGCAAACAAAATCCATCAATCTAGGAATGGTTCAATGTTTTTAAATATATTCATATAACTTATTGAATTGATAAATCAAAAGACAAAATAAAATAATCATGTTCATTGAGTCAGAAAAGGTAGTTGATAAAATTCAATATCCCTTCTTGATAATAAAAAAAAAACTTTTTTTAGACTAGAATAAAATAACAAAATAAATCTTTATCAGGCCAAGGTCACCATCATGTTTAATGGGGAAACACTAAAACTTTCTCAATGAGGTTAGGAAAAAGACTAGGTTGTCCTTTATTACCACTCTTATTTAACATTATTCTAGATGCACTATGCAGCACAGTTTATAAGATAAGGAAATACGGAGGATAAAGAATGGAATGCAGGGAGTAAATTTATCATTATTTTCAGATGATATGATAGTTTAAGCCTGGAAATCTCAAGAAGTTCAACTGGAAACCTATTGCAAATAATAAAATAATATATAAATATATACAATATGTATAAAACTCAATACTTCATATGTTCATATAACCACCACTTACTAAGTATAACAGTAACAACAAGAATAGTAAACTTGATCAGTAACATGATGCATAAAGAGGATGCAAAACACAGAATAACCTTTATCAATAACAGGATGTATAATAAGAACACTTCAAACACTACGGAAGGACATAAAAGGAGACTCTAAGAAATGGAGAAGCATGCCTTGTTCTTGGCTAGGAAACCTCAAGTCATAAAAATATAAGTTTTTCCAAAGTTAATGTATAATTTTGAAACTCTCCCCAATAAAATCACCAATATGAATTGTTCAAAATTAGACAAGCTAATTCTAAAATTCATAGGAAAAAATAAAAGTTTGTCAAGGGCAGTCTGAAAACAGAAAATGAGTGAATACCTCTATATATTATGAAGCTACAATAATTTAAACAGTGTGGTACATGAGTTAATAAACAAATCAGTGGATCCAAACAGTAAGCCCAGGTAGAACTCCAAATAAATTAAGAAATTTAGTAAATAATTAGAGGGGTATCTCCTATTAGTCAGAAAAATGTATTATTCAACAAATAATGTTCAGCCAAATGGGTGGGCGGCTGGTAAAAACAAAGTTGAATCCATGGATCTCAGACCATACACCAAAATTAATTATGGATAGCTTCAAGATTTAAATGAGAAAATGAATCTATAATAGTACTAGAAAAAGTCATGTGATCTCTCTTCGTTTGGCACAAAACCAGCCATGAGATAATAGGTTGATAAATTTAACTCTTTAAAAATGTATGCATGTGTAAGCATACGCATACAACTATATGTCAAGAGACACCATAAAGTCAATGTATAAATGGCAAGTGGGGAGTGGGGAGAAGAAAATAATATTTCAACAAGAGTAATGGCTTTAATTTTAAAATAGTACCTATAAATCAAAAAGGGCCAATAATAGAAAAAAATAGGCATTAAAAATTATTTAGACATATATTTTTAAATCCCTTAATGAAAGATGGTTTTCTTTCATTTCCCAGTCTCCTATCCCTCTAACACTTCTAATATAATAATTATTACACTTTGCTAAAGTTTCGTTCAGCTGCCCAGATGATGTTCCTTTTATATCTTCTCTATTTATTCACGTAGCCATCCTCAATGCCAGGTACTCAATTTAAGTTTCACCATCACTGGATTCCCTGATAAACTTTTTCAGGAAAAGTCTAAGGTTGAGGGCTAATTCAAGTCAGCTCCCTGCCATCTTCACAGGCCACCCAGGGACACCATATAGCTCCAACCCAGGTGTGTTGACACTTAAACCTAGCTTCTTCCATGATATCACTCTCTCTCCCAATCAGTGGGTCAGTTGGATGTATCACAAATAACTGTCAAACCTTCTGATTTGACTTTTTGGTGGACATAGCTAACTGATCACAGCACCCTTTCATGCTGAGCCCATATAGTTTCACTCTTTGTCAGTACAGACTGCAGAACACTTTGAAGAACTGGAGAGATTCACCATTCCACCCCAGAACTAGGCCTGCTTCTGCCAGGGGTGCATTTCCCATGGCATCCAGGCCCTCATTCACCCCTTCTCCAAATGACCCTGTGGCCCAATGACAGTGCTCTAGCCAGTGCCATTCTGTGTCCACTGCCCTTCCAGCATTGATGGGAAACAGTGAGAAACATGCTTTTATTTTATATTTTGTCTATCTCTAACCCAGAGGAGCCCCTAAGCTCTTCTGCTTACAGGACTGCCAAGAGGCTTCCATGTTTGTAGGTATTTGTCTTAAACCAAAGTCAGCCTGGATTTATATTAGAAATTTCCTAAAATGTAGAGAAGAAAAGGAAGGAAAAGGATGTTATTGTTGTTGAATGCCTATCCACTGAGAACAGCAGAAGGACCATTTCTGGTTTTGCCAAAATTAGCATTGCTAGATAAATTGGGAGCCTTATATCCTCCCAGTTGCCAGGAGAGCATGCCAGCTAATTTTAGTCCTCTGTGTAAATATAACCAGCGCTGGTATGCACTGGCCTTCAACATTGACAAGGGACATTGACCTCCTCTTAGCAGCCAGAGAAGTGCCTGTGCTACTCAGGTATTGGCTGGGTGTTGAATTTTTACTGGGAAGGACCTTAGAGATCCTTTGGCCTGACCCACCCCATGCGTGGCTTCTTCAGCTTCTCACAGGGGAAAATTGTCCTAGCAAAGGTGGCATGTCCTGTGCAGCCTCAGTCATTTTTTCCCAGTAATGTAACTCCCTGGCAGAAGATTTGAGAATGAAATTTTAGGAGGAAATATTGAGTATGGGCCTACTTCTTTTTTTCTAGAAAGAGGCCCTTCTGGCTCAATTTCTGAGACCTTCTCATCCCCCAATGCCTATAATGTAGCTAAATGCAAATGTTTTCTAATCTAATAATTGGACCAGGTCACAACAGAACTTGCACAGCTAACCCACTGAATCGGATCTCCTGCTCGTACTAGCAGGGGCATGGTGATAATCTCTAGGGGGTAGGGGGATGGGGGTGAACACAACCAAAATAGAATAATAAAGAATTAAAGCACAAAGGTGGGAAGATGCTATACCTTAGGGAAGATACCACCTAGAGGAGGGGTTCTTAACAAGGGATCTGTGAGCTTGAGTTAAAATTAAAAAAAAAAACAAAAAACAAACAAACAAAAAAACGTTATTCTTGTGGGTACGTGTTGGTGTGGGTGTGATATATTTATTAAATAATACACAGTATAGTGTGGACTTAGTAAGGGGTCTGTGGTCTTCACCTGACTGGCAAAGGGGTCCATGGAACAAAAAAGGATAAGAACCCCTGACCTAGAACTATGGATATCAGGTATATCTCTCTCTTATTAACCTAATGGGTTAAATTAAAGTAATTCTCATTCCTATCTCTCACAGCTTGTATGGAGTTAAATGAGTTAATACATGTAAAGCATTTAGAAGAGTTCCTGCAAGATGGTAAATTCATTAAAAATGCTTCTTTGTTATTGCCTGGATTGAAATCGCTTACTAGCTGGATGATGTTAGGTGAGATAACGTAAACCCATGTCTGAGCATGGAAGGCAATGATATAAAGACCTCCCCATTTCCACCTAATGTCAGACTCCTCTAATATAACTTGGCCCCAGAACCTTTCATTGGGTTGGCATAGATTTTATCAGGTCTCTATTCCAGTCTGATGGTTCTTTCTGCTCAGAACTGACTTGTCCCCTTTTCCTTTCACAGGTCTTATTCTCCAATAAAATTTTTGCAATTTTATCTGCATTTCAGGATCTGCTTCCCAGAGAACCCAACTTGCAATATTTGGTACCAAGAATGGCCTGAGAAAGCAGGTGAAGATAAAGTTTGGGGGCTGGATCACTCACAGCTGATTATAAAAACCCCATCCCTGGTGGCAGGAAGTTTGCAACAGACAGCTTGTGGCACAAGATGGCAGTCCAGTTGTTAAAACATTCATCAGTGAGCTGAGATGGCATGTAGATAGAGGGGGATGTACTGGATGTGGCAATGATTCAGGAATTTGACATGTACAGGGGAATTTATAAACAAAAGGATAATGAAATTGGATGATTATTACTAAGTTACAGTGGTGCCCTACAGGAGGATATTGAAAAGCTCAGAGAAATTAACAAACAATTGAAACAAAGTGTGAAAGGAGTAGCTTTACAAAGAAGCCCTCTTACTGTGGGTGAGCAGAAAAAGCTGAAATTTAAGTGCAGAATTTAGCATGGTGATTGAACTTCTTAAGTCAAATTCTCAGCCAAGGCAGGGCTATTCTGCCAAAGCCAGAGCTTTGGGAAAACCTGAGACCCTAACACATGAGTCTGCGGCATCTGGATGAATGCACCCTAGACTGAATCTTCTGAGCCTGCAGGATTGGCTTGCCCATCTCCTTGAAGAGTTAGCACAATCCTCATGCAGAAAGGCAATACAGAGGACTTGACTCCTTCAAGAGCTGCCTCTCTTCTACGTTTTTGGACATCAGGCTTATAACCAGTTAAGTCACAGCATAACCCAGCCAGCTTTATCAAGGGTACATAAGTCTGGAGAGTTCTTTTTTTTAAACTTGGGGACACTCTCTTGAGATAAAGGATTTAACACTCTAGGTAATGGTGTAAATTCACTGCTAGTGTGGTTCTTAGAAGCCCGGAAAGCAATGGTCCACGCTGAGAGAGGTTGAATGCCTGAATGCTGTGGCGACAGAGGGAAAGAAGTTAAAAGGCTCAGGGGAGTGGGCTTGCAGGAACGGGCATATTTGTAAGGCCAGAAGGTGGATCAGAGGACACACATTTACCAAGTCCACTGGGAAGATGCTTGCAAGAGGGGCGTGGCCAGCATCACTAAGAGATTCAGTGCTCATTCTCCTCCAGGGCCAAGTCTGACAACAGAAGAGACTATCACAGAACTTTCCTCTCTGATAATAATGAGGATGATGGGGCACCCCCAAAATTGAGCCCAGGTGGAGGTACTTAACCATCAAAGTCAGGTGATTGTAATTATCATAACAACCAACAGGGACAGAGTAGCAGCCAATAGGGTCTAACCCATAGAACACGGTGAATAGAATGTAGCTTTCCTAGGAATAGAACAACAAGGGAGCTATTTAATATATAAAAAGTCATTTTATCCTTGCTAAGTTTCCAGACCTGGGCCAGTTTTCAGATTCAAAACCTGTTGGCTAAAGAGATGGTCAGGTCCCCAGGGTAAGTACCCTACAATACATGGCAAGTATACACTCTGATGATTCCCAAAGTCCTTCCCCAAAGGGATCTACTGTCATTTACTTGAGTGACTGTACCCTGGGGAAAAAGAAATAACCCTTCAAAGGACTGTTGGACGCAGAGTCTGAATTGTTATTGATACCTAAGGGCCTGAAGCATCATCACGGGCCTCTGTTAGAATGAGGGCACATGGAAATTAGATAATAAGTGGACTCCTGGTCAAAGAATGTTTTATAGTGTGTCCACTGGTCCATGTGCCACATAGTGGCCATTTCTCCTATTTCAAAATGTTCCCAGTAATATACTTAGCAGTTGAAATAACTCCCATATTGTGTCCTTGACCTGTGGGTAAGAGCTATCATAGTGGAGAAGGCCAAGTGCAAGCTTCTGAAATTGCTCCCTACCTACTGGCTGCGATAAGTTTATGAAAAACAGAATTGCATCCTGGAGGTTTGGGGTAGGAGGTATGTGATGGAGATTAAAGATCTAATGATGCAGGGGTGATGGTCCCTATCATATTTCCATTTAACTCTTCAGTCTGGTCCCTACAGAAAATAAAGATTGTCTGTAGACTATTGCACATGCAACAAAGTAGTGGCCTGATTGCATCTACTGTACCCAATGTGGTATCATTGCTGGAGCAAATAAATATGGACTTAGGTATATGGTATGCAACCACTAATTTGGAAAATGCATACTTTTCAAAACCAACCAGAAAAGATCACCAGAAACAGTTACATTCACACAGAATGGGCAACATTATGCATTTACAGTTTTACCTGAGGGCTATGTTAACTCTCCTGCCTTTTGTCATAATATAGTCCAACGAAGTTTGGGCTATCAGGATAATATGCAGAATAGCACATTGACCTCTTACATTGATGACATGCTCTTTGGGCTGGAGGAGGAAGGGGTGGTTGACACACTGGGAGCCTTGTAAGACACATGCTCTCCAGAAGGTGACAGATAAATACTAGAAGATTCATAACTCTCCCACTTCAGTAAAGCTTTTAGGGGTCCTGGGTTCATATCATGTTAGACATTCTTTCCAAAGTAAAAAATAAATTGCTACATCTTCCATTCCCTAATAAAAACAAGCAAGCCCAATGCCTGGTAGGCCTTTTCAGGTTATGGGGGCAATATATTCCACACCTCAGAATAATGCTCCACTCATATGCTGGGTGATACTAGACCAGTTTTGAATGGGGCCTAAAGTAGGAAAGGGCTCTGCAGCAGGTCCAGGTTACATATGGGTCCAATCCCAAGTAACTTGAATAAACCAGAGTACACAAGCAAGCCAAATAAGCAAGTACTCCAGAACTCCCACCACCCACCATCGCTGAACCTGCACCCCTCCCTCAGCTCACACCTATGATTGTATAAGGGCATCCCATACAGCCAGCTGAAGGAGAAGGGAAAAGCCCAACCTTCATTTATGGATGGATTGTCTATGTATGTGGATAAAAGCCAAAAATGGATAATGACTGTGTTACAGGCTCATTCAGCAGTAGCCTTGAAGGACAGTTGAAAGGGAACTGCAAGTAGTCCACCTGGCCATCTACTATGTTTGGAAGGAGAAGCAGACTGAGGTTAGAAGATATATAGACTCATGGGCAGTGGAAAATACCCTGGCTAGCTAGTCAGAGAACTAGAAAAGAAAAGATTAGAATAATAAAAACAAGGAGGTCTAGGGTAGAGGCAATGGATGGAAATATGGTAGTGTACCCAGAGGGGGAACATCTTTGAATCACATGAAAATGCCCACTGGAGAACATCTACTGTAGAAGAGGCAGCCAAGTAGACAAAATAGCTCATTCAGATGATGTTAGTCAGCCATCCCAGTGCTGGCACAGTGGGCACACTAGCAAAGTGGCTATGGTAGCAGAGATATAGGCAGCATGTATTAATTATCTATTACTATATAACAAATTACCCCAAAATTTAGTGGCTTAAAGTAACAACATTTGTAATCTCACAGTTTCTGTAGGTCTGGAATTCAGACATGGCTTAGCTGAGTCCTCTAATTCAGGGTCTCTCTCAGGCTGTAATCAAGGTGTCAGCCAGGGAAGTGATCTCATCTCAAGAATCTACTGCAGAAGGATCCTCTTCCAAGCTCACTCACCTGGTTGTGGGCAGGAGTCAGTTTCCTTAGTCCAGCCACCCTCCGTTCCTTGCCACATGGACCTCTCTTTATGGCAGCTGGCATCATCAGAGCAGACAAATGAGAAAGCCAGAGGGAGAGAGGAAGAGCGAGCCAGCAGGATGGTAGTGACATCCCATCACTTTTGCTGCGCTCCATACATTAGAAGCAAGTCACTAGGTCCAGACCACACTCAAGGAAAAGGGATTGTACAGGGTGTGAATCCTAGGAGGCAGGGATCATTGGGGATCATCTTAGAAGTCTGCCGTCCAAACAAGCATGGGCCAAACAGCATGGATACCCATTTACCAAAGCTTATCTAGCTGCTGCTGCCTACTAATGTCCAATCTGACTTTTGGCTGGAAATCCAAAATCAAGATGTTGGCAGGATCTTGCTTTCTCCAAAGTCTATAGCATTCTGGTGGTAGCTTGCCAGGAATCCATAACTCTGTATCTACCTCTGTTACATGACCATTTGTCTCTTTCTGTGTCCTACTCTGTGTCCAATTTCCTCTGCTTAAAAGGACAGCAGTAACATTGGATTAAGGCCCACCCTGATTCTGTTTGGCCTCGTCTTAATAGAATCCTTGAAGATCCTATTTACAAGTAAGTTCACATCCACAGGACCAGGAATTAGTACTTGAACATGTCTTTGTGGGGGCGTGATTCAATCCATAACAGAGGTCAGCAGGATACTTGTTGGAAAGTTGACTCATTGGGTCCCTTCTTTCCTGGAAATGCAAGTGATTCATTCTCACAGGAAAAGACATCTATTCCAGATATGGTTTGCCTTTCCTACTCACAAAGCTTCAGCCCTATCCAGGAATTTATGGTTGACTGACCCACTGGCATAGATAGAATCTGGTACAACATAGCGTTTGACCAGGGAACTTCCTTTATACTGAAAGAGATACAGGAATTGGCTATGACCATGGGATTCATTGTACTAGCCTCACCACCCAGAAGCTTCCATTTTGATAGAGCACTGGAATGGCCTGCTGAAGGTTCAACTGAAGCACCAGCTTAGAGGCAATAGCCTGTGAGAATGGAGTGTCATCCTCCAGAATGCAGTAAACACATTAAATTAGAGACCCAACATGGCACTAGGTCCCCAGTAAGAAGAATAAAAGGGTCAAAGAGCTAAGGGGTAGCAACAGGAGTGCCCCACTTATCCTCACTCCCAGTGACTCACCTGGGGACTCTGTGATTCCCATTCCTCCAACTCTAGGCTCTACAGGGTTAGGAGTCTTGGTCCCCAAAGAGAGTGTACTCTCACCAGGGACACAGCAAGAGTCTTACTGAACTGTAAGCTATGGCAGATCAGCAGGCAAGAAGAGGAGCCACCATTTTGTCAGGGGTAATTGATCCTGACCAATAAAAGAAGGAAGGACTGCTCTTATATAGGGAGGGCAGGGAGGAATATGTGTAGAACTCAGCTGAAGGACTTGAGCTCCTCTCAGTATCCCCTGGACCAACTGTGATGGTGAATGGACAAGAGCAGCAACCCTGGCCTGAGAAAAGAATAGTCTCCAGGACTCAGACCCCTCAGTAATAAGAGTTTGGGTATCACCACTGGGTAGCCTACCCAGACCAGCAGAGGTGGTAGCTGAGGGTTAGGAGAATTTATAAAAGGTTGTGGAAGAAGGCATGAGTACCAGTTACAGCCCCAAGACCACCTCCAGTGATAGGAATTGAAGTTCATTTCCTACTTCCTCTTCTGTTTCCACTCAGGAAGAAAGGCACACCAGGGTCTTGAAAAGCTGCTCCTTGCACAGTATAAGGATTAGATTGTGGCAGACATGGAGATGTGCCCAGATTCACCTTCAGAAAGAATGCATTGCCTGGCTCTGAGGATTGGGGTTAGCTGACAACCTCCAGCTGTTAGCACCTTTAGCGTCCACCCCAGCTTTCCAGCTGAGGTCACTGCTTTCTCAGGGCAGCCCCTAGCCAATAACTGAGCAAATGGCCTAGCCATTCCCACTCAATGCAGAACCCTCGAATATGCAGTCTTTACTCCAGAGATGCCTGTTGGCTGATGGAGACTTTGTCAGGTCTGCTCTGATAGGCCTTCCAGGCCAGTCCTTTTCTTCTCACAGATATCATTCCCCAATCATTTCCACTCCTCACTCCAACTCTGCATCTGCTTCCTGGAGAACCCAACCTGCAACCGTATGATATACTACAACTAAATGGTATGATTGGGAAAGGCACACAGGAAGGGCAGTTCGCCCAGTTGGGGGGGTGGGCAGGGAGGGTTTCTGGCCTCAGGTGGCCCTCTCTTCATAGTTTGATAAGAACAATTTACAGACTTTTTTTTCCATCTTTATATAAAATGCCATGGTTTTAAGTCCCACTGTATTAGTCAGCCAAAGGGGTGCTAATACAAAATACCAGAAATGGGTTGGTCTTTATAAAGGGTATTTATTTGGGGTAGAAGTCCACAGTTACCAGGCCATAAAGCATAAGTTTCTTCCCTCACCAAAGTCCATTGCCACCTGTTGGAGCAAGACAGCTGCCGACGGTTGCCAGGGTTCAGGCTTCTTGGGTTCCTCTCTTCCCTGGGGCTTTGTTTCTCTCTGAGCTTAGCTCCTCTGTTTCCACAACAAGGTCAGCTGTAGACTATCAGGCAAAATGGCTCACTTCTCTTCTCCTGGGGCCTTCTCTCAGCATCAAAACTCCAACATCAAAATTGCTTCCACTGTCCTTTGCCTTGCCTTTTATATTTGATTCCCCCCCCAAGGGGTGGGGCTCAACGCCCTACTGACATGGCCCAATCAAAGCCCCAATTATAACTTAATCATGCCCAGATGAACAGATCAGTTTACAAGCATAATCTAATATAGATTTTTGGAATTCATAATTACATCAAACTGTCAAACTGCAACACCCACCTTCCATCCAACCAGATGGCAAAAAAACCCTAAGTCCCTTCTAAATAGAAATTCTGGAGCTGTCTTTGGCCATGAGTATCTTTGGGACAAGAAGAATTTTCAACAGAGGGAGGAGTGGAAGCTATGCAGAAAATGACCCAACCCATCTGCAAACTTGGACTAGTCCCTGGGGCCTGCATGGGGCATTTATCTTACAAGAGCAGCTTTGGAATATGACCAGCCCAGTGAGGGAGAAATGCTATCATTGCACTCTAGGAAGGCATAGCCTACACAGGAAATTGTTATCTTACCTCCCTTTGGGAACAATGGGGAAGCTTTGTTTTATGCAGACATAAAAAACTAGTGGCCTTAGGGTCACATCTGGCATATTTTCTTTGGTCGTCCAATGCTATTGTTATTGTTTTTAATTGAACCAACATTCAAATATTAGAAGAGATCACATCACAATCCAGACTTCCAGGTTCTTTCTCAAATCAACAATGGCTGTCCCCTTTGCCTGGGGAAAGCCTGCTCCCATTTACACAGACCCTACCATTCCCGATTTTCTCAACAGAGAAGCCAATTGCACCATTGCTTTCTAGCACAAATATAAGGAATAGGTATCTGAATCCATATTTCAACCAAGAGTGGGAGAATAAATTTCTGCACAAGTAGGAAAGACTATATAGTACTTTTCTTCTGGCTCCCAGCCAACTTTAGTCATTTAATTTACATGTCTGAGTTTGTGACCCCTGAGTTAAATGGCTTCAGGGTCTCAGCCTCTCAGCCCTCCTGCTCTAGTTCAACTGTTTTGCCTACAGCATCCTCTGTCATTCTCCCGAACTGAGCCTCCAAGACTTGGTTTTTATCCCAGCTACTGAGTATCACCCCAAAGTGTAACCATGACTGCAGGCACCACAAGGGACGCCATGTCTAGGAAACTGGGGAGCTCCAAGCTGCTCCTGGGAAGATATCAGAAACAGAAATACAGGGCGAACTTTAACAGAAAAGCTCTGATCAGAGGAGATTTTGGGGTGCCCCTTCCTTCCTCTCCCTAACTGATACACCCACCCACCCAGTCCAGACCATACCTCACTATTAAAGGCACCAAGAAATGGAATTAGAAGACTGTACATGATTTACTCTTCCTTCTTGTTTAAAGTCATTGGGAGAAACTGATCAACCAGAGAAAGTCTGCAGCCAAGGCCTCATGGCTGGGGAGGGGGCCCTTTGGTCTCGGCATTCTGACCGGCAGCAGCTCCTGCGGAGTAGAGGTGAGAACAGGGTGGTGGCAATTTACTATATTTCCTTTGCTAATCCTCGAAGCCATGGTGTACTGCTGGGTGGGGTGGGGAAGACAAGCGGTGGGAGGGTAGCAGATCGCCCTAGCAGGAAGGAGAGTTTTGTCACTTACATTGTTTAGAGTTGCCAGTACATGATGAGAGTACAAAGCAGAATGAGTTTAATTCCATTTTATGACTATAAATTCTCCACAGACAGGGTCCCCCATTACTGCTACACCCAGGGCAGCCGCACCCGCCACCCATCCCTCCTTGGTGTGACCTTGCTCTTGACCCTCCATTACCTTTAAGCTTTCTGGCCAGCCTAGAACTATCCTGCCTGAACCTATTATACCAGGCCTCATAATTTTCATGTCTCATTTAATTTAATCTTCCTGATAACCTTGTGAGGTTGTGTAATCATGCTCTTTTTTCAGATGAAGAACTGAGGCTTAAGAAGATGAGGGAACTGGCCAAGGTCATAACCAGGAAGTGGTGTAGCATGGATCAGTCCAGGTTTGCCTGACTCCAAGTTCTTGCATCTTACTGAGCTGCTCAGCCACTTAGTTTCTTTCTGGTCAGATTCCCAGTCTTCCCACATTCTGGACTGGTGTCTACATTTTCTGATTTAGCCTTGGCATGCCCCTTGCACTGAACACTGAGCACCTCTTCCCTGGCTCAGATTTTTGCTTTTCTTCTCAACCATGTTTAGGATTCTCCCTCTTTTCATGCTGCCACTAGTTTTCCCAAGGAAGATCCCCCACCTAATGAACTTGGCTAGGTGTTCTTGGCATGAATCATGCAAGGAGGGTACTCCTGGGTCTTTTCTGTGAGTAGGATCTGACCAACTTGGATGTGCTTGTGCATGTGTGAGTGCGTGTGTGTGTACGCACACATGCACGTGTGGAATTTGGAAGTGCGCAGTGGCATGTAGGTGCATGGGATGGGTGGCAGAGTAGGTAGGTAGAGATACGGGGAGAAAACCTTGGAGTGACAAACCCTAGCCCTGGTTGCCCCTGCACATGTTATAAATATTTCTTCCAGGTAGATTCCTTACCTGAAGACCATTCCCTGGGTTAGCCTTTCCTTTTCCTGCCCGATGCTCTCCAGGAACAATTCCTTTGCTTCTTGAACATTAAGGCAGTGCTCAGTCCAGCAATGCAATACAACCTCGGGGTGCCCACCCCCACCTGAAGGATGATAAAGAGGCACTCTTCATTGACTAGGTCCTCTCTCCCTTGTATCAAGTCCTGGACCTTAGGGACACAGGCCATGCCATCTTCCCCGTTATGCCACTGTGCAGGGAGGACAGCTTCCAGGACACCAGGAGAGTCAAGAAGGAAGCAGGAAGTCAGATGAGGGTGTATTTTAAATTAACAATACCATTTAAGTACTGCACAGTGGTTTTAGAAATGGATTTTAATTTCATAAGTAATGCATATTCGTTGAGCAAAAATTAGAAAATCAATTTATTCCAGAAGATAAAAATCTCTCTGCACATCCAGGGAACCACTGATAATCTTTTATTGCATATTCTCCGAGACTTTTCCTATTGCTATGAATGTGAATGTGTGTGTGTGTACGTTTTTTCTTTTTTTAATCTGGTTGCGTCATCGCGCAGGGGCCGGCACCCTCCCCGCTGTGCAGGTCTGGGACACCTTATTTCTTTTTTTACCAGGAGGTCCCGGGGATCGACCCCAGGTCCTCCATATGGTAAATGGGAACTCAACTGCTTAAGCCACAGCCACTACCCTGTATGTATGTATTTTTACAACAAGCATGGGAAGTACATACAATTTTTTTTTTTATTGTGGGTAAAAATCAAAATTTTCACAATACATACCAACATTTGCAAAATGATATATAAATACATACAATTTTATAACCTGCTTTTCTAAGGAATTGATTATTATGGCTTTGGTATAGTTCAAAATTTTCAGAAATGCGGGCTTCCCTATGTTACACTTTCTAATTTGTAATTTAATGCATCATTTACCAAACAAGTGACTCTAGGGTGGGCCAGGAGCAAAAATCAATTTTTTTAGTTTCTGACTTAATGTGTGCCTTATCTGTGCTTGGACAGCACCTCATTTAATCCTTACATTAAGTTGATCTTTTCACTCTAATTCTATAGGTAAGGAAATCAGTGCTTAATGAACCTGTTCAAGATCACATAGCTATGAAGTGGCAGATCTTCTCACATCTCTGTGATGTCAAAATCAAACTCTTTCCAAATTACATTAATCTGTCATTGAGATAGAACTTGACTTTGTGCTGGCAGGAGAAGTATTTAGTAAGAATGAGATTAAGACTATAAAAGAAAATGTCCACCATTACCATAGAACCAATTGCCAGCAACAGTGTGTGAAGGTCTCTGGTAGAGGCCCACATAGAAAGTCAGTCTCAGCCTCTACCAAGGAGCCTTTCCTTAAGCAGACTCATTAAGAGGCAGAACCATCTTTGCCCTCTCAAGATAGAGAAAAGTTGGCAGACTTGGGGCCCTGCTGCCTGGAGTTGACTGGCAACAACATCTCAGCCCTAATATGGGCTCCAGGGAATTGGGGCAAAACACACAAAGGTCTATTAAATTCAACGTTTACCTTGGAAGAGGATCCCTTCCATTTCTTCTTTCAGGATAAAACAGGCTAATTTCTCTGTGGTCACTCATGGACATTGACCACATTCTGAAAGAGCAAGACAAATAATTGCTCCATTTCAGAAGGCCCTTTTTTTTTCAGGGGATGAAACCCAAGAATATATATACCCACCTGCAGATTTTGGTACTTGTACTGTAAGGATGAGAGGATTAGCACTCTACAGCTTTACCCTTTGCTTACAAGGAGAATAGTTGTTTGCTAGAATGACAGTCACTCATTTCCTTCAATGCCATAGTCATAACTCTAAACTGTTTTAATGTCTTTGAAAAGAATTAATTAGCTCTTCTATTGATACTTCTAAAGTGTTTTCATGTGTGTCTGGTTTTTAATCAGCCTTTAGAAGAACTTCCATGGTAGCCATTTTAACAGGTAACAGACTTTTCAGGAAATGCTCAATGCTTTGTAGCAAGGGAAAAGATTGTGTTTTTTTTTTTTTGCAATTCAGAAATCTAATTACTCATTGATAAAAGTGAACTATTGATGAAAATTCCTTTACAAATGAAAGGTATGTCTTATAATTGCTTTTTTTTTCTCAGTTGGAAAATCATGCCATGGACAATTTGTTTAATTATAAGGAATCTTTTAAGTATAAGGCAATACTCAGACACTGCTAGTAAAATCAGATTATTTGTAACTTCCACAGTGAAATTCATTATTTCTTCTGGTGGCACATCCCTATGTCTGACAGTCATTTTCATTCCAAATGCTCTTCTTAGTTTATCCTTAAATCAGATTTATCGAGAGTCATTGAGCACCTACTGTGTACCAGGTTCATTTGATTATCATTATCTTAAATAATTCTCAAACCCAATTCCATACAACAGAGAGTAAGTAGTAAAGCAGCAAATACATCCCCATTTTCCAGGTGATAAAATTGAACTTTAGGGCAATCAACTGACATGGTAAAAGTTATACAACTAATAAGAATTTGAACCCAGGCTTTAAGACTCTAGTGCCCATCAAGACACAACTGCTTTGCTAAGGGGCTGCAAATGTGGAAATGCAACCAGCTACACACACACCTGTCCCTTATTTCTTCCTGGTCTCTAACTTCAGGGCTCAGGGGCCAGTTCCCAGACCTACTCATCAGAATCATTGGCTTAGGCCTTGGACATCTATATTTTTAAAGCTTTCTAAGTCAGTATCAGGTGGAAAGAATTGAGAACCCTGCTTAAAATCCATGAATCAAATTTCTTTGGCCTCTGCTCATAAATCTCATTTTCTGAAAACCATCTTCATTTTTATGTTGCGCCCTTTGGGATCCATTCCTCATAATTAACATGGAATAGCTCTATAAGAGACACAGGAGACAGAATGATAAAACTTGTGGCCTGCTTCCTTCTTGCAAAACCACTTCATTATCTTCTCACGCATTCAATGATTAGGTAAACAATATAGTTACTTTTTTTCTAAAGCTAAAAGAGGTCTGTAAGTATAGGTGTGGAAGTAAAATACATTGAGGTAATTGAACGAACATAGACTTTGGAGTCTGTGGTATAATGAAAAACTTGGCTGGGCTTTATCCTCAGTTCCTGGGAAGCAACCTTTGAGTCTTTGGAATTTCCCATGATAGTAGTGAGTTCTGTTCTTCATGATGGGCCCAGGACCATACCTGATAGTTCTTATGCCACAGCGTGAGGCCAGCCAAACCTGCAGCTTTAGGGTGGAGACTGGTCACACCAGAAAGACCAACCATGTGAATAGTGGGTTGGGCTTTGAGCCTTCATATCAGCTCACCATCCCTACCTCTGGGAGAGGAGGGGGGATGCAGGTTGTGCTCAACCACGTGGACATTGATTCTATCAATCATGCAAGTAAACTTGGGCACTCTAAGTCACAAGGAGCTTCCATGATTGAGAAAATACATCAGATATTGTTGTTGTGTCGGGAGGGTGACATGTTCTGACTCCACCTGGAGAGGACACAGACGCTTGCGTCAGAGACCCTCCCAGACCTCACCCCATGCATCTCTTCTTTTGCCTTCTTATTTGTATCCTTTTACTATACTAAAGTTATTGTCATAAGTATAGCATTGTCAGTGAGTTCTGTGAGTTGTTCTACTGAATTATCGAACCTGAGGGGGTGGTGGGAACCCCCATATTTGTAGCCAGTTGGTCAGAAGTGCAGGTGGCCTGGATCCCCGAACTTGAGGCTGGTACCTGAAGGGCCATCTTAGAGAGGATGCCCCTAAACTGTGGGGTCTGGCCTAACTCTATAGTTAGAGTCATAATTGAATTGGATTGAGTTACTGCAGTATTGGCATTTGGTATTGAAAGCTACGGTAGAAGTTGCTGGTAGAGGTTTTTTTTCCCTTTAACTTTTATTTTGAAATAATTTTAAACTTAGTTGCAAAAATAAACCCCATATATAGAACCCAACACATCCCCCCCATACCAAGACCCACCAATTTTAACTTTTTGTGACCCTTGTCATTTCTCTTCTCTCTCTCTCTCTTCCCTTCCTCCCTCCCTCCCTCCCTTCCTTCTCTCTCTCTCTCTTTCACCTATCATCCATCTATCTGTCTATCTATCCATCTATCTATCTAATCTGCCTATCTTTCAATCTATTTATTTAATTGTTTTTTCTGAACATTTGAGAGCAGGTTGTACACATCATATTCATTGAACACATAATACTTCCATGTACATTTCCTATGAACAAGAATATTTACTTATGTAGTTACCTTAAGTACTGTTATCAAATTCAAGAAATTTAATGTTGCTATAACTCTTGCAGTCTATATTCCAATTTTCTTCTTATATCTCAGTAATGTCCTTTTGAGCTTTTTCTCCTCCATTCTAAGATCCCATCCAGTATCATGTATTGCATTTAATTGTCATTATCTCTGTAATTTCTTTTTCTTTTTTTTATTGTGAAAATATATGTACAACATAAGTCTTCCCACCCAACCCCTCCCAAGCACACCATTCAATGGGATTAATCATATTCACATTGTTGCAGTACCCTCATGACTGCCATTAAGTACTAGAGCTTTCCCTTTACCCCAAACAGAAATCCCACACACATTTTTGAATTAATACCCCATTGCCCCTGGCTCCCGACCCCTGTAACCTATGTACTCTACTGTCTGTCTCTATGAGTTTGCATATTTTCTGATATTTTCTTTGTGGTTATAATAGGGCTTAAATTTAACATCCTAAATCTATAACGATCTTTTTTACTATGATACCAAAGTAACAACATCAATAGCATACATAAACTATGTTCCTATACTCCATCGCCCCCCAACCTTTATGTAGTTCTTGTCACAAATTACAAGTTTATACATTATGAGTCCAAAACATTAGTTTATTATTACAGTTTATGCATTTGCCTTTTAGATCCTGTAGGAAGAAAAAGTAGTTACAAACTGAAATTTCAGTCTTTACCAGAGATCTTTATTTCTTCATGTGGCTTCAGTCAATTGTCTGATGTCCTTTCCTTGCAATCTGCAGAACATCCGTTAGCATCTCTTGTAGGCCTGGAACAGTGGTAACAAGCTCCTTCAACTTTTATTTATCTGGGAACATGTTAATCTCATCCTCATTTTTGAAACACAGTTTTGCTGGATACAGACTTATTGGTTGACAGATTTTGCTTAAACCACTTTAAATATGTCATCTCACTGCCTCCTTGCCTCCATGGTTTCTGATGAGAAATCGGCCCTTTAACTTTCGAGGCTCCCTTGCATGTGATAAGTTGCTTCTCTCTTGCAGCTTTCAGAATTATCTCTACCTTTGGAATTCAACAGTTTGATTATAATCATGGTGCGGTACAGGTCTATTTGGGTTTATACTGTTTGCCATTTGTTGAGTGTCTTGGATGTGTATATTCAGGTCTTTCATTAAATTTGGGGAGTTTTTAGCCATTATTTCTTTAAATATTCTCTCTGCCCCCTTTCTTTCTTTCTTCTGCTTCTGGGTTTTCCACAATGTGTATATTGTTACACTTGATGGTATCCCACAGGATCCTAAGGCTCTGTTCACTTTCCTTTATTCTTTTTTCTCTCTTCTCTTTTTCTTTTTTAGAGAAGTTGTGGGTTTACAGAACAATAAAATACAGGATTCCCATATACCACTCCACCACCATTATCTTGCATTGATGTGGAATATTTGTTACAATTGATGATAGCAAATTTTTATAATTATATTATTAATTAAAGCCCATGGTTTAACTTAGGCCTCACTGTTTGTGTAGTACAGTTCCATGGATTTTTCAAAATTTTTTTTATTCTGTTACCATATATACAATCCAACATCCCTCCTTTTAATAATATTCATATATATATTTCTTTTTCTCCTCCTCCCCCCCCCACCCCACTTGCTGTCTGTGTCCATTCACTGGGTGATCTTCTGTGTCTGTTTCTTGCCTTCTCTTCTCATTTTTCTCCTCCAGGCTTCACCGGAATTCGATCCTAGGGACCTCCGAAGTGGGAGAGAGGCACCCTGTCACTTGCACCACCTCAGTTCCTGGTTTCTGATGCATCCCACATTGACTCTCCCCTGAGTCTCTCTTTTGTTGCGTCATCATCTTGCTGCGTGGTTCGCCATGTGGGCCCAGCTCGCCTGCTCACCTTTTTGACTGGAGGCCCTGGGATCAAACCCGGGTCCTCCCATATGGTAGATGGATAATCAATCACTTGAGCCACATCCACTTCCCCAGATATATATTTCAGTGCTGTTAATTGTGTTTACAATGTTATGCTACCATCACTACCATCCATTACCAAAACATCTCCATCATTCCAAATAGGAACCCTGTACATGTTGAGCCTTAACTTCCCAATCCCTATCCCCACCCATCCCGTGGTAAACTATATTCTAGATTCTTACTCTATGACTTTGCTTATTCTAATTGTTTCAAATCACTGATATCATACAATATTTATTCTTTTGTGTCTGGCTTATTTCACTTAACATGATGTCTTCAAGTTTCATCCATGTTATTGCATGTATCAGGACTTCATTCCTTTTTATGACTGAATAATATTCCACTGTGTGTATATACCACATTTTATTTATCCATCATTGGTTGATGGACCCTTGGGTTGCTTCCTTCTTTTGGCAATCGTGAATAATGCTGCTGTGAACATTGGTGTGCAAAAATCTGTTCAAGTCCCTGCTTTCACTTCCTTTGGAAAGGAATAGTGGGATTGCCAGGTCATATGGTCGTTCTATACTTAGCTTTCTGAGTAACTGTCAAACTGTCTTCCATACCATCTGAACAATTTTACATTGCTATCAGCAATGAATGAGTGTCCCTATTTCTCCGTATCCTCTCCAACATTTGTTATTTTCCATTTTTTAAATAGCAGCCATTCTAATGGGTGTGAAATGGTATCTCATTGTGGTTTTGATTTGCATTTCCCTGATGGTCAATGATGTTGGTCATCTTATTATGTGCTTTCTGGCCACTTGTATATCTTCTTTGGAGAGATGTCTGTTCAAGTCTTTTGCCTATTTAATTGGGTTGTTTGTCTTTTTGTTGCTAAGTTGAAGGATTTCTTTTTTTCTAAAATTTTATTGAAGTACATCATTCATTCATGAACATACATAAAAAATAAGTGTATAGTAAAAGTTATGGACTTACAAAAACAAACATACATATCATCATACAGGGCTCCCATACATCACCCCACCACCAACACCTTTCATTGTTGTGAAATATTTGTTACAAACTATGAAAAAGCATTGTCAAAATGGTACTGCTAACTATAGCCCATAGCTTACATTTGGTGTATTTTTCCTCCAACCCACCTGATTAATATATATAATTACAAATATATAATAACCCTGTATTATGTATTTGTTATAGTTCATGAGAGAATGTTCTCATACTTCTTCTATTAACCACAGTTGAAGGATTTCTTTATATATACTGGATATTAATCCTTTATTGGATATGTGGTTTCCAAATATTTTCTCCCATTACGTAGGTTGCCATTTTACTTTCATGATAAAGTCCTTTGAGGAACAAAAGTTTTTTTGTTTTGATGTGTCTCATTTATCTATTTTATTCTTTTGCTGCTTGTGCTTTGGGTGAAAATTCTAAGAAACCTTTGCCTAATAACAAGGTTCCAAAGATGCTTCCTTATGCTTTCTTCTAGGAATTTGAGAGTTCTAGTTCTTATATTTAAGTCTTTGACCCATTTTGAGTTGATTTTTGTTTATGGTGTGAGGTGGGTGCCCCTCATTCTTCTTCTTTTATTTTTTTTCACATGGAGATACAATTTTCCCAGCACCATTTGTTGAAAAGACTATTCCTTCCCAATTAAATGGTTTTTGCCACCTTGTTAAAAATCATTTGGCTATAAATGTGTGTTGATTTCTGCCCTCTCAATTCTATTCTATTGGACTATATGTTTGTCCTTGTGCCAGTACCATGCTGTTTTAATTACTGTGGTTTTGTAGTAAGTTTTAAGGTTGGGAAATTTGAGTCATGCAGCTTCATTCATCTTTTTCCAGATGGCTTTAGTTATTCAGGGTCCCTTACCTTCCATATAAATTTGATGATTGACTTTTCCATTTTGCAAAGAAGGTTGTTGGAATTTTTACTGGGATTTCATTGACTCTATAAATTGCTTTGGGTAGTATTGACATCTTAATGATATTCAGTCTTCTGATCCATGAGTACAGAATATCCTTCCATTTATTTAGGTTTTCTTTGATTTCTTTTAGCAATGTTTTGTAGTTTTCTGTGTACAAGTCCTTTACATCCTTGGTTAGATTTATTCCTAGATATTTGATCCACTTTTCTTTGTTCTTTCTGCTCCTAAGACTGGATGATTTCAATTGTTCTATTTTCAAATTCACTGATTCTTTCTTCTGCCAGTTCCCATCTGCTGTTGAGTACCTCTAGGAAATTTTTTTATTTCTGTTACTGTTCTCTTCACCTCTGTTTGCTTCCTTTTCATAATTTCCATCTTTCTATTGATATTCTCTGTGTTCATCCATCATTTTCCTGTTTTCCTTTAGTTCTTTAGCCGTGCTTTCCATTGGCATATTTTGGACCACTTTTAAAAAGCCTTTGCCTGGAATGTCCCAGATCTGATCCTTCACATTGATGGTTTCTAATGCTTTAATTTTCTCCTTTGCCTGGGTCATCACTTCCTGTCTCTTTGTATGTTTTGTGGAAACCTGTATATTTTAAAATTTTACTTTGTTATCACTGGGATTTAGACTCTGAGGCATCTGTTCCTTAAGCTTATATCCAGCTAGTGCTATGACAGACTCTTCCTGAATGCCAGGAGCTAACAAAAAAATAAAAGAAGAAGAAGAAAGAAAGGAAAAAAGAAAACACCTTTCCCGGTCTTTGCAGATTGACCTGTGCAAGAGCTCTCCTTCAGGGCTTGTCCATACAGTGAGTTTAGAGAATAACTCCAGGCCAAAGCATAGGAGTATCCCAATCCTTTCTTCTCATGGCTCTTGTCTTGAGCATGTGCATGTAGCCCTGGAAACACCCCCATTTACAAAGATACAAATTCCCCCTTTTCCTTAGCAAAGAGTTTCCTCATGCTCAGGCTACTGCATTGCGTGTCCTACAGCCAGCAATCCCTTGCCCTAGGCAGCTCGACTTGACTACTCTCTCACAGCATTTTGTAGGAGAACTCAGTGTGTTGCTTTCTACATTCAGGGCAAGTTCTGGGGTGGCAAGTGTTTTAGGACACCACCAGACAGATTGAGCCAGACATATAAGCTCCAGTATGGGCATGAGAGTTACTTGCTTCTTCCGGAACCAGGACCAGGGATCTGCACTAGGAGCAGAGACCAGCTCAGTGATGAGCCCATGAGAGGATGGGGGAGGGTCCTGCCAGTGCACCATAAAAGTCTACCGCTTTTAAATGGCATTTGTCTTGATTCAGCACATGCCCATTACAGCATCCTTTAACTGTTTTCTGAAGCCTTAAGAAAAGAAGTTTCTGCCAGTTTTTGGTGGTTGTTCAAAGCTTCTGTGGGTGGATGGAGCCCTAAAGCTTCTCACTCTGCCATCTTGATTGGGGCAAAATGCTTGTAGAGGTTTTTGATACCTTTAAAGGGCCCAACAAACTTTTCTTCAAATGATGAGGTTACATGACTTTGGTTAAATCATTTAACCTCTAAGAACCTGTAAAATATAGATAACCACAGATATCTCTTGGAAGTGTTGGGATATCATCTATGTGTCTCAAATAAATCTGGGCCTTCTTCCTCCCATTCTGTCTAACCAGGGTGTCACACTCAAAGGGAACAGATATCTACTCCAAAATACCTTGAAAAGCAATATATAGCTATACAAAAGTCTCTTCAAAGATGACAAATGGCAGCAATCCATTATGATCCCATATGATTAAGCCATGGATTTGAGAGCCAGGCTGCATAAATTCAAATCCTGTCTCTCCACTTACTTGTTGTATGTCCTTAGCAGATTCCTGAGGTCATCTCTGTGCCTCATTCTCTTCATCTGTAAAATGGAGGTAATGGTATTTACTTCACAAAACTATTGTTAGGATTAGACATATTAAGGAATATAAAGAACAGCATCTGGGACATAGTAAAGTGCTAGAAAGTAGTTGCCATGATACTTTCTATTTGTTCTTACACCTCCTTGGAGTATAACTTTCCTCTCCAGGCAGGAAATGTGAGTTACAAAGCAGGTCGGCAAGTTTGTTGACACTTCGTGGCTTAGGAGACTTCTGAAGCTCCCTGCTTCAGTTTCTCTTCATTATCTGTCCCCTGTCCTTCAGCTCCACAGTACCATACACAGCTAGAGATCCATCTGAAGCTTACACAATTTGTGAGACCTTCTTTAAGAAAAATAATTTTTAAAGTATAAATACAATTTAGGCACAAAAGTGAATATTTATTTAGAATTCAAATTCCTAGAGTCTTAGAAATTCAGGGCCATTCCTCTGCAACCTTTTTAGGCAATTTACTAGAAATGCTTCCTAATGGCAACCTGGCTTTTCTTTTCCACTTAGAGCATGCTGCAGCTACCTGCAACAGCCAGCATTCACAGGGGCCACGCAAACTTTATTAGCTTCCCAGGAAATCCACCTCTGAACCTAGATCATAGGATTGTGGAATGGGATTGGAGGGTGACCTCAGATTACATAGCCTCCATTTTTTTCTTTTACAAATAAGAAAATGAACCCAGAAAGGTAAAGTCATTTCCCACTGTCGCACAGTTTTTATCATTAGGAATAAGAACCCAGGTCTCTTGCTTTCCAGTCTGGTTCTGGCTTCTAAATTACTTTTCTGATATGGGGCAGCATTATGAAGGAAGTGGTCAGAACCACGAGCTTAGAGTCAAAAGATTTGAGTTAAAAATCCCTGACCTGCATAGCAGTACTATTCACATAGCCAAAAGGTGGAAACAACACAAATGTACATAAGTGGTTGAGTGGATTATCCAAATGTGGTATATAAACACGTTGGAATATTATTTGGCTGTAAAAAGGAATGAACTACTGCCTACAACATGGACGAACTTGAAAACATTATGTTAAATGAAAGAAGTCAGACACAAAAGGCCACATATTGCATGATTCCATTTATATGAAATATCCAACATAGGCAAATTCAAATAAAGAAATGAGTGGTTGCCAGGGACTGGGCTGAGAGAGGAATGGGGAATGACTGTGTAACACGTACCGAGTGTCCTTTTGGAGTGATGAAAATATTTTGGAACTCGATAGTGGTGATGGTCGCACAACAGTGTGAATGTACTAAATGCCACTGAAATGTACACATAAAATAATTTAAATGATAAATTTTATGTTATTTGTGTTTCATCACAATAAAAATAAAAATCTCTGGTCTGCATCTTACTAGCAGTGAGATTTTAAGCAAGTCACTTAGTTTCTCAGAATCTTATTCTTCCATATTAAAATGGAGAGTTACCTACATGCCTCTTGGATTTGTTGTGTACATTGAGTGAAATAACATGTCTGAAAAGGTATAAAACATGGAAGATGCTTAATAAACATTAATTGTTGCATCATCTCTAAAGCTATCCTTTGGACTATGCCTTTTACAGGAGTATGTGCATTTGGAGCAAGGGAATATGAAATTAACTGATAAAACTAAAGTTTCATAAATTATTTTTTGCAAGGCTAAATGAAAAAGAATCACACATCCTTATATGACTTTTACAGTTTGAATAGTCTGGGTGCCAGTTTCCCAGGGTAAAAGATGACTATAAAATTAACTCTAGCCATCTAGGAAAATAAAGTACAATTCATATAGTCTCCATTCTGCTTATGATTTCTTCATGGCTTGCTTTATGCATTTAAAAATATGAATTCCAACCAATATTTTAAATATGGGGTATTGATTCCATTTCCTGTTTTACTTCATGACAGAAGAGATTTCATGCTGGTCATATACACATTCAAGCAGAAAGCCATTTCGCTTTTTCCATTTGTTTTCATTACTTTTTTCTATATTTGTTCTTTGACACTGTTTGTATTGAAGGCAGGGTTTGCCTTCTTTTCACTTTATCTCTCCATGGTAACAGATAGATTGCAGTGCCGCACACAAAAAATGCAGAATTACGACCTCCCTGGCAGATCAGGCAGAAAGAAATGTGTACAATGAAACTGGTAATGGAAACTTGGGGGTACTTAATGAATAAGCCAAATTTTTATTTTTCAGATGGAATATAAATCACGATTCCTTTCACATCTTCTCTTTTCTCCTTAGGAAAGACCCCTGATAGGCACGCAATAGATATTTGTAGAAGGAAGGACTGATTGACTGTCACCATTTCTTTTTCTAAGCACTCACCAGTCATCTGATTAAGAATATATTTGAGAAGTCATAACTATAATTATTATAGTTTATTGAATGCTTTTCATCTACCGTGCACTTTACCAAATGCTTTACATATGAGTCCATTACATTCTCCCCACAGCGCTATGAAGTGGTCATTATTGTCTCCTGTTGGTAAATGAACAACCTCAGGCTCAGAGAGGTTAAGTGACATTCTCAAGGTCATGGCTTACAGCTAGTAAGTGGGGGAACTGAGATTTGATGGCAAAGCTTGGGCTCTTAACCTCTCTGCTGACATGCCAACCCAGAATTTTACAGGGGCATCATCATCTCTATAGATCTATTATTTCTACAAGCTACCACCGCCACTTCTATGTTAAAAGGAGATACGTTTGTTCATCTCTAATGTGTTCCCGTGCTTACTTGGAGGTTTCTGATAGTGGCTCTGCATCACAACTCCAATCTTCTTCAGTATTCATATGAAGTAGCTACAGACCCTCTTTTTATTATTATTAAATGATGTTTACTATAGTCCTTCCAATATGAAGTTCAAGCTCTTTTCTGAAGATTATTCTCATTGACAATTCATTCTCCTTAGAAGTACTTATAAAGTACAGACATGAGCATATGCTTTGGGCTCATGGTGTTGAATTCTGTGTGACTGTGGTTAGGTTGCTTAGTCTCCTGAGCCTCAGTTTTCCTTATCTGTAAAATGGGAATGCAGTACTGTGCTATCAATTTCCTGGTATTCTTAGGTGCTCAACAAATGTTACTTTCCTCTCTTTTTCCCTCTTGTACAGAAAATTAGAGATTAAGCTCATCCTTCAATCTCATCTTAAATATCACCTAAATGTAAAGCCTCCCCCGACCACTTGATATAAATAGAACCCCTCTTATTCTTATCATTCTCTGTCATTGTACACTGTTTCCTCAATAGTGCTCATCTGCAATTTGTATGTTTGTGTCATGTATTATCTCTCTCCCCTCCTAGACCAAGCTTCATGTGGATGGGAACAAACTCTGTTTTATTTCCCACTGTATATTGACCACCTAGCACAGTGACTAGCATATAGTGTTTGCCTAATAAATACTTGTTGAATAGATTTAAAAAGTGAATGAGTGAATGAATGAATGAACTATTGTTCTCATCTTTCCTCCAGTTCCTTATCAAAATCTACACAGGGCCACCATACTCTTAAGTCACCAGGCTTAGAACTTAGGCGTCATCTTTGATCTGCTCTCACTAACCTCTCTGAAATCTTCTTGATTTTTTACTCTACGTTCTGTCTCAGATCTGCTCTTTCCCTTCTGGTTCTGTAGGCTCTATCGAGTCAAGACCCAGTTATGTCACCCCCAAATTGTTGTAATAGCTTCTTGAACACCTTCTCTTTAAGATCTCTATCCCATCCAGTTCTTCGTCTACAGTGTTTGGGATTCTTCTGTTTAGGAATTTACTGCAGCTTTATATCTCTTCAGGGATAATTTCTAAATCCCTTATCATCAATTAACTAGACCATTTTCTTATTCTTCACAAGAATAAGAACAAGAGGCTACTAAATCTAGTCTCTAACAAAGGGCTTATCATTTCTGCCTCCAAACTTTCTCTTGTACCAGTCCTCCTGACTGAAATTTCCTCTCCATGACTGTCAGAACTTATCCTGTCCCTATAAATCCCTAGTTTGAAATTTATCTTCCATGATTAGACATTGCACTTTTCGCTCAGCTCTATCATTAACTAGTTTGGGATCACAGATAAGCCCTTTAAAGTTTTATCTCTATAGGCAAATTTTCCAGACATGCTTACATAGAAATGCTCCCCAAAAGATTGGATGCCCTGGGATTTGTGGTGCCCTCATTAATTACTGAAGGAAATGTCTCTTTTACTTGGTACCCAGGAGGTTTTAGGCCTTGGAAAAAGTCCCTAGAGTAAGATGTATGAGAAGCGTGTCTTTCTTTTGTAAAGTGAGAAAATGACTATTGTTAACGTGAGCCACTTCTTGGGTAGATTAAATTTAATAAAAATATCAGATTTAATAATAATAATATGAAAGTTGAGGATCTGGTTCAAAGATGTGGCTCAAGTGCCCCTTGACAAATATTCCCATTCCCCTAGAAATTATAAATGTTCCAGTCTGAGCATCACTAGACTGGAAGATGCCTGAAGTCCTTTCCAATTATAAGATTACGTATAATTTGCAATTAAGCTACCACTTGGCATCCTGTGAAGAGCAAGTTCTGGAGCCAGTCAACCTGTATTTCACTAAGTTCTACCACTTAGTACCTGTGTGACCGTGGGCATGTTACTCATCCATTTCTTGACTAAATGGGATCCTCAGAGGGCTGCTATGAGGAGTAAATGAAGACAGTGTCCAGCACATACAGTAAGTACCTAGTAAATATCAGCCACTGCTACTACTACCACTACCACTACAAACAGAGAGATACCCTGACAAGAGTTTGAGAAATCAGACATATCAGTTTGTTGGGGAGATACCTGCACATAGGGTAACGTGAACCGTGTGCAATGATGCTTCTAAGGAAATTCTTTCATTAAGCAAATGCTTATTTATTACCATTAGCTCTGTGCTAGCTGTTAAAGAACAGGTATATCAAAACCCCTGCCCTCCAGGAGCTAAGTCTAGACCAGAAAGTTAAGTCACAGTGCAGTCTATCATGCAATTAAAGGGAGTGGAGGTGGCTCAAGCAATTAGACACCTCCCTCCCACATCAGAGGTCCTGGGTTAGGCAACCAGTGCCTCCTAAAGAAACAAGGAAGATGAACAGACACAGCAAGTAAAAAACAAGGGGGTGAGGAGAAATAAATAAATAAAATAAATCGTGCAGTTAAGGGGGCAACATGATTGATAGAGAGTACCTGCTGCAGGAAGCCAGAAAAGGGGAGAGCAGTGAGGGCTGAGGCCCATAGAACTGAGCTGTGCTCTAGAGGAGAATGTGTTTTGGATCAATGTGGAGAGAGCTGAGCACAGAGAAACTCTGGTATTTTACCCATAGCCAGTGTATCTGGGGAGAAAGAAGAGCTAGCAGAGGACACTAGATTGATTTGAGAGATGAAATGAGCTCAGTCAGTCCACATTTATTCTTCATGAGAAAGAGATAATGGTCCCAAATGAACAGCTGAGAGGGATAAATGCAAAGTCCTGTGCTTATGTCCAAAATTTCAGTTGCACAAGTACAGAAGTGGGGAACCCTAAACTGACAGTTGTTCATGTGAAAAAACCAGGAGGGGGGAATTAGGGATTAATCAATTGCAAGCTCAATATGACCAAGAATTTTTCAGCCTGTGCTGAAACTCCTAAACCATCTTAGGATGCTGACAAGATCAGGAGAATCATTGTTCAATGTGAGTTTGTTTTTTTTGTTGTTGTTTTTGGTGCCCATGAAGTGACTTTTGAAAAGACTATTTAGGAGGCTTATTTTGGTTTTAAAATTTATTATACAATGTTTTAAGTACAAATTTAAAAAATCTAGTTCTTTACAAATTAAGCTTTTAAATTAAGCTTACAAAGCCTATCATTTAATTTTTTTTTTTTGACAATGTTTAGTTGCTACACCTTACCATCTGCACAACAGTCACAACAATGCTAACATCCAAAAAAAAAAAGGGTTTTAATATGCAGTGAGGAAGGGGGAGGGTGGTTGGGTATGTGGGATTCTCTAGCACTCCGTGTATGACCTCGCTGCGACCCAAAACCTCTCCGAAAATTAAATGAAAATTTGGGAGACACTGGGGAATGAGAGGGGCAAGGCGTCACGGCACACTGGACATCCGACAACACAGTGACAAAAGGAAAAAAGAATAATTTTTTTTTTAAAGGGAATTTTTTTGAATGTCCCAATCTGCCAATCATACTTTGTTTTCTTGTTTGTTTGTTTTTTTCCTGAGTTTCCTTGTGTCTATCTCCCGCATCCGAGCCTATCATTGTCGTTTCCTCTTCCTATCAAGTGCACCTGGCCATTACATGGGCTACATGTTCAGGGAAGACCTAGGTCACAGAAGGGCTACAATGGGGGCTGCAGAGGACCACCGGTGGGGGGTGTCTGGGAGGGGTATCCATGGGAGCAAGTTCATCCGAACATACATGAAAGCCATACAAAATTGTTCAAATGATCAAAGGATGGGGCACGGTGGGTGGACAATCACTCAACAAATGAGGGAATCCGAACTCCAAGCCTGGAGAGCTCTGCCACACTCTCCAAGGGAGCAGCAACAGTCCTCCGAGTGCACGGACAGTGTCATAATTCTTGCTAATTCCACTCTGAGAAATCTATCGAAGACAAATGAAATCATGTCTGTGCAATGATTCCTGGGGCAAGTTCATGGCAGCAAAAAATGCCTTATATGTATGTCCAAGTGAGCGTCCTCCCATGTATCTCCCATCACTGGCACCCCTCACCAATTATCTTCCTCTGCCACAGAGAACCACAAGTGCGCTACCGTGGGACCGGGACACAGTCCCAAATGCGGGCCTCACTCGCTCCCGCTGCCCGCCCGCACCGCGGGGCAGATACTCCTTCTCTAGCTGCACTCCTGGGTCCTGCCGCGTCCTCTCGCAGCCGGAACATGTTCATTTTTAATTCTAGTAAATTTAGTAATCACTTTTAAAGGGACTTTGAGTAATACTTGGTCCTATCCATAAACTTAAAAACCTCAAAGCATTTTTTTAAAGTAATTTTTTTCTTTATTTTTAAAGGAGCTTTAGATTACATACATGTTATATTGAAAATATAGGGGATTCCCATGTACTCTACCTCCTCCTCCTCCCCGACTTTCCCCCATGAACAACATTTTTCATTAGTGTGGTATCTTTGATACAATTGAAGAACACTTATTAAAGCATTGCTACTAACCATGGACTAGAGTTTACATTATAGTTTACACTTTGCACCACACAACTTTATAGGTTTTGACAGACTGTATAATGGCTGGTATCCATCACTGTAATATCATGCAGAACAATTCCAATGTCTCAAAAATGCCCCGTGCTTCAAAGCATTTTTATAAATATATATTTATAAATTTAATATAATCTGTTATATTTTGAAAATCTCGTTAATGTCTGACAGTAGAAGACAAAACTTCCTACGTGCTTGGGTTATCCTTATAAAAATAATTTATAAACTTGTATAAATATGATGGCTTTTAAATTCTCTTAACTGTTCCATACTATATATATACTTAGTAAGATTTTCACTTAAAATCACAAGTCTAAATCAAGTCCTTAATTATACACTTAAATTGAAGTCATAACGATGTCCCCTAAGAATTCCTAATTATTTCAGATACATAAAATATTAAATATGTGACAATTCCTTAAAATAAAATATTAAAAACATCCTGAGTTCAATTTTCTTAAAACATGTCTACACAATTCTAAACCTTTCTATGGTTAATCTTTTAGGAAACAACTGTATTATCCTGCACAATTTGGGGGATAATCTTCTTATATAATGAGGGAAAAAGCCTAGCATGACATTGCACAATGATCAGAGATTTAAACTGGTGTGCTGCCTGCTTTTTCTTCAGCAAGCCTAGTGGAGTGAATTGAACTCAATTAGTTTTTATAGTAATGACTCCATAACTTCAAAGTGTTTATGAAGTACGAAGAAGGAGGAGAAGGGAAGACAAGTAACCCATTTCCCTATACTCAAGTTTTATACGTTACCTGGTTTTTATTCTCCCCACAGATGTCTGTAATTCCTACCCAAATTGACCATGTGACTGGATTTTGCATTTCTTTGGTTCTTAAGATAAATAAATGCCTTTTTCATCTAATCAAAGGCCATTAAACTTGATGGAATGCTGCAATTTTTTTCATACATATGCTATTGCTTTAGGACCACACAACTCTATAGTTAGTAATAAGGTATACAATTCAGTTCCAGGAATCTCTCCAGGTTTTGCCTTGCTTTTCATCCTAATCTCCAAGGCTGCTCTGCTGATCGTCAAAATCCACTGTATTTGGTGCTAGGCAGATCCTGTCAGGTGTCTTCTGTCCAGTGCTATTTCAGGTGCTTTAAACATGACAATGCAGTTAATGCATTCTGAGGTGAGCCATCTGGACTGCAATGGGGACTGGAAACAAACACCCACACAGAAGGGTGGAAGGGAAAGTTTAGGGAGACATGATGGCTATCTGCAATTATTTGAATGACTATCCTGTAGAAGAAGGAGTAGAGTTCTTCTACTTTGACTCCTGAGACTACTGATAGATGTAAGGGAGTGGCAAAATCAGTTTAGATCAGGAGAATTTCTAACAATTACCTTTCTCAACAGGGAATAGATTACCTTGGAAGAAAGTGATTCCCTGGTCACAGGAAGTATCTAAGTGAACCTATGTACCCATCTAATAAGGATGTGCTAAAAGAGATTCTAAACAATAGTTCAGAGGTTGACTTAAATGATTTACAATTCTCTTCCACCTTTGAGAAACTCTGATTACAGAAAACAGAGTTCATAAAGCTAAATGGCTCATAAAAGGCATTTAAATGTCAAGACTTCATGGTGTCATTTTATTGCCCCATTTACTGGAGTATGGGCATGTCAAATCTCCTTATGTTGAAAGCCTTCCTTTTTCTAGGGACAGACATCCCTTTGAGTTTTACAGAGATTAGAAAGGGAGATGGGTCAGAGAAGTGAGGAGGAGAGAAGAGGGAAGGAAATCCTTGCCGCAAGAGCTGTAAGAAATTAGATCCACAATCAAAATCAAAAGGAATAGATATCCCCAAAACAGTACCACTCTGTACTTTGGGAAAGGGAAACAGTGGAGAAAGCCTTATCTCAAGACTATAGCACTAAAGATATGGTATGTGTATATATGTATAAGTTTGTGTGTGTGTGTGTGTGTGTGGTGTGTGAAAGATGTAATGGGAATTTGACCAAAGGATAAGTCAACTAAATACAGTTTTGTCAGGTCTGAGACAAAATAAGTCATTCAGACACTTTAGTATTGTGAATATATTATATTTTCATAATAGTAGCTAACATTCATTGAATTCCTGCTCAGTAACAGGATCTACACCAGGCATTTTCCATATTCTGTCCTGTTCCATTCCAGCTGCAGGCTCAGCACAGTACAGTGATAAGACAGGAAAGCCTAAAGAACACTGTAGAAAGATGTCCATCTAATGCTATGTACCCCAGATGTCAGTCAGACTCACACCTACCCTTTAGGGTCTAACTCGAACGGCAACTAGGGAAGTACAATGCCCTGTCCGACATTCTGACCACAAGCTTCCCCCACTTCCCCTACCCCAATAGTTCAGTTTAGGGATTCTCTATCTCTCTAACTTGCTCTGTCATCCCGCTTCTGCACTACTAAGTCCTGATGTGGAACTCGGCCCTTTTCCTTAAATTCTAACAAATAAGCCACCCACAGAGAGCATTTTGAAGTTTAGCAAATGTATTGAAAATTTGAGAATGTGAAGGGATTTATTTTATAGCAATGTAAATGCCTTTAAATTTAACACCAAATTTCCCTATTCCAAAAAATCCCTTGTAATTTTTCTCTTACCTGGGCTCCAGCCCCCTACCCTCTTCTCTTTCTTCCTCCTTCCCACATCCAAAACATGTTCTTTTGAAGGCAGAAATCAGGCATTCTCTCTTTCACATGTAGAAAAATGTGTTCTTCAGAATGCAGAAAGCTGTAGGTATCCCTGCTGTAGCCACAGCTCCCAATGTCAAGGTCCCACCAGGCCTGCACTTCAACCCCAAAAGGATGATCAAGATATTTTTATAAATAACAGGTTCTGTACTAAGAGGAATTTGAGGGCTGCATTCCTTTTCTAGGGTGGCTGGAACTAATTACTACAAAGTTTGGGGGTTTGAAAGAACAGAAATTTATTTTCTCACAGTTCTGGAGACTAGAAGTTAAAGATTTTGAGGTGTCAGCAGGGCCACATTCCCTCTGAGATCTCTGAGAGAGCTTCTGTTTCTGGCAGCATCTGGTGGCTGCATCACTCCCGTCTCCATCTCTCATAGCCTTCTCCTTTTCTGTATCTGTGTTATTGCCTCCTCTGTTTGTTTTAAGGACACTTGTCATTAGATTTAGGATTTACCCAGTTAATCCGGGATGATCTCATTAAACCTGAAAAGGTCCTTTTTCCAGATAAGGTCACTTTCACAGGTACTTGGGCGTATTTTCTGGAAACTACTATTCAACCTCTACAGAGGCTTTCTCAGCAGTTAGTAAGCCTTTCATCCTGTTACTGTTAGACTGCAAGGCCTCAAGTACCTAGACAATGCCTTTATTAAGAAAGCTCCATTCCTGTAGGATACCAAATTTTAAAAATGTAAAAATCAGTGGAAGGACTTCCCTAAAAAATTACCTACATATATAGAATATCTTTTTAAAAATCTAAAAGAGATTGAATGTCTGATTTTTAATTTGTTCTGGTGTTAGATATAGACACTTGCTTTGTTTTGACACTCTAATTTCAGAATTATTTCCCTTCCCAGATTCTCTTCTCTGTAAGAAAAACTTGAAAATATTCAACCTATTCTGAGCCTTTTCTTTTTCCTCTCTTCATCCAAAGCCATGCCACCTATTTGTACAAACTTCGTATCATTACTCTGATGTCTATTTCCCCCTGAAATATTTCTATCTGACTTTAGCGATTTTTACCTTCAAATTTGGACCAATCATTTGCTTTTTTTTTTTTTTTTTACTCTTAAAACCCATTCCTTGCTATTCCCCATTCTGCTTCATTTCTCAGAGGCCTGAGCTTGCAAACCACATTTCCCAGCACTTTTCCCACCTTCTAGATAGGGTCAATAATGGGAGGTCCTGATGGGAGACCTGAGATTGGAAAGATGAAGAAAACCAAAGTATTTCTCACTGCTTTCTTTGCTTCCAGAGCAACTCCTGCAGTGGCTGTGTGAAGCCCCTCCTTCCATGGTCCCAGATCCCATTAGGCAGCCCTTATCCTCATTCATCAGGCAGCCCCAGCTCTGGGTCCCTCTCTGTTTCTAGCTCCTGCTGGGTGGTTCTGGCTTCTGGATACTGATAACATCACCTTCCTTTCTGATCCTTCTAGATTAGGAGTAATTGCAGCTTCCTACAGTTACTGATCGCTGGGATGCACCATCATCCCCTGTTCACTCCTTTAACCCTTCCAACACCTTTGTAACTAATTTCCATGTTACATTTCCTTTATTGAACCACTCAGTGGTTTCTCTTTTCCTAACTGATACAACACTCTGCCTTTCCACGCTGTTCCCAACTATCATTCTCAGACACATAAAAATTCACATTGACCACTATTCAGATCACACACGGAAAAGCTCAGATTCCACGGTCAGATCACCTCAATTTGAAACTCAGCTCCACCATTTTACCAGGGATGGAAGACTTAACTTCTTAAAACCATGGTTTTCCTAGATGTAAAATGTGGATAAATGACACATGCACTATTTCCCAGGGGCAGTGGTGAAAATTAAACACGGAAGGCATGTAAAGCGATTACTTCAGTACCTGGCACATAGTAAGTGGACAAGAAATGGAAGCTCTTTTTCTAACACAGGGATTGGCAAACTTTTTCTATAAAGGGCCAGATGGTAACTATTTAACTATTTTATGTTTTGTGAGCCATATCATCTCTGTTCAACTATTTAACTACTGTTGTAGCACAAAAGCAGCCATAGGTAATGTGTAAGTGAATGAGGGTGGCTGTGCCCAATAAAACTTTATTTATGGACACTGAAATTTGAATTTAATAAAACATTCACATATCACTCAGCATTCTTCTTCTATTTATTTCATTCTCAACTATTTAAAAATATAAAAACCATTCTTAGCTCAGAGCCCATGGGCCACAGTTAGCTGCCCCATGTTCTGGCATTCAAAAAATGCTTGCTTCCCTTCCTCATCAGCCTGAAGCAAGCCTGCTCAGGCCTTAGATCTTGTCACCTGGAGAATACTATTTCCTCTTTAATATCTCATCATTCACCCTCCTCAACTGCAAAATGTTGAGTACACACTGTGATAAATGCTATAAGGAAAACAGACTGCCCCCTTGGCACTTCCAACCCTGGTGGAGAGGCAAAGAATACACTCATGGAAAGCTGATGGCCACAGCCTCCTTACATGTCTCCCTCTCTCTCCCAATAAGTCCAGCCGAACCGGTCTGGCTCCTCACTAGGATATCTGCATACTCCATTTCTTTCTTCCTGCCACAAGATTCCCTCACCAAACTAGATCTCATGGCAACTAGTCAAAGCTGACCTTGCAAACAACTTGGGCTCCATCAAAATTTTAAAAGTATAAACACACCAATATTGGGACACACACATATTTTGACTAAGACTCTTTTGTATTATGTAGGCTGGTTACTTCATTACCACCTTTTTGTATCAGAACTTATGTTAGTGGACAACCTCTCAAATAAATTAAAATTTCCATCCCAATGAAAATCGAAAAGACGATGTCGGAAAGGTATTTTACAGTGCATGAAGATGTGCATACTGCATCTTCCCTGGAGAGGAATTTGACAGTATGTACCAGGAATTTTAATGGTGCCAATCCTTTTGACTAGGTCAATGGCTTTCTAGGAATGTGCCTTAAGGAAATAATCATACATATACACAAAAATTTATGAACAAGATGTTCATCACAGCCTATGTCCCTCAAACTAAATTCTTGAGAGCGTCTAACTGATTGGCATAGTTGGACCTAGGGTTTTTCCCCTCATAAAATGTGCCTACCTCTGGTCCAATCAGCTATGACCAAAGAGGTTAGGAGGTGAGCATGGTCATGTGGTAATCAGGGCTGTTCCTTCCAGGGATGTGGCGAGGGAGGCAGTATTTTCACACAATATTTAATGACACAGGAAAATGGACACAATATAATGGTAAGTGAAAAAAAAGCAGGATAGAAACTGAACATCCAAAAGATTGTAATTTTAAAAATACAAAGTTACTCAAAAAGAACTGGACACTTACAAAAATGACTTATTCAGCAACTAAGTTATAGATAAACATGTAATCAAAACCTATTTGTAAGGTTCTTGCTAGGCTACAAGTACAATTTTTTTTGCTCATGCAACTGTTCATGGTACAAATCCCCCCGATTATACTTTTATTTCCAAGAAACTGAGGGAGAATGGAACAGTCCGTGGGCTTGTTACTCAGTGCGGCAGAATAGACAGATACAGCAAACTAGGCTGGGAAGGAAAAGGGGCTTTATTAGCCAGCAGTGGACAGGAGAGCTAACCAATATCAAATCTGCCTCCTCATCAAGGTGTTTTTTGTTGTTGTTGTTTTTGTTTTGTTTTGTTTTTTACAGCTTTTATTCAGGTTTGACATAAAGACAATTAATCATAGATATGATCTGAAACAAGGAGAATTAATCATAGATTCATCCTTGGGAAGGGGTTTGGGATGCTTTTCTAATTTTTCTGCTCTGGTTAACATTAAAATATATTTTGTGCCTTGTGCCTCTAAGTTTCACAATGGTTAAGAATAAGGAATAAGTGAAGTTACAAAGATATGGTATGCTTTGTCTTTACAAAGAAAGAGAAGTAAAAGGTCTGGTTAATATTAAACTTGACAGGACTATGAGCTTTTCTGTAGAAACTTGTCTATTCTAAGGTTCTTGCTAGGCTACAAGTACAATTTGTTTTGCTCATGCAACTGTTCATGGTACAAATCCCCCCGATTATACTTTTATTTCCAATCATGGAATTAATTTCGGGGGATTCAGTCATCATTCGATCTGGCTGCTTCCTGCCAGATGTAGTAGTTATGGAATTTCTTGGTGGAAATGTTGATCCATGGTATGTAAGTAATATTGATTGTTGTTCAAGGGGGAGTCTGAGAAGTAGCTCTAGGTGAAGAAAAAGGTTTAACAATTAATCTAGTACATAAGGAGATAGTACATTTTAGAATCACAAGGTTTATGATTATTAGAATAATTGTGAGGCCAATTTGGAGAATAGTGCATAGCCAGGATCCAATACCAGATGGAAGCCAACTAAATAAATCAAAGAATTTGAACGGAGTGGACATAGCCTGAATTTGTTTATTCATATGAATCGAAAGAATGGATATATTGTCAGATTCATCAGGGATGTAAATACAGCACTCAGCTTTTATTATAGCACAAGTACCTCCTTGAGAAGCTGTTAAAATGTCCAATGCCATTGGATTTTGGAGAGCAGACTTGCATATTAGAGTCATTTCAGTATTAATAAGCATTGTACTATGGTAACTATCATTTAAAACTTGAGAGATAAATTTGTTCAGAGTTTCTATTCTTGCTATAACATCCTCAATTCCTATGGAAGGAAAAAAATTGCTGCTAGATGATCATACCAATGAAAGATGGAGTGAGTCCATCAAGCTTGTAACAGGGGTAGGTTAGTTGCAACAGATGGGAGGGAGGTATGAGCAGTTCCTTGGGCCCACAGCCACCCCAGGGTACATTTTCCTAGCCAGTATGGTGGGAGCCATGGCCACAAATTTGTTCCACAAATCCATTGGTGTCATTTGGGGTTATCTGGTAAATTCCAGGTTTGTTTTCCCAGTCAGTGCCAAACTAATAATTTATTTGTAAGGTGATTGTTTGTCGACAATTTTCTGTTAATAAATGTCCTAGCTTATGACTGAGAGAAGGGTTATGTTGCTGGGAGTGATTAGAATTGTTCCCAACATACGAGTGCTACCTGACTTAATTTGCCAACTAACTAACCTGGGGTGAGCCAAACCATTCCATCCCAAAGTTGGTAATGTCCATCTTTTTCTCTTACAGTTAAATTTTCAGCCTGATCATCTAATTGAAAAGAATATTGTAGTTTTAGTAGTAACATCGTGTGAGAATCAGAGCCAATGACCAGGTTTTGTTAAGTTTACTGGCCAATAGTCGGGGTAGGTTCTGGTTATATCTATGGTATTTAATGTTCCTTGATGTTTTTGCATTTCTTTTATGAAATATTTTAAAGCTTTCCAATCAGTACCTTGTAAAGGAGATACTTACCAGGGTAGTCCAGAAATGCTTGAGGTTGGCAACTGTCCACAAATCCAACAATTAGACCAGTTTATAGAATTAGCATAAGAATGAGCCCACTGAAGGAAAAGTTTATTATCTTGTGATTTATAATTAAAGATATGAAAGAGAGTTTAAGTAAAAGTTGGGTAATCATGCTAATTATGAGTTAATTTTCAATGAATAAAAGCATTAAATTAACCAGGATCCATACTCCTAGGAAAATGAAGAAAAAGGCAATTAATAGCAAATACAATAACCACCTGTAACTTATGAAGGATTTCTCCTTTTAAACAAATATTTGAATCCATCTAGAGGCTCACAGGTATATTTAAGTTCAGGGTCTTCAAGATGGTCGATGGGAACAGCTGCTTTTCAGCTGAGTGGTGGAGAGTCACCGTGCAGGATTGGTTGTAGCTTGACTCTAGTATGATGGATCCATGATCTGATGCCCTGTAACTTAAGAGACGAGTGAGTGACGAGTAATGCCAGGTATGGTTCTATCCATTTGGGATTTAGTTGTGCTTGGGGGTGTAAGTTTTCCCGTGTTCTTACCCCTACCCAATTTCCAGGTTGGTAGTTGTGTAAAGGAGTCTATGGGGAACTTAAGATAGCTGGAAGCATGGTTATTGGTTTCAATTAAAGTTACTCCTAGGATTTTACATATTGAATAGTGGCTAATTCAGAACTAGGATGCATATTTCCAGCATATTCCACTTTTAGAAATGACCTTCTGCATATCATTTCATAAGTACTTAAACCTAGTCCCCTTTGGGGTGCTACTCTTATCCTCAGGAGTACAATGGGCAGGGCTTTATCCCATTTTAACTGTGTTTCTAAGCAAATTTTTGCTAGATGTCCTTTTAATGTTCAGTTCATTTGTTTTGTTTTTCCTGTGGCTTGAGGTCTATAAGAAGAGCAAAGCTGCCAATCAATACCCAATAAACCAGAAGCATCTTTGACTACTTTAGAGATGAAGGCAGCACCATTGTCACTTTGAATGGATAGAGGGAGTCCAAACCTGGGAATAATTTCTTTTAGCAAACATTTGACAACTTCATGGGTTTTCTCAGTTCTACAGGGGAAAGCTTCTACCCATCCAGTAAAAGTGTCAACAAATACTAGCAGGCATTTGAAATTTCCAGGGGCCTTAGGCATTACGGAAAAATCTACTTGCCAATTGTCTCCTCTGCCTAGTCCCCAATATTGTACTCCTGTTGTTAAATCTGGTACTTTTGGGCAGGGCCAAGGACTGACTCAAGTGCATTTTAAACATTGATCAGTTCCAGCTTGAATAGTTGGGCATAGGTTAGGTCTGTTTAGAAACTGACTGAGCCATTAGTAAAGCACTTCTTGTCCATAGTGTATAGTTTGGTAAAGGTGTATTATGATGGGTTTGAGGAGATATTCTGGGGCAAGAATTTTACTCATATCCTTGCATTCATTTTCATTTGGTAACCATCCCTGTTTAGTTAGACTTGTAAGTCCCCATTCTTTTGTCCTTGCTAAGTCTTTTTCTGAATACTGAGGTTTTCCAAATATCTCTAGTTCAGGTTTTCGTTCACTGTAAGATAATAGTGGGTGGTTTGGGTAAAACAAAGCAAGGGTGGAGGTGGTGATTTCCTTTTTTGCCACTTATTTGGTTGCTTTATCTGCCAGTTTATTGTCTTTAGCTTCTTTGCTATTAGTAGCTTGATGTCCTTTACAATGAATAACTGCCAATTCTTTTGGTTGCAAAACTGTACTTAACAACTTGAAGATCAGGTCTACATGTTTAATGTTTTTATTGACAGTGGATAATAAGCCAAGTTCTTTCTAAATGGCTCCATGTTCATGTAGGATGGCAAAAACATATCTAAAGTCTGTATATTCATTCACCTTTTTCCTGAGCTTAGTTGCAGGGTCCTTAAGAGAGCAATTAATTTGGCTCTTTGTGCAGAATGAAGTTCCTGTGGGCAAAAGCTTAGCTTCTAATATTTCAGAGGAAGTGACTACTGAGTAGCTTGCACTGCATTTTCTATGGTCCATGTAGTTGCTTCCACCTATAAATAATTCTAGGTCTGGATCTGATAACAGGGTGTCTGTTAGTCCTGGGCAGCTAAAGTATATTTCATCAAGGAGTTGTACACGATCATTCCTGGGAGTTTTCCATTCTGTTCTTTCATTAAATTCAGGCAAAAAGGTAGCCAGATTGAGCTTATCTATAGTTTTTAATGTGACATTTGGGTTGTTTAGTAAGAAGGCTTGGCATTTGCTTAGATGGCCCATAAATAACTATTGACCCCCTTTTTGTTCTAGTAATGTAAGAACATACAGGGTGAGGACTCAGGTGGGAGAGTCCAATGTGAAGCTTTCTGCTTCCTGGAGAAGATCACAGGTGGCAGCTACTGCTCATAAGTAGGCTGGCCAGCCTCTGGCAACCGAGTCGAATTGCTTTGATAAGTATGCAGCTGGCCAGAGGTACTAATACTCCTAGTGCCATGCCTGGCCATTCATGTACAAAGAGTTCAAATTCTTTCATTCGGTCAGGGAGTCCTAGGGCTGGGGCTGAGAGAAGTTCATCTTTAAGTTTTTGAAATGCTAGAGAGAATTCTGGGGTCCATTCTAAACGATCTTTTTCTTCCTCCTTTAACGTTCCATAGAGGGGTTTAGCAATAAGTCCAAAATTTGGTACCCAAAGCCTGCAATAGACAGCCATACCTAGAAACCTTCTAAGTTCCTTTTTGTTTCTAGGTTCTAATACTCACCATGAAGTATCCTTTCTGCTAGGTAGTAAGGCCCATTGTCCCTCTGACAGTTCTAACCCAACATAAATAACCTGGGTGTGTTATTTGAGCTTTCTTTTAAGATACTTTATATACTTTTCTCTGCTAGCGTTTTTGGCATTATTATGGTGTTTTGATTAGAAGCTTCTTGGGTTTTACTGGCTATGAGTCTATGATCAATATATTGAAGGAAAAGTCCTTCTTGGAGTCATACTCCATGTAATTCCTTGGACAGTGCTTGCCAAAAAGAGTTGGGGCATTTTTGAATCCTTGTGCCAACACAGTAAAAAAATATTATTTTTTAATTCCTGTATCAGACTCTTCCCACAGCAAAGTTTTTGTGATTCTTTTTCTATGGGGTATGCAATAAAAAGCATCTTTTAAATCTAAAACAGTGAACCAAGCATAAGCACCTAAAATGTTGATAAGGAGAGTGTATGAGTTAGGCACTATTGGATGGATGTCTTCTACTATTTGATTGACGGCTCTTAAATCTTTTACAAAATGGTATCTTGCGTGCCAGGTTTTAGCACTGGTAAGATGGGTGTGTTAAAGTCTGACTGGTAGGGTCTGATTAGGCCCTAACTAAGGAACTTTTTAATCAGGGGTGCAATGCCTATTTTTGCTTCACACCTGAGTGGGTATTGTTTTAAGTGTGGAGGTGTGCTGCTCTGTCACAGCCTTACCTTCACTTCTTGCACATCCCTTTCTCGTCCTGAGGGCCCCCTGTGGCCCATACTCCAGCTGGTACCTGTTTTATTTCTCATGTACTCCAAATTTCTCGGTGCTTTCTGCCAGACCTAGCAGGGCTGCTTGGAGAGTGCAGGATGAGCCTCTGGAACTGTGTGTTGATCTTATTGGGTGAGAAGGAGAGTGAGGCTTATAGCTTTGAAAGCAAGTCCGACCGAGGAGAAAGATAGGGCATTCAGGCATGTAGAGGAACTTGTGCATTAACTGGGTGTCTCCAACCTGACACTGGGGGGTGTTAGGAAAAACCGGTCATTGGTAATTCCTGAAACTCCAATAATTGGGATAGACTCATCTGTCTTATGAGTGAGTTTTTTATTTAGAACTGAAAAAGTTGCTCCTGTATCCACCAGAATATTTACTGATTTCTAACTGACTTGGAGAGAGACCTAAGTTTCCTTGTAGGTGATCGGTATTGTTTCCCAACTAGTGGAAAGTGCCCACAGGCTGCATCACTCCATATCCCTGTCTTTGTCCCGCATCAGCTGTGGGCAATGGGTCAAGGGGCCAGGAGCCTTTAGTGCTCCCTTCTTTGTGAGACTGGGACATTCTCGCTTCCAATGCCGTTCTTTGCAACAAGCACACTGCTGGGGGCCCAAGGGTTTTCCAGGGCCCCAGAGGTCTTACCTTTCATTGGCTCCCTCTGCTGCTGGAGGGTGTTGCTCAGGACTGCCCCTAAAAGGTTGGCATTTAAGTGAGCCTTATGTGCGATTGTTTTCTTATGATGCTTGTTTTGGGCTGCTTCCCAATTGTCATATACCTTGAAAGCAATTCCTACTAGGGCCGAAATCGACAGTCCTAGCCGTCCCACTACTTGTTGTAATTTGTGACAGATGTTGGGAGCACTTGGGCAGATAAAAGACTGGTTAACATTGCATCGATTAACAGGTACTTCTGGGTCTAGGTCAGTGAACTGGCGATAAACCTCGAGGAGTCGCTCAAGGAATACAGGTGGATTTTCATCCGGTTTCTGGACAATTTCCTGGATTTTGCTTAAATTTTTCTGGTTAGGAATTCTATTCCTGAGTCCTACTATTATGCAAGCTTTGTAATAATCTAGTTTAGTTCAGTCCCTTTGTTCGTTTGGGTTCCAGTTGGGGTCAGTTATTGATACTGCTTGGCTTCCCGGGCCACAAATGGGGTTGTTGGGATTACTATTGGCTAGAAAATCAGCATGATCTTGAGCCCTTTCTAATACAATCTGTTTTTCCTCTGAGGTTAAAAGTGTATTCAATAAAGACTAAATGTCTGCCCAGTTAGGGTTGTGAGTTCCGAATATAGATTTGAAATGGTTTCCATCCTTCTGGGGTCCTCTCTGTAGCTAGGGATCTGATCTTTCCAGTTACATAGATCTGATGTTGGAAATGGAGTATGCGTGTATGGCTAGCCCCTTGGTTGTCCTTGCTCATCTATTCCTGCAGGTACTTGTCGGAGGGAAAATTGGTCCTCACCTTGTCCTCCCGAAGCAGAGGCATCTTGGCCAAAAGTTGCATCACTATGGGTGTGGGGTGGAGAGGCCATTTCTGGGGGCTCTAATAGTGACCCAGGTTTGTTTCATCCTCCAATGTGGGGTTGGAAGAGGTATTGGGGCTGTGGCAATTCCAGGCCTGGAAATATTTGAAACAATGATTTTATCTAAAACTTCATCAGCATCAATGGGGTTTCAATCAGGAAGAGGTGTTTTCTGATTTGTGCTTCCCTCATTTTTACAATTATTTAACTCTTGCTTTTAAGTAGAGGGTTGATTAACCTATTCCTTAGCTGATTGAGCTAATAAGTCCTTGTCATCTCTGGTTTTTGAACATTGGGAGTTCGGGCCTGACTAACTGGCAATATACCGTGCCTGAAACATTCCCTCTGAAGTTTTTCATTTTGGGCTAGTGCCATAAAACATTGACTATAAGGAATTTCATCCCATTTACTTACTCTCCTAAATAACAATTACAATGGTAGAACATTATTTTCTAAGGACTGTTGGCCTGGCTATTTTTGTTCATTCTCTAAGGCATATTGAGGCCAAACTTCCTTACAAAGACGGATCATTCTCTTTTTAGTCATAGATTCATACCCAAATTGTTCCCAGTGTTTGATAACTCAGTCTAGGGGGTTGCTCTTTCCCTCTGAACTCTGGTTATTTCCCATTCTAGTTACAATTAATCAAACAAGTACCAAGAAACCAAGGGCAAGGCAGCCCATCTCAGCAGCACCTCCTTATGCCCAGGGCTGCTCCCTGCTCTAATCCAAGCCAAAAACCGAGCGAGACTTTGCCGCTTTCAACTCTCAGAGTAGAGCACTCTGGCCACAGAGCCTGAACCAGGGACATCTACCTCGGGGGTCCAGGAATCCACCAAGCAGCCTTGTTCTCACGAGGATGCCGGTTCCATCTGGGGTGCCAAACTGAAGGAGACCAGAAGGGTCCACGGGCTCGTCGCTCAGCACGGCAGAGTAGACAGACACACCGAACTAGGCTGGGAAGGAAAAAGGGCTTTATTAGGTGACAGAGGACAGGACAGCTAACCAATATCAAATCTGACTCCCTGTCAAGGGCTTGTTTTGTTCCGTTTTGTTTGAACAGCTTTTCTACAGGTTTGACATAAAGAGAATTAATCATAGACATGATTTAAAACAAAGAAAATTAATCGTAGACTCATCCTTGGGAAGGGGTTTGGGGAGTTTTTCTAATTTTTCTGCTCTGATTAACACTTACAATACATATTGTGCCTCGTGCCTCTAAGCCTCACAGTGGTAAGAATAGGGAATAAATGAAGCCTTACAAGGAAACATCATGCACTTTCTTTACAAAGAAAGAAGTAAAGGGTCTGGTTAATATTAAACTTGACAGGACTATGTGATTTTCTGTAGAAAGTCTATGTCTATTCTAAGATGCTTGCTAAGCTACAAGTACAATTTGTTTTGCTCATGCTACTGTTCATGCTACAAAACTCTCACAGTTATTTCAGTATTCTTATGAATGTTTACTATGTGCCCCTCATGCTACACTGTACCCTCAATTCTCCAGTTTAATTAATCTCAGCATACCAACATCAATGGTTAAAGTGATAGCCTGGATTTGTGTCTTCACTTCCTTTCTTCCTTATGAAGAAAAGGTGGCACAAAATTAAGGTTTTGCCATATGCCCACAAGAAGAAGTTGCATAGCCTAATGAATTTTGTAATTTGCTTAATTATGTTTAAATCATCCCTAGCTATATAACACAAAAACACACATATACAACTTTGCACACGTACATACATGCACATACATACATCCACATAGAAAAAGCACTGGAAGAACATACACCAAAATGCAAAAGGTTATGTAGCAAATTATTCTGCAAATGGTGGTGGGATTGCCATTGTTGTTTCCTTCTTTATATTTTTTTTGTATTTTGTAGATTTTTGCAGTTAGCATGTATTTATTTGATAATAATAAAGAGTAAACACTGTTTTTTTAATTAGAGAAGTTGTCGGTTTACAAAAAAAATCATGCAGAAAATATAGACTTCCCATCTACTACTCCTCCTTATACACAGTTTTTTGTATTAAGACTTTGCATTAGTGTGGTAACTTCGTTACAATTGATGAAACAATTTTATTATAATTATACTACTAACTATAGTCCATGGTTTACATTGGGTTCACTGATTATGTTGTACAGTTGTATGTTTTTAAAAAAATTTTTATTCTAGTAGCGTGTATACATACCCTAAAATTTCCCCCTTTTAACCACATTCAAATATAGAATCCAGTGGTCTTAATTACATTCACACTGTTGTTCTACCATTGCCCCCATCCATTACCACAACTTTTCCATCAACCTAAACAGAAACTCCACCAATGAAGCATTAACTTCCCATTTCCTACCCCTTGTATTCTAGTTTCTGACTACGAATTTGCTTTTTCTGATTATTTCATATCAGTGAGATAATGCAATATTTGTCCTTTTGTGTCTGGCTTATTTCTCTCAACATGATGTCTTCAAGGTTCATCCACATTGTCACATGTATCACAATGTCATTCCTTTTTATGGCTGAATAATATTCCATCGTCTGCATATACAACAATGCAGTGCACATATATTTCTTTTATTATTACAAACAGTAAAAAACCGTTTTAAAAAGATAGGCATATTGGTATTCTTTTACAAATAAATAAATAAATAATGACCACATTATTACACGCAGTGTACAAATAAATAAATAAGGCCCCATTTCTGAGTTATCTCCCCACTCCCATCTCCATCCTATCTTTTCTCTGTGCTTGTGGGAGGTGGAGCCTCACTGCTAGAAGAAGATGAAAAGACATATTACTCGGCCTTGCAGTGTACTCTGTACTATCTTCCTTTTGCTTTTCCAGATTCACTCTCCTCTCTTCTCCACTCTGCTCTGTGGGCCTTTAGACTGACCTCACCTGGTTTTGCATTAACCATGTCCCTTTGCCCTTGGGCTACACTTGGATTTGGCCAAGGGGGCACTAGGTACTGGCAAGGAAATAGGGGGCAACGGTGTCCTACAAAAGCCACAGCTCCACAGCTCCTGTCAGGCAGCTCTTTCCATACATGTCTCCCCATAGCTCTGGTGCTTGCTTTCTCCCCTTGCCCCTTTAGGCTGCTGGTGGCAAAGGCTCCCACTATGACTACCAGGGTTTGGCATACCCCTTGTCACATTCCCTAAACTCTGCCCACCTTTATTAAACCCTCCTTAATGACCCAATTGGAGTCTGCCATCTGTTTCCTGCTGAGACACTGACTGAAAGAGACATTACTCTATTCTTCATCCTAACCCCATAGTACTCATGAATCTGTCCACAGTCATCCTACTGTCTCCCTGGGGCTCTCACAATGGGGCCTCACCACAATTATAGCTGGATCCAGTATTCCTCAGGTCTCTCTAGACATCTCCCCATGGGACCAGGAAGCCCAGAGATTGAAGCATTTCACAATCTCATGGAAACAATTCTCCTGGATAGTCTCTGTTCCTGAGCACTGCTCCAGCCTAGGTTCACTGCCCAAATTGCTGTGACATCCCAGATTCCCCACCATTGCCCTTTTATCCTTTGCAGTTTGTAATACAGTATCCACTTTCATCTTTAATACCTTGATTCATCCTTTGCCAACCCTTTGCCAACAGTCAATTCCCTGATTGAAGAAAATTCCCTTCATCCCCACTAATGTGACCAGTTCATAAGCAGTTCAGTCTTTTGCCCCTGGTTTCTCCATTTACTTTAGAACTTACTATTCTTCTTATCACCATCTCTATTAAGGTTCTAGCCCAGATCCTAAGGAGGGATAAGAAGTAAGAGAGGAGTCGGAGGATAATCCCAGCCTCACAGGCTGGTATGAGAGATGTGAATTTCTCAGGGCAGTCATGTATAAGAAATGCCACGTCTTTATTTTTTCTAAATTAAATGATATCTGGCCTCAAGTCTACATATCCTGATATCAGAGGTATCTATTATAAGTCATTGGTGATAGCCCCCATTTAGTAGATGCATATGGGAATCCTAGGGCTCAGGCTGGAAAATGGGGCAGGACCTGGACCTAGTTCTATATAGTTGCTATTATTACCATTGGTTGTTCTATAACGTGATTCCATGTCCACTGCTGATTCTCCATCTATCTGGCACTGGACATTTTTCCAGGTGAACTGTCTTCATGTTCTCCTATAGGGAACTTCACCACCTATTACATTTTACTATGGGGACTGTAGTCATTATCTATTACTGCTTAACACACCATCCCACAACTTAGTAGGTTCCAACAACAATGATTTATTAAGTATCCTGATTGTGGGGGGGTATTTGGGTAGTTCTGCTGGTCTCACCTGGGCTAATTCATGTGGCTATGTTCAGTTAGTAGATTGGCTGGAGAGTAGCTCAGTTGAGACAGCTGAGGCAACCAGGCCTCTCTTTCTGTGTGGTTTCCTTCCTGGATGTCTTCATGGCATGGTGGTCTGAGCATCCCAAGAGGGTGAGAACAGAAGCTGCAAGGACTCTTAAGGGCTAGCTAGCCTTGGAAGCTACATAACATCATTTCTACCACATTTTATTATTGGTCAAAGCAAGTTGCAGGAGCCAACCCAGAATCAAGGGAAGAGGAAATTGCCTCTTCCTCCTGATGGGAGAAGTGGCAAAGTCACATCACAAAAGAACATGCAGGATGGAAAGGATTGTGTCATCTTTGGAGACAGTTTACCAGAGATACCTTTATTAAATGACATGAGATTGTCTTGGCTACAAAGAGGAGGGGAAAATAAGTATCTTTAAATTTTCATAATTAACCTCTGGCCAAGAAAATAAGATACCATTAATTTCTTAAATTATTCTTCCAAATTACATTTTATTGCAAGTTATATCATATATATAATAATAAACAATAATAGTAAAAAATTAACTAACCCAGCTTGAGAAGTATAACATTCCCAATTCCTCAGAAGTCTCCTAAATGCTTCTTCACAATCAATCCCCCTCTTTCCTTCCTTCCCTAAAAGTGATCACTACCCTAGATTTCATACTAATTATTCCTTTGTGTCCGGTATAGTTTTGTCACAGGAGTTGGTATCTGTGGCAGTTTGAGTCTTTTGTGGACCCCAGAAAATCCTATTCTTGGAGACAGTCCATTCCTGTGCATGTAAACCTATTGTAGATGGAACCTTTTGATTATATTCAGTTAAGGGACCTTTCTTTTGATTAGATCACTTCAGTAGGGCATGACCTAGGGTGGGTCTTAATTCTCTTACTGGTGTCCTTTATAAATGGAGGAATAAAAGCCCATAGACTCAGAAAAAAGCTGCAGAGACAAAGAGAAACCCAGAAGCTGAGAGAGATGACCTTGGAAGCCAAGGAAGCCACTTTAGCCACAAGCCAAAAGCAACGAGGCCTGGAGGAGAGGGCAGAGGTAAGCTGCCATGTGCCTGATTGTCCACAGCTATAGCTCAGGGAGAACATGAGCTTGGAGAAGGCAGAGACTGGCACACCACCATTGTGCCCTGCCTGTGCCTGATTACTCACAGTTGCAGCTTGATGAGAAAGCATCCTTAGATGATGTCTTGATTTGGACACTTTTGTGGCCTCAGAACTGTAAGCTTTTAACCTAATAAATCCCATTGTAAAAGCCAACTCAATTCTGGTATATTGCTTTGGCAGCATTTAGCAAACTAAAACAGTATCTCTAAACAATATATTGCCGGTTTTTTGAACTTCACATAAAATAAAACATTCTGTGACTTGATTTTATCACTCAATATTGCATTTGAGATTCATCCATGTTAATTTTTCACAGCTATAGAGTTTTCCATTGTGTGAATATACCTCAATTCAATTATTCATTTTACTCTTCATGGACTTTGGGCTTTTGCAATTTTTAACAATATTATGAACAATGCTGCTAGGAACATATGTCTTTAAGTTAACCAGAACATTACATCTTTCACCAGGAACTTAAATCTTTTCTGATGCACAGATATAAGAGTTCCTCTACTGTCTGAGGAGAATTTCTGGGTCATGGAGTATAAGTATGCAATATTCAGCTTTACTTGGTAACAGCAAACTATTTTCCAATCTACCCTTCCCCCAGTGAAACAATGAAAGATCTCATTGTTCCAGATCCCTGCTTCTCAGGTGGTAATTTCAAACTAATATTTGCCAATCTGGTGATCATTAATTAGTATCCTATTATCTGTTTAATTGGCATTTTCCTCATTAATAATGGGGCTGAGAACCTTTCTATATGTTTATCGATCATTTGTGTTTATTCTTCTGTGGAATGCCCATTAATATATTTTGTCTATTTTTCTATTGAGTTGTCTTTTATTTATTCTTAAAAATTCTTTACATATTCAGGATACTATCCTTTGTTAGTTTATATGTTTTGAAAATATCTCCCAGTTGGTGGCTCTTTTTTATACTTAACATATTAAGTTCTCATGAAAAAAACTTGTATACGTCTATTTATATTCAAAATGACCCCACTTCTCTGGCCTCAACCCCTTGTCCCTGAACCAAATTTGTGCACCTCAACTCTCTTTCCTTGGGAAAAATTCCTTCCCATAATGCAGTAGGGAATAGTAGGCTTACCTATTCTCCCACCATGTCTGGAAAGGTATGAATTCCCTTTTTTTGGAAAAGGTCCTTGGTTATCCAACTAAGAACAGGCCAAACAAGCCACTAACAGAGTTAATGAAAGGTGACTGCCAGCTAAGAGAGAAGACCTTCCAGCTCCACAGCTGGGGTGATTAGCAAACGCACGACCTGTGGAGAGCTGGCAGAACAGGGTAAAAGATTGGATTCAGTTTGAATTTTGTATGCACACTAGAAAACCACCTCTCTCACTCTTCAGTCTCAGTTATTTTTCTGCTGTCTCATTTTATCCCTCTCCCTTTCTCTCTCCTTGCTCTTTCTTCTCTCTCTCTTAGTGTAGGACCTGTTTACAGTCCATAGCAAACCCAGGGCAGCCTCCCAAGGCAGCCTGTCATAAGACATTTTGCCATCACATTGACAAATGAGCCAATGTTCAACTACAGCCTTAGTGGGAACTTTCCATTGGGTTTTGACATGCTTGCTGTCCACAGCCTTAAAGTCTGCTCCTGACTTAGACCTTTTGAAAGCATTCTGCCTGGGAAAGTACCTTTCTATAAATCATGTTTTATTTATTTTCTCCTTCATGTTCAACACAAGAAACATTAGACTGAATCTTCTCAAGCAATCTTCAGGGTCACTGTGAATTAATCTTAGTTTCTTTTCCTCAAACTTTAAAATCTCATCAACTCTCCATGAACCTAAGATATATTAGAAAGCAACATAGGATCGGCATGTAGTTGGGAAACATGGTATAGTCATTGCATGTAGAATATTAAAAGAGAGCTTTCTAACTTGTCAGAATAAAAAGACATGAGTGGGTCGGATGTGGCTCAACTGGTTGGGCGTCCGTCTCCCATATGGAGGGACCCAGGTTCGATCCCCAGGACCTCCTGGTAAAAAAAAAAAAAAAAAGACATGAGTAGTGAGAAAGTAAGTAACAAAGTTTAAAAGCAGTTCAAGAAGGTCCTCAGTCAGACTCACAGAGCTAGAGTCTGGAAGATAGGTTATCAGAAGATAGAAAGGGAGTGGTGTGGTGAGCCAATGCTCAATATGGGCAAAACCTATGATAAGGTAGAAGGGAGTGGTTTGGTAGTGGATGGGAGTGATGGTGGTGCAGGATATGAGTGGCAAACAGTGCTGGAATGTGAGGGTGAGCAGGTTGGGGCAGTTGGGTTGGACTATCCATGGAACTGGGGGAAGGGCTAGAGAAAGGAATAGGTGAATTCTGGGGATTTGTAGGTCTGTGGTTGAAACTACAATGGTGGGAATGTTCTTTTGGCAAATATGGCAGGGGAGGGTCTCTGATACAGGGCGTCACTGGTGGGGGGATATGCACGATAGGGTGCACCTGGGGCATGCTTCTACAGAATACAAATGTGTTCATCTTGTCATAGGGTGTTATCTCAGTGGGTTGAGACCCACACAATAAACAAGAAAATATTAAACTCCTATCCTGGGGAGTCCTGCTATTTCTCAAACAGAGGGGCAAGAATCTCTTGAGTACATAGGCAACACCTTGTAAAAGAAAACAGGCCAGTATGTCAAGCCCTCAATATTAATGCATGTAACTATGAACCTTATTCTTCAAAAATTGAAACTTAGTGGGTACCATAGGAGGGGAAGGGGAGGGAAGAATAGGTGGAACATAGGGCATTTTTTAGGGTATTGGAATGGTTCTGTATGATTTTGCAATGACAGATACAGGCCATTATACATTTTGTCAAAACCTTTAAAAGTGTACAGTGCAAAATGTAAACCGTAGTGTAAACCATTGACCATGGTTAGTAGCAATGCTTTAATATTTGTTCATCAATTGTAACAAATGTACCATACTTATGTAAGATGTTATTAATAGGAGAAAATGTGAGAGGGGGACTGGGTGGTATATATGGGAATCCTCTATATTTTCTATGTGACTTTTCTGTAACCTAAATCTTCTTTGAAAATAAAGTGAAAAAAATAAGGCACTGGGGAAATATACAGAAGAAATTGTACATATACATAAAAGATAACAGATCTTATAGTGATGAAAGACACAATACAAAAAAAAAAAAAAAAAAAAAAATAGGGGGGACTTTGTTTTTGGGGAGATTTTGGATTACATAAGAGTTGCAATTGTGGCAGGGGAGGATCATTAGTATTGTGTGTCAGTGGTGGTGCACCTGGGGCATGCCTCTATGGAATATGAATGTGGGTATGTGGTCATGGGGCATTGTCTCGGTGGGTGGAGACCCACACAATAACCAACAGAATATTGAATTCCCATCCTGGGGAGTCCTGCTACAGAGTAGCAAGAATCCCTAGAGTACATGGGTAATGCCTAGCAAAGGAAGACAGACCAATACACCAGGCCCTTGATATTGATGCTTATACTTATGAACCTTGTTCTTGTGAAATTGAAACTTAGCCTAGTAATATATATTGCCTAAGAGTTACCTCCCGAAAGCCTCCTTGTTGCTCAAATGTGGCCTCTCTCTGAGCGAAACTCAGCATATAAGCTCACTGCCTGCCCCTCCCCCCTCCCCCAGCATGGAACATGACTCCTGGGGACGGTTCTCCTTGGCACAGAGGACTATTTATTACCTAGTGCCAACTAGCAATGCATTTGGAAAAAGACCTTGACCAAAAGGGGGAAATATTAAATAAAAATGAGATTTCATGGCTAAGAGATTTCAAAATGAGTCAAAAGGTCATTCCAGAGGTTATGCTTATGCACATCTCAGTCTCACTGACAGCCACAGTAAACAGTGCCTCAAGCAGGGTTGCTCCTGAGGGCTCTAGAGACATCTAGACACTATAGGCAGGGGAGACAACCCCAGGAAATCAGAACCCCATCAGTGGCCTTACCTTGGAATATATAAGAACCTATCTCCCCAATGTATCAGAGTTAGACTCATTTATAATTTTCCTACACATGGTGCTTTTGCCCCTTTTATTTGAACCTATAATTAGCACTATACCCATTAAATATATGTCCCATCGACTTCAATCTTCAGGTTGTTCATATGCCAGTTGAGCCCTAAATCTCAGCAGAGTTGCAGCCAACGCCTACTCTCCAGTTCATTGGACTCACCCAGAACAACTACAAAAGGATGATGATGGACAACGCCCATCCCAAAAAACAGAGAGAATCTGCAACTGCAAGCAAGACATTTCCATTCATCTGCCCCATGGGATCTAAGCCTCCTCTCAATCAGAAGCAGAGTGGGCACCACCATCCCAGAATTCTCAAGACTGAGGAATGAACAAACATAAGGGGGGAATGCAACTATGGACCAAAGTAGATTATTATTCTAGTAATGGAAGAACTTATAACATTGATATAAAGACAGTGGTCACCAGAGGTTCTGAGGGAAGAGGGAAGAATAGGTGTATCATGGGGCATTTTGGGGACATTGGAATTGTTCTGCATGATAGTACAATGACGGATACAGGCTATTATACATTTTGTCAAAATAAAATTGTGCGGTACAAAGTATAAATCATAAAGTAAACTATAGGCCATGGGTAGTAAAAAAAAAAAAAAAAAAAAAAGAAAAGAAAGAAAGAAAGAAAAGAAAAAGAAACAATGAAACTAAGTGTGAGTCAGAATAATTAAAGGAAGCTACAAAGAAAAAAGAGGTAAAAAAAGGTCCAGGGCTTCCACCACCTCCCAGGGCTCAGCCTCACCAACTTCATTCAGCCCTGTCCCAGTCTTCAGAAATTGCTTCCTCTCACCTGCTTTGGCTTCTTCCTTCTCCACCCATGCTACTTAGCATACTCATCTCAATTTAAATGCTTAGGCTTTCACAAAAGCAAGGAAAATAGTGAGACCTCAAATCGCTTCTGAAGTACAGCCCTGCCGATACCCTAGAAGCCAAGAACACCAAGGAAAACTTAGTGGAACCATCACAAGTTAACAGCCCCACACCTACCTCAGCACACCAATGAGGAAAAAGCTCCTACTACCCTTCTGAGTGGCAGAACTGCATGGAGCAGGCTGCCAAAGGTAAGGCAGAGGGGCTGGCTTGGACCTCTTAAGAGCAGGGACCTGGATATATGCCTCTTTATGTAACACATAAAACTCTACAGGTTCTTGGTAAATACCAATCAAATGAAATCATGGTTTTTAAAACTTTAGCCAAACCCCTTCCTTCTCTTTCCAAAGTAAGATCTTAATTATTTTCATCTTTTCCTCTTATAAGTGGTTCCTCCAACCCTAAATAATTATAGTTACTATTCCCAAATAATCTTCCTTATGTGGAAAGAAAGGTATTTAGGCTACAGAAGAGGCCTGTTTTTAGGGAAGCAGAGAACACTTAAACTTTTTCTGAAATATTTTATATTTAATTTCCAATACTAGGCTGATGCAACTCAGCATTTTCTTGGCTATTTTAAGTGAAGCAATATATTTCCGGATTGTCTAAGAACGTGGTTCTGAAAGTGTGGTCCACAATCCCTGAGATATCTGAGACTCTCAGAGGGTCAGCAAAGTAAAAACTATTTTCATAATAACACCAAGAAATTATTTGCCTTTGTAACTGATGGCATCGGTACTGATGGTGCAAAAGCAATGATGGTAAAAACTGCATTAGTAGTTGAATTCTTAACACCATGTATTCGCAGTAAAGAAAACATGCCAGTTTCACTTAATAATGTCCTTGATGAATCATCAAAAGTTATTAATTTTACTAAGTTTTGACCCTTGAGAATGCGTCCTTTTACTATTCTGTGTGACAAAATGAGATCTACACATAAATCATTTCTGCTGCATTACAAATCCAAGGATTGTCTTGAGGAAAAGCACTTGTGCTATTCAGTTGCAAGCCAAGCTCATTGCTTTTTTCATGGAACACCAGTTTCACTTGAAAGAATGACTGACAGGAAAACTATGGCTATTCAGATGTTAGTATTTAGCAGACATTTTCTCAAGAATGAATAAAGTGAGCCTATCACTTCAAAGATAAAACTGACAGTTTTCAGGCAAAAATTAGAATTTTAGGAAACCTAAAGACTTTTTCTAATGGAATCTGTGGAGATATTAACAAACGCAGGTTTTTGTTTTTTTATACTATAAAATGAAACATCAACATTTGGAAGATCTACAAAAATCAGTAAACCAATATTTTTCAAATAAATAATTAACCTTTTACAAAAATCATGCATAGGTTAAAATACATACAAAGAGCAAGATGAACCAATGGCTTTTAAAACAATAGAACATGAAAAGCTAATTGATATGGTTTCATATTCCGCATTACAACTAACCTCTAAAAAACTATCACTTGCTTCATTTTGGTGTAGTATCAAAGAATATCCACAACTACCTGAGGTTATTAATATCTACTTCTTTCCCACTATACATCTGTGTGAGGCCAGATTTTCTTTATATATTTCAATCAGAACAACTTTGCAACAGCTTAAATGCAGAAAAAAATATAAGCATCCAGTGCTCTTCTACTAAATCATATTATACATTATTATACGTATTATACATTAAAGAGATTTGCAAAAATATAAAACAATGCCGCTCTTGATGTTTTGGAAAAATGTTTTAGAAATATGGTAATTTTTAATTTAAATTGTTTTATTTCTATTAACATATAATGGATTTATTGTTATTTTAAATGAACAAAGAAATAGTTTTAAATGTTTCTGAATTTTAATTTCTAAGTGTTGATTGATATAACTCACATAAACAAAAGTTCTTTGGGTTCCTCAACACACTTTAAGTTTCTGGTTTGGGGACCAAAAAGATTGAGAATCACTGGTCTAGGACAACTCAACTTGTAGGTCTTCTTCTTTGAACATTACTTATGGGCTTGGAGCCTAACATCTTCAAAACATAAACCTGGCTATAATCCCCAAGTGCATTTTCTGACCCATGCCTACACTGAGGCTCCTCTGGCACGTTTATGATGGCTCACATGGCATGACTGAAGATCATCCTGTATTTCACTTCTCAGAGGGGCTTAGTGTTATTTGAAAACTTGAAGATTTAGTCTTTCTTGGCCATTCATAAAGATATTGAAAAGGATTGCCCTCTGCACTTCCTACCATAGAAGGCACCCATTTAACCTTCTATGTTTTTTGTCTCAAAGACAACAATCTGCCCTTGACTAAAAGTCGCCCTCAGTGTTGCAAAATCTCAACATTAGAATTTTCTGTGGTATGCAATCTACTCAAAGGCTGATAATAGTCAAAATCTACTACATCCATAGGTTCCCTTCTCTATGGATATATTTAACCCCTGGAGGATTCTTAGGGAATTTTTCAGGCATGAGTTCTTCTTTTAGAACAATTTCTCCAAATAATGATTGCCCGATTCAGTATTCTTGGCCCTGAAGGTCACCCTGCCTGAATGACTTATGCCATAGGGTCCTAGTCACTCAGAGATGGTTCATATTGAAATGGCATTCCCTGTTCTAGGCGATCCTTGAGTTTCTGCCTAACTTCTGATATGAACTTGATCTCACAAACTTACATGCTTTTCTGTTTCTGCAATTTGTAGACTCTCCTTTCTCTGTTCTCCCATGAAGCCCTTTTTCTTCCAGTGATTTATTTTACTGCTCTAGTGAACAAATATGATTTGTCCTACAACATATAATTTGTAAAATTGGTGACATTCATTTCTCACGAAGGTATTTTTAAAATCTTCAGGTTCCTTATGTATTTTTTCAAATGTAACTACAGGTATTTACTTCAATGTAGCAGCTTAGTCTTTTTTCCTTTTTAAAATAAAGCATCTTAATAGGTTTTTTCCCCTTATTTTCCTCTCCTTCTAGATTCTGAATTCAATCAGGTTGTCACTGTTATATAATAGTTCACCCACAGCCATTTTCTGTAGCTATTCCTGATCACTACTCAGGACAAAATGCAATATATTTCTTTCTTTGTTAAAGCCTAACAAAGAAATAATTGTATTATCCCCAACTCCTTATTTCTATATCTGATCCTGATTCAAAAAGAATTGCTACAATTTGTATAAATCCTTCTTTTGGTTTAAGCCCCTGGTTATTATCATTAAGTCTAATTATGTAGCTTCTCTTCTTTATTACACATGTCAGCTCAGGCTCATCATTTGATTCAATAAAGATGTGTTGGGCACACACTGGACTAAATGATGTGAGGGATACAAATAGGCAAGACAATATATATAAACTCAACATATCATGGTTTCTGACCTCCAGGAGTTTAGTATAAGTGGGGAGACAGGGACTGACTTAAGCAATTCTTATTGGCACAAACACGGTACTTTGGGAACACAGGGGAGGACGGCATGAAGTCCTGGAACCATAGCTGCATTACTGAGAGCAATAGCTTGTGCCTTGAGGTTCTCCATCACCTTGTTTCCCCATGCTCTTGTTTCCTTGCACTACAACCAGTTTGGGTATCGATGAGGCTCAGGTAATAAGTCCAAAGGTTTTTGTACCCATCTACCTCAAGAGATTATATTTGACACCCTGGACTTCCCAGTTGATGCCCTTCTGGATGGTCCTTCATTTGCTGTTGTGGTTTTGTGCACTGCTTCATGGAATTCATGCCTGGAAATCCACTGCACACCAGCACCGTGGTCACGACTTCTAGTTCCTTTACTGCTTGGATCTGCTGCTCCTGCTGCCACTACTGAAGAAGTCCTAGAAGACGGAATCACATTTTTATCCCATCTTTGAAGGCCAAGAAAGCAGTGAGTTACAGTTATTTTTGAGATTTTAGGAGGGCTTGTCTCTTTTGCTTAGCTCCCTTAGGAAAGGAGCGCAGAACAAGCTCTGCAGAGTGGGGATGGAGGTGGGAGAGCCAGATGAAGATCCACCACCACACGGTTGAGCACTCATAAATATTATTTTTTCTTCTCACAGTACAATCCTGCCTTCCTGGAGGCATACTGATTCCAGAAGTTCAGAAATTCTTTTATCTCCTCCCTGTTGTCTTATATGACCCAAGGAACTCCAGAATCTGACCATCAGTTTCAAAGTCCCTTTACCATTTTTCCTAGGATAGGGTCCCTGTGCACATAGGAATCTTGATGGAATACCTGGTTATCCCAGCATTTCCGAGGTGAACATTCAGGTTAGGTGTCCAGCCCAATCTGTTCTAGAAAGATGTTTCAATTATCAAAGTAATAAATATTCTTCTTCAAAAATTCAAAATGTATGCAAGTTATATATAAAATTAAAAAAAAAAAGAGTCCCCATCACTTCCTTCCCCTAATCTCCTCAGAGGTAGCCACCATTTCAAATTTGATGTTTTCTATATATACTAAAATAAACATTATAACATAATATACTATTGTTTTATTATTTATTATATATTATTATTATGTATTACATATTTAACATATATAATATACAGTAGCTGACTTTGGTGAGAAAACACATCTTATGATGCCTTCTTTTGGACTTTTAATGACCTTGGAACTGTAAGCTTTTACCCCCCAAATAAATCCTCTTTTTAAAAGCCAACTCATTTCTGGTACTTTGCATTGGCAGCCCTTTAGCAAACTAAAGCAGAAAAGACAAAATAACAAGATTTTAAAAATTCTTACCAGTCATACTGCTCCTCAAATACAGTTTCATCCCCTTCTATGTGCACACCCCTGTTTTTCATCAGAATTTTCATAGCCTGCTGGTTCTCTGTCCTTTTGCTTGCCTAAACTCTGAACTATGTTTCTTTTTATTTTATCCCAATTCCTAGCATAATGCCTGGCAAATAATAGGTACCTAATAATCATTTATGAAGGAATAAAGGAAGGATAGATGCTGGCTACCAAGCACTGCAGTACATTCATTGTTTTATTAGCTGCTATCTACATGTCTTTAAAATGACTTTTCTGTCTCTCTTCATGCCAAAGGCTGCTTGAAGAGGTTTTAGTTTAGTATAGGACATGTGTTATGGAATAATTAGAAAGTAATTGTGTGAAATTCTTGGTCCTTAGCCCTGGAAGCACTAGAACCATCTCAGAATCAAGTAAGAGACAAGAAGTATAAATTATTTTCAGAAATGGCCAATACAATTCCAAACCTTTGTGATCCCCTCTCATGTTGTTTTTACACTTAGCCATGTAACTTGCTTTGGCCAATGAGACAATAACAAATGTGATACAAGCAAAGATCTGACAAATGCTTGTATATTTGGGCTTGTTTTTTCTTGCTCCTTTTGGGAACCCTGAACTCACTGTGTGAAAAAACTGGGCTAGCCTACTAGAGGTTTAGAGACCACAGGGAGCAGAAATAAGCCTTCTAAGCTGAGGCTTCCTAAACCAACCAGCCTGACAAACACCAGACATGCCAGTGCAACCATTAGTATCATCCAGGCCAAAGCTAACTGATACATGAGAATTTACTGGAAAATGAAAGCATGAGAAGGAATCATTTAGGTTAATTTCACCCCTTAACAAAAACACAAAAGCCCTAAATAAGCTATTAACAGACTAAATCCAACTATGCATACACACATGCACACACAAGGCATCCTAAACAACTTGGGTTATCCCAAGAATACATGGGTTTTATCACATAAGTCATCCTATTAACAGATTAAAGGGAAAGTTTTTCTCATTGTCTCAGTAGATGCAGAAAAATTATTCAATAAAATTCAGCAACGATTTCTAATAAAAAACTTTTTAGCAAACCATGAATAGAAGGAAATTTCCTTAATCTTATATGTTTATCTACCAGAAAACTCACATGAAATATCATACTTAATGATGAAAAAGAGAACTTTCTCTTTAACGTGAAGAACAAAAGATTAGGATGTCCACGATTATGATTCTATTCAATCTATTCAATAACTTTCTAGAAGTCTTAGTCTGTGCAATAATACACACAAAAAATAAGATACAAAAAAAAAATTAGAGAGGAAGAAAGAAAATTGCCATTCACAGACAATATGATTGGATAATATAGAAAATCCAAGCGCAATCTAAAATCTATTACAAGTTAAAGAGATTTAAACAAGTTGGCAGGATACAAAACTTATATATAGAAATTGATAGAATTTTCTTGCTTAACAGCAGTAACTGATTTTTTAAAAAATCACCACAGGCAAATCCTAGTCTATCCCAGTCTGCTTACTGGAATATGCCATCTTGCTTGTATTTCCATATGGTGTGGATAGATTCGTCGCACATTTCTAAATCCATGTAACCAGAGACAATGTCTTTCTGCTCACACTGTAACGCTAATGCCTGGCACACTGTGGGTACTTAATTAATATCTTTTACTGACAAACCTGACAGGGTTACCAACCATCCAGATATGCCCAGAACTTAGGGGTTTTCCAGGACATGGAACTTTCAGTGATAAAACCAGGATAGTCCTGAGCAAACTGGGACAGTTAGTCACTTTATCTGTCAATAAAACCCATAATGGAAAGGAGAATTTGTGTGGCCCCAGTTATCCAAGGAATAAATAGTTGCTTTCAGGGCTAACAAAGAAAGGAAATTAATTTTCATTGAGGATATTTTAGTGGGTGCTTAACCAAGGTAGGCTGAAGTTAAGGGGTGGGGTATGAAGCAATGCTTCTCCACAATAAAAATTGAAGAATGATATTTTGGGATTTATGACAACATTAAAACCACCAAGATGGGGAGCAGGTGTAGCTCAGTGGTTAAGTACCTGCTTCCCATGTACAAGGTTTCGGGTTCAATCCCTGGTACCTCCTAAAAAAAAAAAAAAAAAAAATCAATATTTTGTAAGACATATAAGATTCTCCCTACACCATGCCAACACAATCTAACATCAACTCAAAGTGAGAAGCCATAAAAGAATTTTCTTCATTAAACTGCAAGCAGGGAGCGGATGTAGCTCAAGTGGTTAAGCACCTGCTTCCTATGTACCAGGTCCTGGGTTGAATCCCCAGTACCTCCTCCAAACAAACAAACAAATGAAAAAATCCAACTCTCACTGGGGAGTGGATGTAGCTCAGTGGTTGAGCACCTGCTTCCCATGTACGAGGTGCTGGGTTCAATCCCTGGTACCACCTAAAAAAAAACAAAAAAAAACAAAACAAAACAAAAAAAACATTGTAAGCATCTCAATATCTTTTCTCCCAAATTAACCTAAAAAAATCAAAAGGCCCTTTTTCTCTAGAAATGAAATAATAGTGAAAGAATATGCATCTGATGAAATGACTGCTCTGTAGAAAAAATATAAGTAATTATTTTGCATTACATTCAGTACTCAAAAATTAATTTTTCTAAAACATCCAAGCAACAGCACAGATTTTCTATTTCAAATTAACATTCATTCAAAATGCAAGGGAAGGGAATAGTGACAGGCATAAATTATTTGAAAAACAGATAATATCATTTCCCTAAAAGTGTCCTGTCATTTTCTATGATTTACCTATCCACAAACAAACACAAATTCCATCAGTATTCCTGTGTAACTTCCACTGAATTCTTAATCTCACACATAGCTTCTTCTCTTTGTTCTTCTATATTAGACAAGTCTTGATGATTCTGCCTTTATGATACTTTTCTAATTCTTTTCTTTGGCCAAATTGATCCTAGGACTAACATAATGGGATACATTTAGAGTACTTTTGGATGGATTCAGAGGAGAAGTAATGAAAAAGGAGGACAAAAATATATTGAGTACCTACAGTGTGCCTTTAAATCAGTTGTTTCACTTAACACTTAAAATAATTCTAAGAAGTAGGCATTGTTATCCTTGTTTACTTATGAGTAAACTGAAGCTCAGAAAGCTTGAATATACTCAACATGTTCGCTGAGTTACTGAGCTACAGAGTTCAGATTCGATCCCCGGTCATCTATCTCCTAAGGCTGTGCTCTCCAACTCTATCTCATCTGGGTGAACATACCCAGGTGGTTTGGGGAGTCTACAATAAACAAATAATTTGGACCCATAATTGGAAAGTGAATGTTTCTGCTTTTAAGTAATAACTAATATAAGAAAGTTAATTTCTATAAATGTGTAATACTAATTTTGGATTTTATATGGGCATGATTTTATAACTTCAAATTTTGATTAAGCTCAACTAATAATAAGTGACCTATGTAATGAATTTTGCCTGTCAAAAAGGAAATAACAAACTTACCACTTGGTAGATAAACTTATCTACTTGTTATAGCTTCAAAGTATATTTGTAGTTTTTTTAAGTTGGAATATTTTATTATTTCAAGACTTCATCTGATGTAATAATTAATTATTAGTAAATAAATTAGTAATTTGATCCAAATTATCTGACACATGATGCAATAGCTCAGCTAAAATAGCTAACTAATGTTTCTTGCATTCAAAAGAAAACTTTGCTAATGCTTGGTTTTCTTAAAATTTATTCTATCCTGCTCAAGTGACATTGGTACCACCATATTCTTTATTAGATTATTTAATAACGCAAATTTTATTTACTTAATAACTGAATGCTGCCAACAAACAGGTTGGCAGAAACAGAACCTTCCCCAGTCAAACCTCAGATAAGTCAGCAGCCCCAGCTGGTACCTTGATCGCAGGCTTTTGATACCCTGCAGTAGCCAATCTGTGACCTGACTTCTGAACTGCAGAAACTATGAAATAATAAATGTGTGATGTTTTAAGCCACTAAGTTTGGGGTAATATCACTAAGCAGCAATCGATAACTAATATGCCAATTTTCTTAAAATATTTTCTTAAGAGAAATTATAGTCATGATAGGATTTGGGTGCCTTGCATATATAAATACTTATTTCTATGGGAAAAGTTGCTTTTTATAAAAGTATAATATTTATAAGTATACAAGTATATATACTTTTTACATATGTATAAAACTATTATTGCAATCTGTCAGTTTAATATATATAGAATTATAAGAAACAAGGAAATTTGGATAGATTAAGTGGCTTGTCCAAGTTCCTAGTTCCAGGATAGTGATAAATCCAGAGACAGAACTTACCACATTGAAATATGATTTCAGCATTCATATGACATAGAACCAGGAAGAAAATCTTGACAGTCTTACATTTTAAAAGTGTATAATTATCAAAACCTTCCAAGAATTCTTAAAAGGCAAAATTTTTTTCACCTATAAAGTATATGCCCTATGTAAACTTCAGCATTACAAAACACATCAGAGCTGAATAAAATGGTTTGTATCTGTGTCTGACTCCTTACTTCACTCCAAATTTTTTAATGATAAAAGAGAAAGTGTTTTTTAAGTTTTATATTTCATTCAGGTTCTTATTAAATACATAGGTATTAATTAAATATAGATCCTGAAAAAGAAGGCACAGCCACTGGTCTCCAGAAGCTACTAGTTTGAAGCAGCATAGATAGACTTTTCTTGGCTTAACAAAAGACTGTCTTAAAATGTTTCATTTGGCCCTGATAAGAAAGCATTAATGAGATAACATATGTACAGTGTCTGGCACAGAGTAAATGTGCCTATTATTGTTATTAGTAGGCAGAGAGAGAGGTGCACAGGGACAATGCGTACCAAATTTTAAGCAAGAGCTGAGCAAACCACACCACCACCCTATTGCTTTGTAATTTCTTATAATTTTACTTTCATCAGTTTGTCATCCTATTTGATAAAAACCCTGATGAAAAAACAGAATGTTCAGCAGTATGCTGAAAGTAACTGATAATGATTCATCAAAGTGAACAATTGCTCAACAATTGCCAGATGAGGAGAGTGGCATAAAGTTGCACCAAAATATAAACAAATACTATTGGACTTAGGCTAGAAGCCTGAGAAATGTTAATAGGTAAACTTCAGTGTTGAGCAGGTAAAACCTGATATCCCTTCACTTCTTTTTAGCAGACATTTATTGAGTAACTACTGTGGATCCAACACTGTGCTAGGCACTGGGAATGTAAAAATGAACAAACACAGTTTTTGCCTTCAATAAAAATAAATTGAAATAGAGGTTCTGCAATAGAATATTATACAAGGCAACAAAGACGAGTAAAAGATTAACTTTATCATGGGAGTTAGAGAAAGCTTCTTGGAGAAGGAGATGTCTGAGATGAGTTTTCTGAGATGAATAGAAAGACAACCAAGGGGGCAACCAAGTGCAAAAACACAACAGATGTGTTCCAATTTTGAAACTCACAACAGTAATCAAGAGATGTGGTACTAACATAAGGGTAGACATATAGATGAATGGGATAGAATTAAAAGTCCAGAAATAAACCTCACATTTACAGCCAATTGATTTTCAACAAGTGTGCCAAGACAATTCAATGGGGGAAAAGAGCGCTATTTTCAACAAATGGTGCTGGAATAACTGGATCCCCACATGCAAAAGAACTAAGTTGGACTGCTTCCTCACACCATATAAAAAATTAACTCAGAATGTATCAAAGATAAAATGTAGGAGTTAAAAAATACCAAACTTGACTTCCGGGAAGATGGTGGACGAGTAAGACACAGGAATCTCTTCTCCAGAAAAATAGCTAGAGGACAAGCTGAAACAGCCCCAAAAAAGATCTTCTAGGGTTTAGGACAGCAGGTGAAGGCTGCACACCACCCAGAAGAGAGAGGGACAGAAGAGGGAAATCGCGACAACAGAACCGTGAGTTGGAAGTAACCACTTCTGCTGCTGCCGGCACCCTCCCCCACATTCTTCAGAAGTCTCAGGCCTCTGGGCCTGTGACCACAGACAAAGGGGGCTTCAGGGATCTACCACTCCCAGAAAGGGGAGAGAGAGGGACACAGCCTTAGGCGACTCAGATTCTGACCTGTAAATTTGGGCTGCAGAGCCCCATGGACCCTTCCACACGGTGGTTTGCCCTGAAGCCTAGGAAGGACTGAAGAAATCCGACCCTCGCAACCTCCCTTTCTTCTAGCCTGGACTAATTGGTGAGGACTCCACGGGAGAGGGGAGAGAGAGCCTGGGGCTGACCCTGCTTTGGACTCCCAGGTTTGGTCTGCCTGTCCCGAGAGCCCTTCCAGGCCGGGTGGGGCTGTGCCATTGTTTGCCTTGGAACCCGCAAGGGGCTAAAGATATACAAACCTCCCAATCACCTCCTCTACTAAAAGGGACTGATTGTGGAGGATTCAGAAGGGAGTGGAAATATTTCCTAGCTGGGAAAAGGGGGGCACTACGAGAGAAGTCTGGAGAATTATCTCAGAAAGTTTGAATCACAGGGCTCTTAGCCCACAGACAGGAAGCTCTATCACATTGATCTGGTCTGTGTCACATCAAATACGCTCCACCAGGCATTGAATTGAGAGCTGCCAGCAAGCGCCATCTCCTGGCAGACCAAGGAAGTGCACATAAGAAAATTAATAAGAGAGGCTTTAGCTGGCCTCTATAGCCTCCCTGCCCAAGGCCCTAGGAAACAACTCTACAACCAATTACTGGGTCCAGTGCCCAGTTTTGAGCAACCAGCAGAACAATCCTAACACTCAAGGCTGAGCCAAAAATCAAAGAGCTGTGGTAACTCACAGCCTCCTGCCACTAAAACCCCATAAAAGAGAAAGAGATAGAGCATCTAAGTGAAATACAAACTAACCAGATGCCTAAGCACCAGCAAAAAATTACGAGCCGTACTAAGAAAATAGATGACATGGCCCAAGAAAAGGAATACAGCAAAGTCCCAGAAGAGATGCAGAATTTGAGAGATCAGTGAGATGAGCACAAATTTCCAAAATCAAATTAATGAGATGAAAGAGAATATAGTTAAAGAGATAAATGACATCAAGAAGTCATTGAGCGAACGCAAAGAAGAATTTGAAATCCTGAACAGAAAAGTAACGGAGTTCATGGGAATGAAAGACACAATAGGTGAAGTCAAAAATACATTTGAGCCATACAACAGCAGACTCGAAATGATAGAAGAAAGAATAAGTGATACTGAAGACAGAGCAGCTAAAATTGGAGAGAGAAAAGAGCAGAGAGAGAAAAGAATGGAAAAAATTGAGCAGGGGCTCAGAGAGTTGAATGACAACACAAAATGCAACAACATATGTGTCATGGGAGTTCCAGAAGGGGAAGAGAAAGGAAAAGAGGCAGAAAGAGTATTTGAGGAAATAATAGCTGAAAATTTCCCAACTCTCACGACAGAAATGAACTTACATGTCCAAGAAGCACACCGTACCCCAATAAGAATAAATCCAAATAGACTACGCCAAGACACATATTATTCAGAGTGTCAAATGTAAAAGATAAAGAGAAAATTCTCAGAGCAGCAAGAGAGAAGCAAACGATCACGTACAAAGGACGTCCAGTAAGACTTAGTGCAGATTTCTCTTCAGAAACCAGGAGGCGAGAAGACAGTGGTATGATACAATTAGGAAACTGAAAGAGCAAAACTGCCAGCCGAGAATTCTTTATCCAGCAAAACTGTCCTTCAAATATGAAGGTGAATATAAAGTATTCACAAACAAACAGAAACTTAGAGAGTTTGCAAAAAAGAATCCACCTTTGCAGGAAATATTAAAGAAAGCCTTAGAACCTGAAAGAAAAAGACAGGAGAGAGAGGCTTGGAGGAGAGTATAGAAGAAAGAAAAGCAGAAAGGATAACCAAAAGAGTAAAAACTTTTTGAGAGACAAAAACAAGATGACATATGAAAACCAAAGAATAAAATGGAGGAAATAAATAGTGCACTTTCAGTAATATCATTGAATGTGAATGGATTAAATTCCCCAATCAAAAGATACAGGCTGACAGAATGAATAAAAAAACATGAGCCATCCATATGCTGCTTAAAAGAAACTCACCTCAAACCCAAGGATAAAAACCGGCTAAAAGTAAAAGATTGGAAAAAGATACTCCACGCGAATAGTAAACAGAAATGAGCAGGGGTAGCTATATTAATATCAGACAAAACAGACTTCAAATGCAAAAAAGTGATAAGAGAATGAAAGGCCATTATGTATTAATAAAAGGGACGATCCTCCGGGAAGATATAACAGTCATAAATATCTACGCACATAACCAGGGTGCCCGAAAAAATCTGATACAAACTCTGGCAAAACTGAAGGGAGAAAAAGACATTTCTACAATAATCGTTGGAGACTTCAACACCCCTCTCGCATCATTAGATAGAATAACTAGACAGAAGATCAACAAGGAAACAGAGAATTTGAACAATATGATAAACAAGTTAGACCTAACAGACATATACAGAACACTGCATCCAAACTCAGTGGGTTTTACATTCTTCTCAAGTGCCCATGGATCTTTCTCCAGGATAGACCACATGTTAGCTCACAATACAGCTCTCAATAAATATAAAATGATTGAAATTATACAAAGCACCTTCTCAGATCATAATGGAATGAAACTAGAAATCAATAACAGACAGGAAAAAAGTAAATTTGCAAATGTGTGGAGACTGAACAACACACTCCTAAATATTCGGTGGGTCAAAGAAGAAATTGCAAGTGAAATCAGTAAATATATTGAGACAAACGAAAATGAGAAGACAACGTATCAAAACTTATAGGATACAGCAAAGGCAGTCTTGAGAAGGGAAATTTATAGCCCTAAATGCCTATATTAAAAAACAAGAAAGAGCTAAACTCAAAAGATTTAACTGAAAAACTCGAGAAACTAGAAAAAGAACAGCAAACCAATCCCAAAGCAAAAAGAAGGAAAGAAATAATAAAGATTAGAGCAGAAATAAATGAAAATGAGAACAGAAAAACAATAGAGAAAATCAACAGAACCAAAAGCTGGTTCTTTGAGAAGATCAATAAAATTAACAAACCCCTCTCTAGACTAACAAAGAAAAAAAGAGAGAAGATGCAAATAAATACAATCAGAAATGAAAGGGGGTAGGGATTACAAATGACCTCACAGAAATAAAAAGAATCATAAGAGGATATTATGAGAAATTGCATGTCAACAAACTAGACAACCTAGGTGAAATGGAGAAATTTCTAGAAACACATAACCAACCTACACTGACACAACAAGAAATACAAGAACTTAACAAACCAATCACAATTAAGGAGATTGAATCCGTCATCAAAGACCTCCCAGCAAAGAAAAGCCCAGGACCAGATGGCTTCACAGGTGAATTCTACCAAGCATTTCAAAAAGAATTAACACCAATCCTGTTTAAACTCTTCCAAAAAATTGAAGAGGATGGAAAATTACCCAACACATTTTATGAAGCCAACATCACCCTAATACCAAAGCCAGATAAAGATTCCACAAGAAAAGAAAATTACAGATCAATCTCTCTAATGAACATAAGATGCAAAAATTCTCAACAAAATACTTGCAAATCGAATCCAACAGCATATCAAAAGACTTATACATCACGACCAAGTGGGATTTATTCCTGGTATGCAAGGCTGGTTCAACAAAAGAAAATCAATCAATGTAATACACCACATTAACAAATTGAAGGAAAAAAAACACATGATCATCTCAATAGATGCAGAAAAAGCATTCGACAAAATCCAACATCCTTTTTTGATAAAAATACTTCAAAAGATAGGAATAAAAGGAAAATTCCTCAATATGATAAAAGGCATATATGAAAAACCCACAGCCAACATCATACTCAATGGGGAAAGGTTGAAAGCTTTCCCCCTAAGATCAGGAACAAGACAAGGATGCCCACTGTCACCATTGTTATTCAACATTGTACTAGAAGTTCTAGTGAGGGCAATTAGACAAGACAAAAAAATTAAAGGCGTCCAAATAGGAAAAGAGGAAGTAAAACTCTCACTGTTTGTGGATGCCATGATCCTGTTTTTAGAAAATCCTGAAGTATCCACAACAAAGCTACTTGAACTAATAAATGAGTTCAGCAAAGTGGCAGGATACAAGATCAACACGCAAAAATCAGTAATGTTTTTGTACACTAGTACTGAACAATCTGAGGAGAAAATCAGGAGGAAAATTCCATTTTCAATAGCAACAAAAAGACTCAAATACCTAGCAGTTAATTTAACCAAAGAAGTACAGGACCTGTATGAAGAAAACTACAAAACAATGCTAAAGGAAATTAAAAAAGACCTAAACAAATGGAAAGGCATTCTGTGTTCATGGATTGGAAGAATAAATATCATGAAGATGTCAATCTTGCCCAAACTGATTTATAGATTCAATGCAATACCAATCAAAATCCCAACAGCTTACTTTACAGAATTAGAGAAGGCAATTACCAAATTCATCTGGAAGGGTAAGTGCACCCGAATAGCCAAAAGCATTCTAAAAAAGAGCAATGTGGGAGAAATTTCAGTGCCTGACCTTGAAACATATTACAAAGCTACAATGGTCAAAACAGCATGGTACTGGCATAAAGACAGACACATCAATCAGTGGAATAGAATTGAGAATCCAGAAATATACCCTCACCTATACAGTCAGTTGGTTTTTGACAAACCTACCAAGCCCACGCTAATGGGAAAAAACAGTTTCCTCAACAAATGGTGTTGGGAGAACTGGATATCTATAACCAAAAGAATGAAAGAGGACCCCTATCTCACCCCCTATACAAGAATCAACTCAAAATGGATCAAAGATCTAAATATAAAAGCCAGGACCATAAAACTACTAGAAGAAAATGTAGGGAAACATCTTCAAGACCTTGTAGTAGGTGGTGGTTTCTTGGACTTCACACCCAAAGCACGTGCAACAAAAGAAAAAGTAGATAAATGGGACCTCCTCAAAATTAAACACTTTTGCACCTCACAGGACTTTGTCAGAAGGGTGAAAAGGCAGCCGACTCAATGGGAAAAAATATTTGGAAATTACATATCTGATAAGGGTTTCATATCCAGGATATATAAAGAGATGTTACAACTCAACAATAAAAAGACAAATGACCCAATTAAAAAATGAGTAAAAGACTTGAATAGACATTTCTCTGAAGAAGAAATACAAATGGCAAAAAAACACATGAAGAAATGCTCAACATCACTCATGATTAGGGAAATGCAAATCAAAACTACAATGAGATATCATTTCACATCTATCAGAATGGCCACTATTAAAAAGACAGAGAACTATAAGTGTTGGAGAGGATGTGGAGAGATAGGAACACTTCTTCACCGTTGGTGGGAATGCAGGATGGTACAACCACTATGGAGGACTGTTTGGCAGTTCCTAAAGAAGCTGAATATAGACTTGCCACGTGACCCTGCAATACCACTACTGGGTATATACCCAGAAGAACTGAGAGCAGTGACACGAATAGACATCTGCACACCGATGTTCATAGCCACATTATTCACCATTGCCAAAAGTTGGAAACAACCCAGGTGTCCATCAACAGACGAATGGATAAACAAACTGTGGTCTATTCACATGATGGAATATTATGCAGCTATAAGAAGAAATGAAGTCATAAAGCATATGACAACATGGATGAACCTGGAGGACATTATGTTGAGTGAAGCAAGCCAGACACAAAAGGACAAATACTGTATGAATGCGTTACTATGAACCAAATATATTGTGTAATATATTGTTTGATTAAAAAAATTTTTTTATATGTATCCATTACATTTAATTGAGAAATGTATATATTTATTCATCTGTGTTTACTTTTTAGTTTTGAATTGTTTATATTTTCAATTATTAAATGTACAAAATAAAGTTAAAAAAAAAAGAAGACATTGAGCAAATGCAAAACAAACAAACAAACAAACAAACAAAAAAGACCCCAATAAGAGATTGGAAAAAAAAAACAAGCCAGAGACTTGGGGAAGATATTTGAAAAGCACATGTCAGACAAAGAACCTATATCCACACTATATAAAGAATTACAAAATCAATAAGAAGACAAACAATCCAATTAAAAAAGGGCATAAGTCTTTAACAGGCACTTCATGAAAGAGGACATTCAAATGACCAATAAGCATATGGAAAGGCACTTAACATCAGAGAAACATAAATAAAAACCATGATGTAGGCCAACTCCACTCCTAGAAATGAATGCACATGTCTGTAAAAAAGACATATATGAGAATGTTCATTGCTGCTTTGTTAATAATAGCCAAAAACTGATAACCCAAAATGTCCTTCAACAGAATAGATAATTGTTGTATATACATCCAATGAAATACTGCTCAGTAGTAACAACAACAAAACAAACAAGCTACCACTACACATAACGTGGATGAATCTTCACAAAAATACTGGTGAACAAAAAAGCCAGACACAGAAGAGCACATACTGTATGGTTACATTTAAATGTAATCCAAGAACAGACAAAACTAATCTATGGTGGTATATAAGTCAGAAGAATGGTTATCTGGGGATGGAGGATGCAATTCTGATTGGGAAGGGGCACAAGGGGTGCTGGAAATGTGCTATATCTTGACTTGAGTGGTGGAGACACAGGTGTATAAATGTGTGAAAATGTGTGCTCTTGCTATATGTAGTTTACTTCAATAACTGAAAAAATCTTTAGGTAAACATTTTTAAGGTAGAAAATATTTCTACCCACCCTTCATGTTCAAATGCTAACTCTGCCATAAACTTTTATCAGCTGGAATAAATCTCTCCATCAGAGCCAAAAAAAAAAAAAAAAAAAAAAATACCAAACTTAAAGAAGAAAATGTAGGATTAAATCTTTGTATGCTTGAGTTAGGCAGAACCTTCCTAGATATGACAATAAAAACACAAGCGACAAAAGAAAAATTGGACTTCAAAGGACATACCATCAAGAAAGTGAAAAGATAGCCCAAAGAATGGGAGAAATTATTTGAAAATCGTATATCTAATAAGGGACTTGCACTAGAATAAAGAGCTTTAACAATAGACAAAAACCTCAGTAAAAAAATGGGCAAAGGATCTGAATACACATTACTCCAAAGAAGATATACAAATAGTCAATAGCACATGAAAAGATGCTCAACACCATTTGCATCAGGGAAATGTAAATCAAAACCACAAAGAGATAAAACTTCACCTAGGAGAGCTATAGTTAAAAAGACAGATAATAAGTATTGGCAATGATGTGAAGAATTGGAACCCTCATATACTGTTGATGAGAATGTAAAATGGTTCCGCCACTTTGGAAAAACTGTTTGGCAATTCCTCAAGTTTAATCATATAGTTACCATATGACCCAGCAATTCCATTCCTAGTTATATACTCAAGAGAATTGAAAACATATGTCCATACAAAAGCTTGTTCATAACAGCATTATTCATAATAGCCCCAAATTGGAAACAACCCAAATGTCCATCAACTGATGAATGGATTAAAAAATAAAAGGTATATCAATACAATATTATTTGGCAATAAAAAGGACTAAAGTATTGATACATACTACAACATGGATGAACCTTGACAACATTATGCAAGTGAAAGAAGCCAGGCACAAAGAATACATATTATATGATTCAATTTATATGAAATATCCAAGAGAGACGAATCTATAGAGACAGAAAGCAGACTGGTGGTTGCCTACAGCTGGGGGTTTAGGAGGAAATATGGAGTGACTCTTAAAAGGCATGGGGTTTCTTTTTGTGGTGATGAAAATGGTCTAAAGTGACTGAAGAATTTTCACAATCCTACAAATATACCAAAAACCAATGAATTGTACACTTTAAATGGGTGAATTGTATGATATATGAATTATATCTCAATAAAGCTTTTTTTTTTTTTTTTTTCCTAAGCTCAATGGATGTGGGATTTTGAGGGCACAATGGTCCCGATTTTTTACTGCTCTCTGTATCCAAGTGATCCAAGTGCCTTGCTCTGTGACTTTCAACTTCCTCTCACTGGAGAAGTGGAGTTATTTTCCCACTTCTTGAATCTAGATTAGCCTTGTGAATTCCTTTGTCCAATAGAGTTCAGGGAAGTGACATGGTGCCAGTTCTGAGCTTGGGACTCGAGAAATCTTGCATGTTTCCATCTGCATCTTTGCTCCTCTTCCATTGTCAAGAGACCGTGCCTGCATTAGCCTGATAAAAGATGGGAGATATGTGGTGTAGAGCAGATTCTTTTCAACCATTCCAGATGCAGTCATCTTCAATCAGGCAATTCCAGGAAATGTGCAAAAGCTCAGCCATGGCCAGAAGAACCCCTGAGTCAAGTCCAGCCCAAATTGTCAACCCACAAATTCATAAACTAATTAGATGTTGATTTTGTAAGCTGCGTGTTTTGGGATTGTTTGCAGCACTTTTTTTTTTTTTTTCTTTTTTCAGAAATAGGTAACAAATACGGTAGGATAAAATGGCATTCAAGTGTTATCCCAGGGGCTTGAAGGATGAGAATAGAGAGGATAGGCAATAAGATTCAGAGATGGTTGGCCACCAAGTCTCTTAAGGAGAAGTGGTGGGCGGGTTAGATGTATACATCTTCTAAATAAGTGTGTGGTGTGTGCACATAAAAATGCTGATTAAAAGAGTACAAGCACTTTGGATGAATTGTATGTTTATTAATATGTAACAATAAAATTTGTTTTAAAAAAAGTAGTATAAGGTGGTTGAAAATTCCACCACCTATATTTTTTGAAATTAAAAAATATAGCATATTCTCTTTACTATCTAGTAGTGATTATGTTGAAAATTTTACCTTAATTTTTTCAATATGAAAGTTTAGCCAAACAATGTCACTTCTGTGGTATTCTTCCCAAAAATGAAAAACTTCAATCTAATCATGAAAAGTGTAAGAGTTACCCAAATTGAGGGACTTTCTACTAAAAATTTGGCTAGTACCCTCAAAAGTGTCAAGGTCATGAAAGACAAAAAAAAGAAAAGAATGAGGAACTGTTCCAAACTGAAGGAGACATGACAACTTAGCAGTTTGACAGTTTGAAATAGTTATGAATTCCAAAACTAGATATTGGATTGTGCTTGTAAACTGATCTGTTCCTCTGGGCATGATTAAGTTATGATTAGGGCTTTGATTGGGCCATGCCAGTAGGGCGTTGAGCCCCACCCCTTGGTGGGTGGGGTCTCAAAGATAAAAGACATGGCAAAAGACAGAGTTGGAGTTTTTGTTTGTTTGTTTGTTTTTTGTTTTAGCAGTGAATTCTTTTTTTTTTTTTATTGTGGGTAAAATCAAAATTTTCACAATACAAACCAATATTTGTAAAATGATATATAAATATATATGCATATATGTGCATTTGCTTATATAAATGTTATTTTTATATATATATATATTTTAAAAGATGCTTAGGTTATATAAATGTTACACAAAAATTACAGGGATTCCCATGTTCCCCACCTCCCACACCTCCCAGAACATCCCACATAAACATCTTTCATTAGTGTGGCTCATCATGTGCAATGGATATACCCATCCTGGGGCTTTGCCACTAAGCATGGACCATAGTTCACATTGTAGACCACACTCTCTCCCACACAGTTTTGCATGGTATATGCTGATGTAAATGGCCTATATCTGTCATTGTAATGTCACTCAGGATAATTCCCAAGTCCTGAAAAAGCCCCTGTATTACAACTGCTTTTCCCTTCCCTGCCCCGAAAGCGTCTAGTGGCCACTGGTTTCACTTCACTGTTATAATTTCTAGAGTTGGAGTTTTTTGACATTGGAGTTCTGATGCGGAGTTTTAATGCTGGAGCCAGGGGAAGTAAACACAAAGAGGAGCTTTGTCCTGAGGAAGGAGAGAAGGCCCCAGGAAAAGAGAGGAGTAGTTCGCCTGACAGTTCACAGCTGGCCTTGTGGAGACAGGCAAAGCCTAGAGAGCCTCATAGTCTACAACTGACCTTGTGGAGGAAACAGAGGAGCTGAGCCCAGAGAGAAATGGAGCCCCAGGAAGAGAGGAACCCAAGAAGCCTGAACCCTGGCAAACGTTGGCAGCTGTCTTGCTCCAACACATGGCAACAGACTTTGGTGAAGGAAGAAACTTATGCTTTATGGCCTGGTAACTATAAGCTTCTACCCCAAATAAATACCCTTTTGTAAGTGCCAACAGATTTCTGGTAATTTGCATCAGCAACCCTTTGGCTGACTAATACAACAACTAAGTGAAATTTGTAATCTTTGGATCCTTGAACAATAAATGGACATTAGTGGGACAATTGGAAAATTTTGAATAAGATCTGTAGGTTAGCTAATTGAAAAATGTATTAAATCAATGCTGATTTCTGGTTTCAATAATTGTACTATGGTAAAGTAAGTTGCCAACATTTGGGGAAGCTGGGTGAAGGATATACGGAAACTCTGTGTACTATTTTTGTAGGTCTAAAACTATTTCAAAATTAAAAGTTTTTTTAAATTAGGCCAAATGTAATGTGATCACATTTATAATTTTTTAAAATATATATATTTTTAAAAGGTATTTAGATTACATAAATGTTACATAAAAATATAGGGGATTCCCATATGCCCCGCTTCCTACACCTCCCACATTTTCCCACATTAACAACATCTTTCATTAGTGTGGTACATTTGTTACAATTGATTAAAACATTTTAGAGCATTGCCACTAAGCATGGATTATAGTTTACATTGTAGTTTATACTCTCCTGCCCAATTTTGGAGGTTATGGCAAGATATGTTATGACCCGTATCTGTCATTGTAATGTCATTCAGGAAAATTTCCAAGTCACCAAAATACATATTTCACCTGTATTCCCTCTCCCTGCCCTCAGAACCTCTAGTAGCCACTGCCTCCACATGAATGATATAGTTTCTTCCATTGCTAGAATCACAATAAGTCTATAGTAGAATACCAGTAAGCCTGCTTTAGTCCATTGTTCATTCCCCAATCCTGAGGATTCTGGGATGGTGTTGCCCACTCCACCTCTAATTAAGAGGAGGCTTTGATCCCATGGGGCAGATGGATGGGACTCTCTTGCTTACAGTTGTAGATTTTCTCGGTTCCTTGGGATGGTCATTGTCCATCATCATCTCCTTGTTAGTTGTCCTGGGTGAGTCCAATGAACTGGAGAGTAGGTATTGCAACTCCATTGAATTTCAGGGCCCAGCTGACACATGGACAGCCAAGAGATTAAAGTCTCTTGGATGTATACCTACCAACTCCAGTACCAACTATAGGTTCAAATAAAAGGGACAGAAGAGGCATGTGTAGAGAAGTCACATCTGAGTCCAACTCTGTCACACTTGGGAGCACAAACTCCAAAGTAGGGCCACTGGCAAGGCACCAAACTCCAGAGCTATCTGCCATGTCCAGAGCCCTTATGATCCCCACAATTTTGGGTAATGTCTACCTTTGCCATCTATGAGATCCTGCTGAGACATGCATAAGTGTTACCTCTCTGATGACCTCCCAACTCACTTTGAAGTCTCTTAGCTATATACACTCATTTGTCTTTACCTTTCCCCACTTTTATTCAAAGTCTTTTTCCAGCTGTATCACCAGCCAGTTCTTCGTTGTAATCCCTTGGTGCCAGGGAGGCTCATCCCCGGGAGTCATGTCCCACACTGGGGGGAAGGTAATGCATTTATATGCTGAGTTTGGCTTAGAGAGAGGCCACATTTGAGCAACAAGGAGGCTCTCAGGAGGCAACTCTTAGGCACTCTCCAATACTAGGCTAAGTTGCAAATTCAAGAGCAAAAGGCTCACAAGCATAGTCATCAACATCAAGGGCCCATCAAAGGACCATCCTTCTTCACTAGTCATTGCCCCTGCACTTGGGGGATTGTTGCTCTTTCATTAGAGAATGTGGCAGAGCTCCCCCGGGATGGGAATTCAATAATCTTTCAGTTGTTGTGTGAATCTCCACCTGCTGTGGCAATGCTCCATGAACATTTGAACATATTTATATACCTTATATGTATGCCCAGGTGAACTTCCTCCCATGTATCCCCCATCACTGATGCCCCACCCCATTGATCCTCCCCTAAAATCTTTTTTAAAGAAGGGAAGAGTATATAGGAAAGTGTTAACAGTAACTATTTTCCACAAATAATTTGAGATGCCAGGCACTATTCCAGGTACTGGGAATATAGCTGTTGATGAGACAGACAAATCCTTGCTATCATGGACTTTCATTCTAGTAAGGAAGACAGGAAAAATACAAGATAATTTCATCAGGTATTCAGAAAATAAAACAGGGTATGTAGAGACTGACTGGATGGGTACTTTAGATGGTCAGGAAAATTCTTATTGAGGAGGTGTTATTTGAGTGAGTCCTGAATGACCCAAGGAGCAGACTTTGTGAAGATATGGAATGGACATTCTAGGCACAGAAGAGCAATGCAAAGGACCTGGGGCAGAAGCAAGTATGAAGTGTGCCAAAAAGAGAAAGGGCAGCCTAGCCCAGGGCGGAATGTTACCAGGTAAGACTGGAGCAGTAGGCATCAGCCAGAACAGGAAGGGCAGGGTAAGTAGTTTTGTGTTTTAAGTACAAAAGGGTGCCATTGGATGGTTTGGGGAGGGTTGGGACATGATCTAACTTGCATTTTTTAAAATGTTATTTCATTTCTTGTGGAAAATGACCACAGGAGAATAAGAGTGGAAGGAGGGAGGCCTATTAGGAGGCAATTGCAATAGACTAGGGAGGGAGGGGATGGTGGCTTGAGTAGAGTGGTAACAATGAAAGTGGAATGTAGTAACATAAATGAATGTGCATATACTGTATTTTGTATATAATTTAGCTAACTAAATTTGCAAATGGATTGGATGTGGGCGGGGGTGAACGAAATCAAGGAATCTAGAATAATTTCCTTTTTCTTGTGCAACACAGATGCCATGGATTTTGGTGCCATTTGCCAGGGAATAGTGATAGTTTTTTTTGGGGGGGTGATGAATTCTGTCTGGACATATTAAATTTGATACATCTATTAGACCTTCATCAATTCAAGTTTTTATAATGATTATGCAATATATAATGTAGGTGTATTATATATTCATGTATATTTATATTTTTTAATGAATTTATATTTTGAAAAAGTAATAAAGTAGGTGTAGGAACATTTAAAATATGTTAGGCCAATCAGGTACTTGAATTATTCAAACAAAGACAGAGAACATATCTCACCTGGAAAAGTTATTGAGATGAGACTAATACATAGGACAAATGGCTCCTTCCTAAAAACAAGCAGTGATAGAATTCACAAGGAAAACTGATAAACTAAATTTGTTCCTAAGCATGAAAAATGATGGTCATCCATGGGTGAACCTTTTCACAATTGCCATCGCCTGCATAAATAGATTTTTCAAGGAAGAGAAAAACAAATGAATCCATGCAACACCCCCCCCCCCCCCCCCGGCCCCCAGGCCCAGTTTAGAAAAGGGAACTCTGACTGTTTATGTAAGAAAAGATACAATGGGATTTTCTCCCTCCTTCTCTCCCTTCCTCCTTCCTTCCCTGCCTCCCTTTCTTCCTCCCATCCTTCTTCCTCCCTCTTTCCCTTCCTCCCTCCCTCCTTCCCTCCCTCCTTGCCTGCCTGCCTGCCTGCCTTCCTGCTTTCTTTCCTGCCTTCCTTTTCTTATACAACAGTGCATAGGGGCCCAGGAGACTCTAGTGGGGTAACTACTGGAGGGAGTATAACATAGTGGTCAAGGGTGGGGTCCATGGAGCCCAACTGCCCCCATGCTCTAATCCTACCTCCACCACTTACTGGTTGCATAACTTTTCCACCTCCACCACTTACTGGTTGCATAACTTTGTTCAAGTTACTTAACCTCTCTGTGCCTCAATTATATCATCTGTAAAACAGGGATAATATGTGGTAGACCCTGCATCCTTCTCTCCCCCTTCCAAGATTCCCTTTCTCAGCTGTTGGAAATGTTGCCAGAAGATGGCCCTCAGCTGTCAGCTTTCTTTGGGGATTGCCTTGGCTAAAGAAATTGTCTCTCCCAAGGTCATACCTCCTTCCAGAGGCAGCCCTCGTTCAATGACTGATCAGCATGGGGTATAAAGGCCTGGCCCCGTTGCCCCAATTCACAGCACTTGGAAAGGCCTTCCCAGCTCCAGAGCTCCCTATGGGGTTGGCTGAGACCCTCACTGGGCCTGCATCCCAGCTCAACCTTTTCCTCTGCCTCATCCTGCTTTCTTCATCTCCCTTCCCCAGCTGTCGATCCCAAGACCATTCCTGCATGCTAATCTTCCACTCAGAGTCTGCTTCTCAGGGAACCCAACCAGCCACATAAGAGTACCCTCCTCATTAGGTTATCCTTAGGAATAAATAAGTCACTATATATAAAGCACTTAAAAGTGTACCTGCACAAGCGGAATATGTGTTAGTTATTATTACTGAAGTGATCCTATGAGGTTATCAACTCCTGATAGTCTTTTTCTCCCCCCGTCATGAAAGGCTTATTGTAGCAATTTATTTGTGTTGCACTATATACAATTAAAGTGAACTGGCTTGTTTTAGCTGATAAGAAAGGAAAGAAAGATATTTTTGGCCCATTTATTGCTATTGGAATCCCCTCATTCTTGGATGCCAAGGTGCGAACTCCATGTTTGCAAACTGTCTATAAACACCTCTTCTATTTGCATATTGGGTTTTTATTGAGAAAAGGTAGGTGTGAATTGTATTTTCATTAGGTTGGGATTATATACATCTCCTGATAAAGAATTCTTCATGACAGGAGTCACATTTATAGGGTCTTCCTCAGAAGTGAAAGGAAACAAATGTCCTGAACTTAGTCCATTCTGTCCAGACAGAAATAGTTTTGATAACTAGAGGGCTGGATATTAAGCTCATTTTGTCTGTGCATTTTTTTTTCCTAGCTCATATGCACTAGATCATTTTGGACTAAAATGGAGACTGAGATTTTCCCATAAAACTGAAGGCTCTAAAAACAAAACTTAACAGAGGTTTTGACTTGAAAAGTGTTGTCAACAAGACCACATAATGCTAAATTTGAAAGGCCAATGTTACAAAAAAAAAAAAAAAAAATCTTATAATACATTAGAGTAGGCCACATTCTAACATCTCAGAAGAAAAGTAGAAAGAAAGAATTGACAAATGCAAACTTGGTGGAAAGTAGAGGCTATGGTTGGTAAGGAAGTTCTTTGTTTTACCTACAATTCTTTAAAGACATGTTATATAATTTGGTTTAAGACACATGCTTAAATAAACACATGCAATGTGTCAGTATGCCTCTTCTTCAACTGGAAAGCCAAAAAGTTTAGAAAGGGAACTCGAACCAAAAGTGCATGTAGGAAAAGATATAATTTTCTTTCTTTCATTTTTAAGCAATGGTGCACAGAGAACCCAGAGACTCTAGAGGGTAACCACTGGAGGAGAGGGGAGCATGGTATAGTCCCCTCATATTTTCTAATATTGTTCCCTGATACAAAGCCTTATACTGTTAAGTTTTGGAAGTAATCCCCCAAAGAAGTAACCCTCCCTGTCTCACTCTCCCTGGGAGTTATGTGGTCTTTGCTTCTTTTCCATCTTCGTTCATTTGAAGGCTTTTGTCTTACATGAGACTCCAAGCCACTATTCATGGCAGTCAGGCAACATGTCCTCACTCCAGTGGGCATCTCGTTTCTCAGCCACAAGTTTCATAAATTGGGAGTGGCTAGCATAAAGCTTGAGTTTATCATCAATGTCCACCCAGTTCACTTTCCTGGCATCATCACCAGCTTCCAAGGCAAGATGATCCATTATCTCACCTGTGTCATCATGGTATTTCACAGCCTCTGTCTCCATCCATGCATTATCTGTGTTCCAAGGATTGTCCATGTAACCTTTATAGACCACAAAGTGGTCCTGGCTGAATAGTTTGTGCAATTGTTCCTCCAGCTCCTGCATTTCTGCCCTGGATTTCTGTAAGGAGTTCATGGCCTCCTCAACAAATTCTATCTTCAATGTGGCACTAATCTTCTCTCCTGGATCCACCATCCCCCCTGGGATTGCCCATTCTCCACAGTCCTTCCTTTTGATGGCTACAAATTGTAGGATGTTTTTCCCAGAAACAGAGCGGGCAACTTTATTTCCCTTGTTATCCCTTTTCCACCTTGTTATGATGGGATCTGCAGCATGACTGGGCCCCCAATGCCCCAGAAGCCCTCGGCCAGCCAGCCCTGCCCAGCCTGCAGGATTTCTAGGTTTACCTTTTTTCAACCGCATAGAGGCCATTCCAGCTCCTTCTCTCAACATGCCCATCCTTTTCATTAATTTTAGGAGAGAAGGTCCTTTCACCCACCTGGGGGCCTGCCCACACCGGCCCAGCCAAGACAGAGATGGCAGTGTACTCGGCAGGGTTGTACTCTTGCCACTCAACCAGGCAGCTCACTTTCTGGTTAGGGACCTGGCTTCTCTCCACCTTAGAGCCAGGGTACGGAGATGTCCGGCCTTCTTGTGGGGGTTCTCAGCACCCTTGAAACCTGACATGATGAAGTTCAGAGGAAACCCACGTGAGGAAAATGGACTCCAGCTGGCCGGGATGGTGGGGCAGCTGCAAGGCCTGACTGCCACAGAGGCCAAGGTCACGGAGAGAGACACCGTCGCTAAAGCCTTTGCCAGGGGGCGCCCAGCCATTCACGACCCAGCAGCCGGAGGGGAGCTCGGCCGCTCTCAGCTGGGAGCACAGACTCCACAGGAAGTCAGAAGGCACCAGCACCCGTCCCGCCAACGCCCCGGCAGGGACTTGGCCTGGTTCTGAGGCTTCCCAACAGCCACAGCCCGTGCAGCTGGCTAGCCTAGCGCGCACGGCGACCCCAGCCCGGCGCCCCCTCGCGGCAGTCGTCATGTTTTTTTTAAAATTGAGAACGTGCTTTCACATGGCAAGCGATGGGGTTGAAAAAACGGTCCTAACAATACCAAGACAATTAACAACAAAAACAAAAGTGCTTTCTTGCTTCCTCGAGTAAAGCCACAAAATGTACATTTGGTTTGCTGGGTCTGAGACCACTGTCTGTTTAGGGGAGGTCAAGGTGAATGTGAGAAAAAAAATTCTCTGCTCCTGATACTCAAAAACCTAGTGAGAGTGACCTCAAAGGGGAGGGAGCGCTTACTTGGTGCACTGCACCGGGTCCTGATCAGAAATCCATGAGTACTGATGTGCATGGTGTAGGTTATGGTTCTAAATGTTGGGGCCATCGTTTACTAGGAGAATGGCTTGGGCAAGTTGCTTAATCTCTCTTTTCAAAGGATTACTGACCTATTAGAATGCCAAGTGCTTGCCTGGCACAGAATAGAGTACTGAAGGCTAAACCACGTGGTTTCCGCTCTTAAAGGATTCTGGCTGCCGAGTCAGAACATATTTTTAAAATAGAACTAACACTGGAAGGGCAGTGCCAGGTAATCCTAAGGGTTGAATTCAAATCCCACTGTCTCCTCCTCTTAATCTCAGAACCTCTTTGATTTACTTTAAGCTGTCTTCCGTTTCCTCATGCATAAAATGGAAATATTAACAATACCTACCTCATAGGATTGTGACGACCAATACATGGGATATTACACGTAAAGCTCTTAGCACAATGTCTGGTCCACAGTAAGCACTCAATAAATATTAGTTGTCATCATTATTGTTATCATTCATTTCTTTGATTCTGTACCTTGAAAACTGTGTAAAGAGAAAAGAACAGCTGAAATGATTAAGGGAACTGAGCAGCTCACATACGCGTTTAGAGTAAAAAAATCCTGCAATTTCTCTGGAGAAATTCAGGCTGAGAAGGAATAGGGTCTAGGTCCTGAAATGACAAATAATGAGAAGAAGTGGCACAGACTTGGTCATCATATCTAAAAGAACAAGTCCTAGGGAAAGGTATCTTATCATTTGAAAGATAGTTTTAGAACAAATGGAATACTCTATACTCTAGTTGAAACACAAAGAATATTTAACATTTCCTAACATATGTTCCATGTTACACCTGTCCCAATGAATAAATTATTTTATGGTCAAATATGTTTGGGAAATTCCGCATATTTAATTTGCCCCCCCACACACCCTAGAGATTTGGGATTCACATCAGTGTTTTAAAGGTCCTGAGAAGTCCTTTAAAAACAAAACAACTCAACCCTAAACTATTTGATTTTATTTCATCCAGTGTTTTCTAAACTATCTGACCAGACAACTAGTAATATTTTAGGAAAACACTTCAAGTTTAGGAAAGGTTTTAAAATGTGTGTGTCCATGCGGGGGGGGGGGGGTAGACTGCTAACCATTTGAAGTTATCACCATCACCATTACTATGGAAAGCAGCTACTAAATATCCAACCATCATTCTCATAAAGAACTCTAAAGTAGGTCAACTCACTGGGAGCAGGACCTTCTAACACTTCAGGCTTCCAGAAGAGTGGAAACCCAGAAATACTTGGGACTGTGGAGAACAAAACAGGAATGGACTGAGAACAAAACAATATGAGACCTGATCATCATTAACCATCATCATCATCATCATCATCATCATCATCATCATCACTGTTGAGAACTTGCTGAGTGCCAGGCATTATACAAAGCACTATTTGGAAAAGAAAGATGATCAGTAAGGAACACAGTCCCCAGCTCTGTATCTCTGTACCCCAGAATCTACCTCTGGAGCTCTTGTCTTCTCATAACTGAAAACTTTCAATCATGGAATGCCTATTCCTCTGGGCCTCCTGGAAATGTATTAAGGAAACCACTGATAGGGCAACTTAAACATTTTGTGAAGAGACACTGAATTCTCATATTATTATTTCCAGGTACATTATTCAACTCAAGAAACAAATGAAGTGGAAGTATTGGATCTAGTTCTGGCTTTCCCTCTTCATAGGCAGTGTGGTTTTGCATCTGACAGTCAGATTCTCTGGGTCTTGGTTCCTCATTATAGAAAGAATCCGTTAGCCTCTTATCTACAAAAGCCTTCAGGCTTTAACATTTTTATGATCTATGAAAATCTCATTATTGGAAGGCCAAGGTCAATTTATGTGATGAATCAAAAACACCAGATGTTCAAAAATAAACAACCAGATGCTCAGGAGGAAACACACACACTTAAGGAAAGCAAGGGAGCAGGGACGGTGTGGTGTGTCAAGTACAATGCAGGAATCTAGTGAGCCAAAGAAGTTCATGGAACACCTGGAAAGGGACTTGGAAACCAGTAATAAGATGTTTTGTTTCATTTTTTTAACATCATCAAAGGGAAGAAGATAGTTAAAGCAGACCACTCGATGCTCATGGTACAATGGAGGCCCTACAGGAAGGAAATGAAATACTATAGTAGAGACCAAAAGAGTTATTTGCTGTGCTATTTGCTGGGAAGCACTGGGAAGATTCCTTTTTCTAAATTTCTTCTGAGGCAGAAATGTCTACGATAGAAGATTAAACACAATGAGGCACAGAGAATTTTCCAGTCTCATCCATGGAAAAGCCCTAAGGGAAATGCAAGAGGCAATTGGGAATAAATCTGTGGCCTGTCATTATGAACTGCTCCTGGGTCAGAGATGTCCTGTGTGATTCCCCTTTTCTCAAGAACATTATGGAAGGCAGGGTGCAGATGTGGTTCAGGAAGTGCCAAAGCCCCAAGGCAACAAGATTTCCAGCTTCTCTTTGGGAAACAGAAATAAGTGGTAACCAGTACACTGAATTATCATGAATCATTCATCTCTTCCTAAAGTGATGCTAGGGCACAACTTCACAAAGGAATTTAGAAGGAAAGCTGAGAAAAGGTCTTTTTCATTTTTTAAGGTGATAATAATGATGATAAATAAAAACAAATTAACTACCATTTATTAAGTGTTTTCCATATGCCAGTTTGTGGTGTCCAGGTTTGCCTAGGTTTGACTGCACAGTTTTGAATCCTGGTTCAGCCACTTCTTTACTGAGTCCCCTTGGGCAAGTTTGTTAACTCCACTGGGACTCAGTTGCCTCATTTAGGAATTATAATGGTATCTATGTCATAACATAATTGTGAGATAATTCATTTAAAGAGTTTAGAATAGTGCCTGCTCATAGTAGGACGCTCAGCAAATTTTAACTATTTCCACTATTATTAAGCATTTTATATTTATTATTCTATATAATTTTCACAACAACTCTATGAGTTAGGGACTAATACCACCAGTTAACAGACTAAGGACATTTCAGTTTGTAGAAGAAGTTAATTACTTGGCTACCAAAAACTTGTCACACAGCTAGTTAAAGGTATATGTTTCAGAATTGGAAAAGCTTGACAATAATAAACCCATATCTTATTGGTAATCCAAATGCATGTTGAATTTGATTTTACATGATAGTTATAATTATTCATTATAACTATAAAATTAATTTCAAAATTATAACTATTAAAAATTGGGTTAAATTAAGATGGTTCTGCTGGATTTATTCTAGGTAAGAGAAAGAGATTGAAGACAGTGAAACTATTAGCAGCCCATCATGGGCTGTAAAAAGAAAGTGCCCTGACTATGGGCTAGTTCAGGCAAGAAGGAGAAATCAGAGAGACAGACTGAAGCCAAAGAGGCCTAAAGAGTAGAAGGAGCCAAAGATCACCCATTCTAATCCTAAAAGTCCCAGAAGATTCTGGTAACCAGTCACAGCGGTGAAGTTAAAAGGGGAGTTGGCAATGGAGAGTTAACTTTTAGGCATATTTTAGAGACATATGGTGGGACAAGGAGCAGATGTAACTCAAGTGGTTGAGTACCTGCTTCCCACATACAAGGTCCTGGGTTCAATCCCGGTACATTCACGTGGTAGGTAAATGGAGAATGGAAACCTAAGATTCTGCCACTAACCTCTCTGTACCTCATTTTTCTCTTTTATAAAATAAGGGATTTATCTAGAATTAATTATTTGGAATGCTTTTATCTCCCTAAAGGAAGTATGTAAACAAATTAGATGTAGAAGGCAGATTTCAGGGATTAAGGCAGCATTGAGTGATCAAGATGTTGGGTCATTAGTCTGGCTTTTAATTAAAAGAGAAAAATGGGATAATTTCTGACTTTTTTAAGATTAAGGAAAACTGTACATTATAAGAAATTACATAGGCAGGAAATTCTATATTCATATATAGAATAGAGGCAGTCTACAAAATGACCTAATAAATCTAAAGTAAAATGTATAGCAATGAAAGTCAAATAAGCTTTATTTAAAGGAGAGAGACCCTTCAGTTTGTATGATGTGACGTAAAGGTGTTAGGAAAGTCCAGCTGCCCCAAAAATATCTTCCTGACTCTCTTAAAATACTTCCCAGATTTATACCATTAAAACAAATCCCTCTGAATGTACTTAATTTTGTAAAATGTACACTTATCTCTTAATTTGGCTGTTGTCATGTTTTCCCATGTCTAGCCGGCTGACAACTAGCTAAGGATAGTCAACTGAGGAGACAAAGATTTGAAGGAGAAGGAGGGGATCCATTTGGTTTGTGTGGCATTGTTTAAGTCAGTCAGTTCAACAACATGTGGATGCCTATTATATCCCAGCACTGAGTTAGGTTCTAGAGATAAAAAGGCAGGTGAGTCATGGTTCATTGCCTCCAGATGCTTATGGTCCAGAGAGGGTGGACTGCATGAAGATCATGGTGCCGGGAGAGTTTTGAAAAGTGGGACTGGGACTCAGAAAGGACAGGTAGAGGGACAGAGAAAACTGTTCTCTTATATAATTTTGTGGAAGGCTTGGACCCCTGAATTAAAGTAAGGCTTTTCTTGGCCCCATTGAGTCCACTGAAGGGACTACTAAAATTTTAACTGGTATATTTTACATTCTCCAGGCTGAGGAATGACAGATAACTCAAACTCCTTTAATTCCATGATTTTGGTCCCTTGAAATTTAAATTAGTAAAATTTTACATATCGGGACTTGCAAATTATATCACTAACTATGAAATACATGTCTATTGCTAATTTTTCTCGCCACCCCTCATTACCCCAGAACTTCATAGTGTGCCAGGACTGCTGAGACTGGTAGTGGAAACCAGGACTGGCTAGAGAAGGCAGCCGGAAAGGTAAAGGAATTGGAGCTAGAAGGATAATCGAAAACTTCTTTAAACAGCAGGCTAGAGGCACACCATATTTTCAGAAACGGCATTCAACAAGCACCATAGATGTAACCTCAAGTAATGGAAAGAACACTGAATTAGGGCTTCAAAGACTTGGGGACTAGTTCTGACTCATATTTACTAGTTTGATAGTCATGGGCAATCATCATCTTATTTGTCTGTATTTATTCAGTACTGACTATATACCATGCCCTGTGCTACAATTGTGTGTTGTAATTCTCACAAAAGCCCACTGAGGTAGATTCTATTATTTTTCCTAATTGGTAGATGAGGAAACTTAACCACAAAGAGGTTCAAGTCCCATAACCTAATGTTTATCAAAGATGTGGTTTGAATACAGGCAGTCAAACTAGCACCCATGCTTAACCACCATGATATTCAGTAACCTAAGTCTTTTGGATCTCACTTCCCTGGCTTAAAAATAGAAATTTTGTGCCAGACAAGGTCTAAATTCCTTTCTGCCTCTAAAACATTATGATTCTAATTATATGAATTATATTTATACCTATACTTATGGTTAATCTGTGTTTCTGAGTAGTCTTAGAGAACCAAGGTCTAAAGGCAAATTTCTGAGACATGGTCTCATTTCCTAATTTTCTCTTGTGCTTTAAGTTGGGTCATAGTATTCACTGTTCCACCAAGAATGGCCTACCTCAATCTCCATCTATTGAAATTTTCTACCCATCCTTTAAAAGCCAGCTAGAAGGCTGCCTCCTCCAAGTAGCCATTCTCAATCTTTGGAGATTTAGAGTAGAGATGTGTTAGGATGTTGGGAGTTAGGATTTGGGGAAATATCCAAGGAAAGGAACAAAAGTAGGATAAGAAGAAAGGATCCAGGAAGACACAGACAAATGAGAGAAAACTGTCAACAGTGTTGTTGGTGATGGGTACTAACAAAGCTTACCCTGTGACAGGCAGTAGTAAATCACCAAAATTACATCCAGTGGTGTCCAGCTAGTAGGTATGGGCAAGGATTAAACGGGATGACATATGTAACATGTCTAGCACAGCATTTAGAGGCTCTACCGCATGGTAGTTCTTAATCTCCATATCTACCATCGGAACCTGGTCCCCTCCATGCTGAAGAAGGCTGCCATCCTGCCTGGGGATAATAGGATAAGCAGAGGTGAGAAGACAGTGGGAAAAAGAGAAGTCAGTTCAAATACAGCTTTCCCAGTGGGACTGGATGCTGTGTATCTAGAGAGAGAAAGAAATCCTGCCATCCCAGGAGTCAGGAAGAGTCGGGGTCCATTAGATATATGGGGACAAAAGAAGAAAAATGAGAGCCAGAAATAGAGAAAAAGGAAATGTAAGGGAGTCATGGTGGGGGAGAACAAGATAGAAAGGGAAATGCAACGAAAGGGCAAAGAGAGAAGAGAAAGAGGAAGAGACTTCCTGGTCTAGAGAAGGAAGCGTCTGGGCTGCACCTGCAGAATCCCACCCGGGGAAGCCTTCCAGAGTCAGCCATGGGCAGCACCCAAGACCGGAAGGCCAGTCACTTGCCGCTTTGCTTTCAGACCCATTCTCCTTTCTATGCTCTCATCTGAATGTAGGAGTTCTGACCTTTCTCTCTGTCCACTTGTCTACTGGCTTCTCCTTTTTACCATTGGGTGGCCCTGGAGGGAGGGAGAATCTGGGGAGCTTCTCCCCCTCTCTTTGTATTGAGGCAGATCCAGCAGTAGTTGAACTTTCTTCCGGGCTCCAGCTCCCACTGGACAAGCCCTGATGGTTCTGGCGGCCTCCTTCTTTTGTCCCTTCAGCCCTAGGGGAGGAGATAGTTGTTAATCTCAGGATTGCTTCACCTTCCCTGGTTGCACTTCCAGTTCTTCCAACCCCTTTGTAACTATTTCCTTGTGTTAAATTACCATTATTGAATTATCTGAGAAAGAAAATTCTCTTTCATTTGGATTCACCTCCAGAGTTCAAGACAGCTTTTCCAGTAGGACTGAAAGTAGAGCATCTAAAGAGAGAAATAAATTAGCCAACTCAGGAGTGAGGAAGAGTCAGAGCTAACTTTCCCAGTGTTTGGTGGAGAGTGACAAATTCCCTCTATCTGTCAGGGGTAGGAGTGGGTGCCATTAACCCAGGAATTACCTGTAAAATAACTGGGCTGGCTATTCCTTCAATATTTACTCCATTCACTTGGATCGCTTTGGACCTGTTGGCATTTTATTCTATTCTCAAATGGGCTATTAAGTGCCCACCTTAAGTCTGGAAGGCACCCAGCTAGGTGTGGTGGGGAGGAGAGCCAGAGATACAGAAAAATGGGGTGGGCATTTTCTGTTTGGGGAAGTGTTTGTTTTTTTGCAAGGTGGGATCTGCAGACTGGAGGAGACTCGGAACTCTCTTGAATTCTTGCAATCCCAGTGGAACTGCACATTCTCAGACCATCTGATTCTGACAGCTTTCATCTCTTCCATTCCCAGGGCCATGTAAAGTCAGGCTCCTGTTCTTAGGAATCCATAATTTAGTGGGTGCACAAAGCAGTGACAGTACTGACCCAGAGGGCAGATTGATGCCAAACAGAAGAGCCAAGGCTGCTCAGGGCTCCCAAGAAACTGCAGACATGGCACAGAAGCTGAATCTACAAGGGATAGGGGTATGACAGGTGAGGAGGGAGCAATGGGGTTTTCTGATTTTCTGGTAGAAAAAGGAGTAGGATCAAAATCAAATGTGAAAGGATAGAGGCATTTGAGGTGGTCTGTAGATAGGGGCTTTAGGGGTCGGGTGGGGCGGTGGAGAGGAGGCTGAAAGGTGGTGGCCCAGCTGTGGGGGTCTCTGAGGCTAAGGAAATAGGGCTTGAGACCATAGGGAGTCACCAGAGGTTCTTGAGCATCGGTGTGGCAAGGTCGCTCTGGGAGGGCAACTTTGAGTGCTGTGCAGAAGACAGATTAGAAGCAGAGAAGCCGGAGGCAGGAGGAGGAACTGCGATCTCCACGGGCAGCTGACACAGGAAACCTCAGTCTGACTACCGCCAAACGGGCATATTAACATTTGAACGGCATTTTTACCCATTCAAGGGCAAGCTTCCTCCATCTACGCAAAAAAAAAAAAAAAAAAAAAAAAAAAAAGTGCCCCTTCTGTGGCTGGATGATACGAAGTCTCCAGCCGTAGAAGTTTAGAATTTCTCCTTGCCAAGGTCGGGCCACTACAGGTGGGCGATTCCGAGCCCAGGGCGATCACCTGGCTCGACGCCCGCCCTGGGCAGCCGCCGCCGCTTGCTCCCTCCAGGCCCGGGCGCCGCCGCGGGCCGTGCCCAGGAGGGCGCTCCGGGAGCTGAGCCGCGGCGGCTCGAGGAGGCCTGGCGGGCGGCGGCGAGAGGCTGTGCCCCAGTTTGTGTCCAATCAGCGAGTGCGGGCTGTGCCCCGAGCCGGGCAGCAATGCGTAAACAAACCCACGGCAACTCCTCCGCCCCCTTCGCGCGCTCGCCCCGCGCCAGCCGCCGCCGCCACCCGCAGCCGCCGCGGGAGCCACTCTTCTCGCGCCCACCGGGCCGGCCCAGCCCCCCGCCCCGCGCCGCTCGCATCCCCCACGGCCCCGCCCCGCCCCCGCCGGCTCCCTCACCTACCGCCCCACGCGCGCGCGCGCGCGCACCACGCGTCCCGCCCGGATCGTGGCCTCTGGAGAGCAAGGTAAGGGCGATGCGCGGCGACCCAGGCTGCTTCCCCGCCCAGCGCGGCCCGGGGAAGTTTCTGGCGTCGCTGTTTTCCGCTGGGCCGGGCGACAGGCCCCCGGCGCCGGGCGAGCCCCGCGGGGCGAGAGGGGGCTGCCCGGCGCCGCCAGGGCACAAGTTGCCCAACCTGACATTGGTGCGGGCTCGCGGGCTGCGCCGCTGGCTGAGCGTTGCGCGGAGCGCGGCGGCCGCGGGGAGAGGGGCTGGAGGCGCGGCGGGGCTGAGCGCTGTGCGGGGAAGGGGAGGTCCCCGAGGAACTTTCTCCTCCCCTGAGGGGCTCGTTCCAGCCCCGGCCCCGGCCCCGCCGCGGGAGCCGCCGGCGCCCTGGCTGGAGGGAGACCGTGAAATGTGTTTGAAGAAGCTGACGCAGTTTGTGACGCTCGCGCCTTCCTGACAGGGACCGGCAACGGCAGCGCCTGCACCGAGGAGGGACAAGCCGAGCCGGCGCTCGGGCCCTTCCCCCGCCCGGGAGTGTGGGAGCCGCGCGCCCCGGCGCCTAGTTGGGGGGCCGCGGGCTCGGGGCGCGAGCATCTGCTGCGGGCCGGGAGACGGGCCCCGGCAGCGCGCTCGCTTCCGTTTTGATTAGCTCGGCTTATTATATAAGCTGTCACGGCGAGGGAAGGGGCAAGCTTTGGCCTCCCGCGAGGGGCGGGGAGGGGCCAGGCGGTAGCGCGGGGCCGGGACCCACCTGTGCGCCCTCCGCGCCCCCTGCGGGAGCTGCCCGCGCGCGTGCCGGGAAGGGGGTGCCGGAGGGCTGACGTGCCCGCCGCTCGCCTCCAGCGTCCGGGAGCTCGGGCAGCGGCCGAAACGTGCTGTTTCCTCTATTCCGGCTCGCCTAGGTCTACACGTTTCTGGCTCTAGGCGTTTGTACTTTGAAACATTTGTTCAGTATTAAGGAAGCTGTGTGTGCGGCGGTCATAGTACGCCGCGAACGTGTGGCCGTGAGCTCCAGGGCGGTGAATGAATCATCGCCCCGCGGACTGGGCTCCGATGATTCATGCGGGGTACACACGCGCGCGTACTCGCCGTGTGCCTGTGACCCAGGAGACAGCGGCCTTTCCGCAGTGATGACGCCTGGGGAAGGGGGGCAATTGGGGAGGGCGGGAGAGAGGGACGGTGTTTTTTTCTTTCTTTTCGTAATAACTTTGGGGGTGTCAGGCTCCCCAGAATTTCCGAGGCTTGTTTCACATTCTTGAGAGGGTTGCAAGATTCAGCCTGGCTGCATTAATGAGTTGCTGGAGAAGCGCTGATTCGCTGCAGGGCTGGGTCCTGTCTCTTTCAGAATTTGGACCGTGTCAAGTGAGCTGTCCCGGCTCTGAAGAAATCCAGTAATTGTCTCTACTTAAGTACCTCTAAAGTAATTAGCAAAAATTAAAAAGTAAATGGCTCTTACAAGAAAGAAACAGTGGCTCCTTAAATAGAGAAGCCCTATTTAAAGATTTAGGGTGTTTATTTTGTTAAGCCAAATCCTAAAAGCAACCTGGTTTGCCATTCGTGAATACAGAACTTTCCCCACTGTCATTGCCCTTAAAGACTAACTGGACTCATTTCCCATCCACCCCCTCACCCCTACTTGTAGATTAGGAGTAAAGTTTTCCGGTCATTTAGGGCTCAGCTCAATTGGCACCTACTCATCCAGGCCCCCTTGATCACCTTAAATAGCTCTCCACCCCTCCCCTGAGAAACTACCCCATTGTCCGATTTTATTTTATTCATGTCTCTTAATTACTATCTAAAATTACTTTTTTTAGGTGTTGTGTCTTGTTTCTTCTCATTAGAACGTAGGCTCCACTGGGGCAAGGATTTTCCTGTTTTGTTTACTGCTCTAATCCTAGCACCTAGACCTGGCATATATTGTGGCGCTCAGAATTTGTTGGCTAGTGAAGGAATAAATTGCTGTTTTCTTATTTCTTGATAGAACTAACTGTGACAGTTAAAATTCAGTGCCTTTTGTGGGCAAGGCACCAAGGTAATGCAGTTCTAATTTTCTTTTGACTGATTCATTTCCTCCTCTTTGCTGCTAACATATAGCACAAGAAAGGTTTGGATATCATATCCCTAAGATGCTTTTTGTATGAAGGTAGATAAGGTATGTGGCGCCTTGTCAAGAGAAACTGTGTTACTGTATAAATCAGCAGATGAGCAAAAATATCTGTGCTAGTAGAAAAAGTGCAGGATATTGGAAATGGAATCAGCAAAGCCAGATTCCCACAGTGCTCTATGTTTGCACTCATATTTGAAATATTCGCACTTCTGTATTCTTCCCACCCCACTCCCTCCCTGTACACCATCCTCAAATTTGATTACAGTTTGGGAAAGTTCGTAGTAGGTAGGTAGTTCCTAGTATGAAGTATTAATTTAACTAAATGAGTGCAAGAGTCATATCTCTGGGGAGGCCTTAACTCTGATTTGTTTTTGTTGTTATTGTCCATATCTTAAGTCCACAGATGAGTAGATAAAAGAAGTTATTTAAAATAACTTAATTGTAAGTTACATTCTTAAGTGAATTAATTGTAAAGAACTCAGAGGTATAAGTCGGTGAGATAATGGAAAAAGGATTCAAATGTAGTGTTTAATAATACCCCTTAAGAGGATAAACTTTAATGAACTTTATATAGTTATAAAAAATCAACTTTGGAGGCATGTTAATCAGCTTCACTTTTGTAACAAGTTTTCAGAACTCAGTACTTGTGAATTCGCTGCATAAGAAAAGTGGGCATTAAAGCAGTTCCCTTTCCATGATAGTAGCCTTGATCAGTTTCAGAAGTGTAATCTCAAGAGTGAGCTCAAAGATAACAGAATTTTAGAGCTAAAGGGGACCTTAAACTTGCTCGGCACAGTTCGTTCCCTTTATTAATCCCTTTACAGAGGAAAAGAAGGCACAGAACTGACTTGCCCAAGACCCTGGGCCAAGATTAGAACCAGGTATCCTCACTCCCACTCTGGGGCGCAAGTTGTTGGAAGTGCCTGAATTAGCAAGAGCTCCCATAGATATGGAAGGAGTGGTTCCTACCATTAGTCAATGGTCTGCCTCTTGCTTGTGAAGTCTCAGCCAGTAAAACTATGCCTCATTCAGCCCTCTACCTTCCCATGTGCTTCGTCATCCAGGGGCTCAACAAATACTTGTTGACTGTGGCTAGACAAATATATTTTAAATTGAAAAAATATTTCAGAATCGGAAATGAAGGAAAACGTTATCTCTTTTCCAGACTGAAGAAGTTGTTTGACAAGGGAGTAATAATGTTGACAGTAACTAACCTTGAGTTAACCTTATATAATATAGATAGTATATATATATGCATATTGTGTGTATATATAATGTATATAGTATATAGTGTATATGTATGTGTATGTATTTATATATAATCTTTTATAATAATAAAGTTACAATGGTCTGTATAATATTCATACCTCCAACATTTCAAATAAATGGTTTAATACTTATCAGTGTGCATGCTTGCTTACTTGGCATAATTATCCACTAGAGAAACAGTAGGAGTCAGGACATCTGTAGGTCTTGCCTTTGCCACAGTGTCCAGTAGAAAAGTCTGGACCTTGCTGCCAGACAGAATTGAGGCTAAAACTCAGCTCCACTCCCAATAAGCAGGGCTTTCTGCAGCAAATTACTTAATATTTTGGACATTAGTTTTATCATCTCAAAAACAGTTTGAAGGATTGTTGTGAGGCTGGGATAATGTATGTAAAGTGCCTGGTATATGCCAGGCCCTTAATAAATGACAACTGCTATAATTATTCCTACTAACTTATGTGATCGCAGGCAGCTCAATCTCTCAAGGCTTCGGTTTTTTTTTTAGCTGAAAGGTTGGTGGTTGGGATGGGAGAAGGGAAATTAAATGATATCTAAAATTTTTTCCAACTGTAATGTTTTAGGCACCAATAAAGGATATACAAGTCTCCTGCTATTTTAGCTGAAATGAATCATATATTATAATAAGAGGACCTACAAAATGGTTAGTTTCTAGGCCTTCCCAGGAATTTGATTCAGTTCACTTTCATGATATTAAGTACATTTTTATTATTTTGTATGCTATGTGATGGATACAAAGTTAACTTCAGTACTTGAGCCTGTCATTCATCTTTCTAGTAGATGGAGTATAAAGGTTAATCAAACATAGATACCCTTCCATTGAGAGGCTTGAAAGTAGGGAGCATAGGACAAGTAACCAAAGGCTTTATTACATGGAAGAACAGTTGGTGAGGCATAAAGAAAATGCTTTGTGACCGCAGAGAAGGAAAACACTACTGCTAGCTAGAAAAAACTGGGGTAGACTTAACTAGGGAGTTTTGAGCAAGGCCTTAAAGAATTGGTAGGACATCAACTGGCAGATGTGGGGAATCAGTGTGTACTAAGACCTGAAGAAGGAAATATATGAGTATATCCAGGAATTGAGAGGACTGATTAGGCTGGAGATTGAGGTACCTGGAGGCAGGATAGTGGGAGAGAAGGCTGATGGGAAGGTTAGGGCCATATTGTGAAGTATCTTGAACACTAGGCTAAGGTGCCTGGGATATTTTTAGTAGGCAGTAGGAAGCTATCAAAGACATTTTAGGGAAGCAGATATGGCTCAAGCGATTGGGCTCCTGTCTACCATATGAAAGGTCCTGGGTTCGTTTCCCGGGGCTTCCTGGTGAAGGTGAGCTGGCCTGCGCAGAGAGCTGGAGCAACAAAAAAAGAGTCAAAGAGAAGAGACAATGAGAGACACAAGAAACCAGGGAGCTGAGGTGGCTTAAGCAATTGAGTGCCTCTCTCCCACATTGGAGGTCCCAGGATTGGTTCCCAGTGCCTCCTAAAGGGAAGACAAGAAGAGAAGACAAGCAGACACAGAAAGCAAGACAGTGAGTGCAAAACAATGGTGGTAGTGGTAGGGAATAAATAAATAAATCTTAGGAAAAAAAAAAGTGATTAAAGCTATACTTTAAGAAGATTGATCTGCATTAGAGGAGCCAGGGGTGGTCTCAGGAAGCTATATAAAATAGACTCCAGAAAAGAAGTAGTGAGAACCTAAATTAGGGTGGAGGCAGATGGGCTCAGCAAGATACTGTAGAAGAAAGTGCAGCAGAACTTGATGGCTAATTGGATGTGGGACTTGAGCGAGATGTCAAAGATGTCAGCTGAGTGATTTAGGATGGTGATGGCAGGAATTGAAATGGGGGGTCAGGAAGGGTCACTAGTAAAGCACCTTCATGTAGTACACAATTGATGAATGTCTAATTAGTGGAGGTGATTAATTTTTTGTGCCTTTGGGCCATCGAGATTAATGGAGGCCATTAAAAGTAGTGTTAGAGAAAGATTTGGGGATATCCTTATGGAAGAGGTATGGTGAATCTGTGGGGATTTTTCAGAGTATGGGTGAGAATAAAATGCTAGGGCAGAGTCTTAGGAAAGCCAATACTTGTGGGCTTAGAGGGAAAGAGAAGAAGCAGACAAGATGCTGAGAAGAAACAGGAGAGCAAAGACAAGATAGGGTGAAAAGGTGCGGAAGGAGAATTTGGAGGAGGCTGATAGGGCAAAGGGGCTGAGATTGAAGACTAGAAAAAGATCATTAAATTTGGCAATGAGACCATTGTCAGTAACCCTGAGGATTACAGTCAGTTGGGCAGTGGGGACAGAAATCAGCCCAGCACCTGAGGGGTATCTGAATGGGAAGGAAATGGAGACAGCAACTGTAAACCACAGCAGGACAATAATAACCTGAGGTGATGAGAGTGTCAATGAAACTTTCTTAAAAATAAAATCATAAGAAAGCTCAAGAATGTTTGTGGGCATTGTGGCTCTCAGTGGAGAGGAAGGGACTGAAGATCAATGGAGGGAGTGGAAAGGTAATTTACATACCAGGCTGCTCCTCAAGTAGGAGGGGTGGGAGCAAGATAGGGTAATCATACCTCTGGGTTGCCCAGGATTGTCCCGGTTCACACATGTTATCCTAGTTTAATTACAGATAATGTCTGTTTTTATTCTTTTTAAAAATGTCCCTTTTTGGATAATAAATTATTTAGTCACCCTGATCAAGACACAGGTAAAGAAGTTATCCATGAAAAAACAGATGTGACATGAGAGGAAAAAGAGATGAAAGCAAAGTGAAATTCTGAGGTTTGGAGAGGGAAGTTAGAAACTGAGAGGGAAGATGGTTGCAGTTGAAACAGGTTTGTTCTCTTCAGTTGGAAAAAGACAGATGGCTAGTTGATTTGCTGAAAGTAAGTTGGGTGTGAGAGGTAAAGTTGGGGAGTGGAAAAGAGTGGAAAGTGAAAAGGTTTGTAACTGTTGTGTATCTGAGCTCAATGAAGGCCAAGGTAATGAGACACTGTCAAGTTGCTAGAAGGTCTTCACCTTATGATAGAGCGAGTCATCCTTGCGTTCATGGTTTTCTCCAGCAGTACTCAGAAAGCTGGAAGTGGAAATGCTGTGAATATCCCTGAAACTGCCAACTCCATATGGATCCTCACTTGAGTAGAAAGGCAAGTGAAACTAGAGTGTTAATGCACTGGGAGAATGAGCAGGAGATGTGAGAGTGGGATGTGTAATGGCTGGTTCAGCAAGAATAAAGGAAAGGGAGAAATGGACCTATGGGGGAGGGATTCTAGGAAGTAGTGGTGAAGAGGAAGAGGAACTATCTGAGTGTTTTTATCATATGGAGGTATCATTTCTGAGTGATGAAGAGAATCCAAAGTGTAGTTGAGCTTCAGGGTGGTGAAGTGGCACAAGCAAGAGCTAGAAAGTCTTTGGTCTTAAGGATGTGAGGCCATGTTGTCAAAATGATTAGATATCAATGCCTGTTTTAAAAGTTATGGAATACACTTATTAAAGTGTCTCTGAGCTTTTAGTTCATAGAGGTGGAAAATACCTTAAAGATAAGGTATTTCATTAAAGGATGAATCTAAAGTCTTTTAAAGGCTTTCTAGAAAGAGTGAGACTTACTTAAGATCACAGATAAGGTGACAGAGCTGACCCTGGAAATAACTCAGGATCCCTGAATCTCAGGTCAGTATTTTACCCTGAGTATATTTGCCCTTGGTTCCGTATTTTACCTCAGGAGAAGTAATCAAAGCATCCACTGAGCAAAATCTTAGAATGCTTCCTTACCATACAGCTTGCCCATTGTTTTAAGAACAGTAGTGTTTGTGGGTATAGAAGTCCATGGAAGACAGCTATGGAATAGAGTCCATGTGCTCTAACTTCAGACTCTGAAAGCCAGGTGCTGGCATCTTTGAGGAGGACTAACGAAAAGTACCCTTCTTCCCCACCAATTAAAAACCACTTACGAATCAGCAGATGGAAAAACAAAATATTATCTTCATTATGAATGAAGCCCAGATTAGAAAACATCACCTGGTGTAAAGCCCAAAATGGACTTGTTACACCCACAGCACCCCAGTCTAGACTCTGGGACAAGTTCCTGGAGGGAAAGTTTGAGACTGCAGAGCAGAAGTACTTACCCAGGTTCCTGTTTTTCACAGTCCAAGTATAGAGAAAGGACAAATCTCTTATGCTGAAGATCTTTGGTAGAAAATCTCTATCTATTTGAGAACCAAGAAAGAGGCCCATGGCTGTCACCCACCAACCTAGAGGTGGTGAAGAGTAGGGTGTAGGGCAAGAGGCCAGGAGTGGCTAGAGACTATCCCTCCTCTGGAAACTTTGGGGATGGGAAAGAGGCATTCCCCTTGAGCATCAGGTTGTCAACTCATAACTGTCTTGTCTGCGTTTGAGTTAAACGAACCTTTAAGGCAACAAGGGAATTATGTCAACTAGAAGTGAATAAATGATTAAGAATGGTTTGACCATAGACCTTGAGTCATACCATACCTAGAGGACCTTTCCTTTCCTGCTGAGAATCAGGAAACTCACACATGTTATGGCAGGACCATCAGCTTTGAGATCCTGGTTTTTTGTTTTTGTTTTTTTTCTCAATAGATTTTTTAATTTTTTCTAAAAGATACTTAGATTACATAAAATGTTACATAAAAGATATAAGGGATTCCCATATGCCCCACTCCTCACACCTCCCACTTTTCCCCACATTAACAACTTATTTCATTGTTGTGGTACATACATTGCAATTGATGAACACATTTTGGAGCATTGCCACTAATGATGGATTATAGTTTACATTGTAGTTTACACTCTCTCCTACTCAATTCTGTAGGTTATGGCAGGATATATAATGACCTGTATCTGTCATTGCAATGTCATTCAAGACAATTCCAAGTTCCGAAAGTGCCCCCATATTATACCCCTTTTTCCCTTCAGCACCTCCAGTGGTCACTTTCTCCCCATCAATGATATAAATTCTTCCATTGCTAGAATCATAGTAACTCTATAGTAGAATACCAGTAAGTCCACTCTAGTACATATTTTATTTCCCAATCCTGAGGATTCTGGGATGATGCTGCCCACTCCACCTCTAATTGAGAGGGGGCTTTGATCCCATATGACTGCTGGATGGGACTCTCTTGCTTGCAGTTGTAGACTCTCTCAGTTCCTTGGTATGGTGGTTGTCCATCCTCACCTCCTTGTTAGTTGTCCTGGGTGGTCCAATGAACTGGAGAGTAGGTGTTGCCACTCTGCTGAGGCTAGGGCCCAGCTGGCACATGAACAGCCCAAAGATTCAAGTCTCTTGGGTATGAGATCCTGTTGTTGTTTTTTTTTTAAGCTTTGGAAAAGTGAAAAATTCTTTCTCCTCATAAAATATTTAGCAAAGCCTTAGACTATGGCCCTTATAATTAGTTCTAATTCTGTCACTATTTGTGTGAGCTTCCTAAGTAATATTTACTAAGTAACTGTGAAGTTTCTTATTTGTAACATGGGAGAAGATATCTGCCCTGACTCCTAGGTTTTTTTAAATGTGAAAGCAGTTTGACTCCTAGGTTTTTTAAAAATTGTATAATACTGTTATATAATTGTAAGGTATTACATATTACCATGTGGCATGCAAGGTAAACTGTGAAGTTTAAGAAAGTTTTTTTTTTTTTTTTTAATAAAGTGTTTTTTCATAAGACAGTAAGGATGACTATTGATACTTGATGAGACACTGGTATGTATAGGCTTTTAAGGCAAATCATGACGTGCTGCCTCCCTTTATCAGTGTCAGATGTACAGTATAGTAATTCTGGCCAGGTGAAACTAAGGCAGTGTGTTTGATAACAAATATAGTAATTTAATCTATTTCTCTTTTTAATTAAAATTTTTTATTGTAAAATGTAACATGTATACAGAGAAGTTTTGAAATGTAAATGTACAGTTTAATGAATATCCATGAACTACCACCCAGTTAAAGAAATAGAACAAATTATTTTTTCCCATGGGAATTTTTTTTTCTTGTTAGATGCTTGGTTTCTTTTTAGGGAAGTCATGAAAAGTAACAGGAGGCAATTATAAATGTTGACGAGTCCAAAATATTTGCCCTTTTGGAGTGGAATTAAATTAAAAGTGTAATCATAGTGTTTTACTCTATAGTTATTCTTGTAATTTATTTCTTATTTCTACAATCGTGGCTTTAGTGTTTAGGATAGGTCCTGGGTTTTCTGTCTTAAAGATTAAAATCTCTAGGCCAAGCTTCTTCAGATTTGTATCCCTTGGATGGGAATGAAAATGTTGTGATCCTTTTTTTGGATGTGAGAAAAGTCCTCATGTTAGATGATTTTTTAAAAAGTTCTGATCATTCCTCCTTTGCCTTTTCTTAGAAGTAGAACAGCCAAGATCCTAGTGTTAATGATGACTTTGTGAAGTTACCAAAGGTCTATTTGGAAAACACTTGACAGTTATTAAGGTAAATTCTTTGCAGCATCTCTCACCCTAGGTTAGATATGAAGTGGCAAAAAGTGTTCATTGAAAACAGATTTGTTGCATGAAAAATCTGTATTTTCCTTGTTTAATTATAAAATAGTGCTCTAAATCCTGCCATCTTTTAAGACTGAATTAATGAGTCAATAAATTAAAAATCTTTCATGGTATTTCAGAAAGGATTTGTTTGAATCAGGTTTTTTTTTTTTCATGATTAAAAAAGAAAATAGTAACAAACATTCACATAATTGGGACAGTATCTTAGCTAATCAGGTGTGTAATAAAAACAGAAAAACTCTAAGTGCTAGAAATTTGATAAAGAAAGGTTCATTTGTTGGGGAAGTTTCTAGGGTTGTAAGATTTAGTTAATGGGACTTCAGGATACAATTTGGTAGATTGAACACATGTATTTACTCTCAGACCCTCCTGAAACCTTGCTTTAGTGGCGGTAACCATGAGAATGGCCACAGTAGTTGGGAAATGCCAACACATTTGTGGATAATCAGCCATAGCAAAAAGACCTGTGACAACTGACTTGGTGTGGAGGAGAAAGTTGAAACCAATGTGACTTTAAAGGGCTTGGATATTTGGAAGAAATAGCCAATTCAACCCCCAGAATCCCAGAAAGGCTCTGGAATTAAAGGCTTTGGAGGGGGGAAGTGGGGCATGGTGCTGAAAATAAGGGATTAGTTGAAAGTTTGTAAAGGAACTAGACCCTCAGTTCCAGTTCCCTACCACATACAGCACAATGAAACTCTTGCAGGTGACTGGATGTTAATTCTCTGGAGAAAATGAAGTAAATTTGAGGTTCTGCATTTAGGGATATTAGGCAAAAGAGAGAGTAAGGATGAAATGCTCAACTGAAAACAGAAGAATTTAATGAAATTCTGCATACTGAGCAGAGCTACTCTCTATCCCTTTTCTCCCACCCTAATCCTAGAAGAGCCACGTAGTTACCAACCCAGGCAGGGTGTTGGAGGACCCTTCTGGGGGTAAAATGAGTTGCCCTAGAGAACAGACCTACAGATACTGACATTTGAGATCCTACAATGAAAAAACTGACTTACTACCCATACTTCTTACAGTGAACCCACTAGTCAATAACCCTACAATAAATATGGAACTTACAATCAGCTTTTTGGTGTCTTGTTCTAAGTAAACAGCCAATGAGTATGAGACAGTCTAAGAAACCCTTCAATAACAACAACAACAACAATAACAACAACAAACACACAAAAATCTGGCCAAATAATAAAAAAAGGATCATAAAGGAAATGGAAATGCAAGAAGAAGAAATTGAAAACAATCAAAAACCAACCCACATATAATTAATATATAAAGAAATGAGAAGGGCAACCATAAATTAGGAAAGGGGACTATAAAACAGTAATCATCAGATAATAAGAAATAGATGTTGGAAATTCCAAAAGTTAATGAAAGGATCAGAAGATAAAGACAAGAATATCTCCCAAGAGTAGAAATAAAAAGCAAAAAGATAGAAAATAGAAGAAAAGAAATAAAGAAGATCAGTTCAATAGGTATAATATACTAATAAGAGTTCCATAAAGAGACTACAGAGAAAGTTGGAGGAAATGAAATTACCAAAGAAGTAATACTGGTAATTTCCCAGAACTGGAGGACAGAGATATCTGGATTAAATTTCTAGATTAAAGTTATATTAAAAGTAACTAGTAGAAGCAATGGAAGAACTTTTATCATTGATGTGAAGGTAGTGGCCATTGGAGGTTCTGAGGGGAGGAAGAGGGAGAAATGGGTGTAATATGGGGTCATTTTTGGGACTTGGAAATTGTCCTGAATGACATTGCAATGACAGATACGTGCCATTATATTTCTTGTCATAATTTACAAAATTGTGCAGGAGAGAATGTAAACTACAATGTAAACTATAATCCACACTTAGTGGCAATGCTCCAAAATGTGTTCATCAATTGTAGCAAATGTACCCCAATAATGAAGAATGTTGTTAATGTGGGAAAATGTGGAAGGGGTTGGGAGCAGGGCATATAGGAATTCCCTATATTTTTTTTCTTTTTCTCTTTTTTTTTCTTTTATCTTTTTTTTCCCGTATATTTTTTATGTAACATTTATGTAATCTAAGTATCTTTTTAAAAAAGTGTATTTTAAAAAGTAGCTAAAAAAAAAAAAAAAAAGACCCACACAATGATATAAGACATATCATTGTAAAATTTCAAAACCCTACGGAAAATGGGATAGCCTAAATCCTTGTAGACAAAAATAAAAAATCAGGTCCCATTAAAAAAAAAAAAAAGTGGGAATTGGATTTGCACCAGATTCCTTAACAGCAACACTGTAATCTAAAGGACAATGAATTCTTTCCTGGGGAGCTCTGAGGGAAATTAATTTCAATCTAGAATTTCATACACATCCAAATTATCAAGTGGATGGATAGAATAAAGACATTGGGGGGACATGAACGCTCTCAAAAATTTATTCTCTATGTACCAGTTTATAGGAATACTGGATGATATGCCTTATCAATATGTGAACATGAACCAAGAAAGAATGGGATTCTTGAAACAAGGAGTCAAACACAGGAGAGAGACAAAAGAAAGTTTTGGGATGACAGTGAAATTTCCAAATGACAGTAGTGCAGTAGGCCTAGAGAGAAGCCAGTCCAAATCTAGTTAGGAGAAAGGATGACTCCAGGAAGGATTTTCAAAGTGAAAAACAAGCAAACCGAGAAATAGTCTGATATATTTGACCACATATAAAATATTCTAAGGAGGGGCTTTCCAGTTCCTGTTGGAGCCTTTGGGATGAATGTATTGATTCAAAAAACCTAATAAGTGAAAAACAAGAGGATTTTGGGGAGGCTGGGGAGGTACTCCCAGGGGAGGGATTGGGAGGTACTTGGCCAGCAGCTATTTACCTGCTGTAGAATTATTTTAATAACAACTGGTATAGCTGTACTAGAACATACAGACTAAATAGTGGCCCTGACCATACTTAAGGGAGGCTGGGAAAAAAGGATGACATAACTGTATTAGGAGAATGGAAGAAGATAAGCTTGTACATAATGGGACACCAATAATAATTACTAAAATGATGTCTAAACAAATAAAGCACTATCAGTATATACATATTGTTTAGGAATATAGAGTGAAATATCAGAAGAAGCTAAAAGATTTAAAAGTATGCTGCCACTAGGAAGTGGGGTTGGGAATAAGTGGAGAGGTGAAACAGTACTGCTATATTTCATTTTAAACCTAGTAGTACTGTTTGAGTTTTAAATAATTTGCATGGTTTATTTTGATAGAAACAAAATTAGTAAGAAAAAATAATGTTGTAGTAGCAGTATATTGGAGATTGATTTACGTGTATCAAGAGCTTTATATATATATTAAAAGTTAAACATCGTTGTTCTGAAATTGTCATCCTCTCGCGCAGTCAGGATTCCAAAGCTTATCAGGATCACTTGGGAGCTTTTAAAAAAATTCAGATGTCCCCTCCATTTCTGACTTATTTAGCTTTAGGTGGGCCCCAGGGTATCAGAATTTTTAAAAAAGATTCCCAGGTGCTTCTGATGTGCAGTTTGGCCAAGTCCTCTAGCCATGTGGAGGATTGGCATCTGCTTCCTAAATGTCTCTTGTATGCTTCCCATCCTGTCCTCACTCATTGCTTCTGTTTTAAGGTGGATCCTCTCTGGCTCTCAGATCTGAACTAAATATGGTCTATTTCTGGTAACAAAACTAAGAGGAAAGAAAGGGAGAGACTTGGGAGGGATCATTTGAATGACCTGCGAATAATGGGAATGACTGTAGAGAGACAGTATTTGTTTCTTTTTGTTTTGCAAAAACTACTTAAATTGATTACCTTCTCTTGAATTTCCTATGGAGTAGTAATTTTAGAGCTCAAGGAAATTTGAACTTAATAACATTTTGTTATTTCTTTACCTTCACTGTAGCCTCTTGGGGCTAAATCAGCTGTACGGTCAGGTTGTCCTCAAGTTGTTTTTTTGTAAATTTCCCCTGGGTTTTGCCTCTGACCTCCCAGCTGTGGTACACCAGGCATTCACCAACAGCAGCATTTCTAGTTTGCACCGGGGATCATCAGCAGTTTTCTATGAAGGAATTATTAGAAAAGTAATTAACAAGCGTGAGATAAGGGAATATAAGAACTACACAGTATCCCAATGTTAAAATTCTTGTTTGCATTGGACTTTTGTCTAAAGAGTTTTGAATACCTAAAAGAAGAAATGTTTGTTGTATGGATGAGAAAAATATTTTAGGCTCATGGGAAAAGCTTCTTAAAAAAATCTTACTAACTTCAGATTTTTAAAAATATAAGTATTATGGACAAATTTAAAATTTCCCTTGTACCTTTCCCCAGCTCCATTTCCTCCCTCCCTGCATTCAAATGCTTTCATGACTCTCTTGTGAATCAGGTGTATCAGTAATCTCCTTTTAAGTGTTTCATATCAGGCCATGTCCTATTCCATTTAGTGATAGAACTTGCCTCTAGCATTCTCTACCAATTTAGGGGGCTGTCCCGACTGGTTTTTGGGGGATCACTTTACATTTATATACATAAGCTGGGCCAAAGTATGATCTCTAAGGTGAGGGATGGATTCATCTCATGATCAAGTCATATTTAGAACTTGCCTATTTGTGCAGGGACTTCTATGGGCCAGTGCCTCTCACACTTCAATGTGCACACAAATCGCTGGGATGGCATTACAGTGCAGATTCTGATTCAGTCTGTCTCAGGCTGGACCTGAGAGCCTGCACTTCTAACAAGCTCCTAGGGGAGGCTGCTGGTCAGAAGAGCAGGGTTCTAGCTAGTGGTTCTCTACCCTGGCACATTAGAATCATCTGGGAGCTCCAAAAACAACAACAACAACAACAAAAACAAACTGGTCTCTAGGCCCTATGTCCAGTGATTTTAATTTTGATTTAATTGGGACCTGGGCATGTGTATATACACACATATACATATACATATACCCCCAAGGGATACTAATGAGCAAACAGGGTTGAAAACCAACTATTCCAGGCTCTGCATATTTTTTGCTGTGACCCATAGGCAAAGATCTTCACATGTGGAATTTGCAGCAATCTGGGAAGCACCTTACAGAGGCTTTATGATGTGACTACAACTACTTTATGGGAACCATCCATAGTGAAGGGACTTGTCTTAGATTGCTAGGTTTCTGGAGATGAGGTGAAGGTGGCTATCAGGGAAGCAGGCCAAAAGTGAAAAAAAAAATAGTCTTTTTATAAAGAACCCAGATGTCACTTAATAGAGGAAGCAGATGAACAAATGCAAAGTTGGTACTTTCATTCAGAAGATCCTTCTGTTTTCTGCATCCTTTCAGTGAAAGATCATGGGAACACTATGTTATAAACACAACTTTGGTGTTTTATGTTTTCTTCAGAGAACTCTATAAATATTCTTCTTACTATCTCCATGTTTATATTTACTCATACATGTGCATACTTAGAGAGTTTCTGCATAGCCAGAATTCTTGTTTTTATATTTTTCCTCTGATAATTATTTAGAAAAGCTTAGAGCATTTTCTACACATTTACTCTTAGGTCTTAACTTGTCCTAAGTTGAGTGGCTTAGCACTCCATGAAGGTGGGTGATTATGGATTTAAAGTGAGATCGGGTAGCATGTTGCTACACGAATACAGGTGTTCAGGAGGTGGAGTCTTGCATTCTGCCACTTGCCTAAATTGGCCATTCCACTTCTCCGCTGCCTTTGCACATTCTGGGTTCTCCATCTGAAACACCTTTCCCTATCTTCTTTGCATGGTAGAATCCTTCTTTTCCTTTAAGATCCTGATTGATAATTTTCTCCTCTCTGAAACTTTCCGGACATGGTCCCTACACCTCCATGGTAGTCAACCATTTCCCTACATTCTGTCCCCATTGTTCCATTAACCAGCTACTATTATTGCACTTATTATATGATGACAAAGGTCTGTTCATACACCTGTCTCTACTACTAGACTGTGAACTCAGTGAGTGCAGGGTTGTGGTCTTTTAAAATCCTCATTCAGAATACAGTGCCTGGCACATACGCTGAATGAACAAATGAAAGATCTTTCATAAAGCATTGAGAAAGTACATTTGCTGGGTTGGGAATCATTTTAAAAATGAATTCCACTTTGTAATATATATCATGAAAAACAGTGCTGCTATAATTTTTAATCTTACCAAATACCCAAATTAATAAGATCCTGCCAAACAGACACATTATATATATATATTTATATGTATATGCATGTGTATACATATGTGTATATATACTTATAAGAATATGGAGGAAAGTTTAAAAGATTGAAGAATTTACATAAATATTAAGTACTGGTTCTGCCATAAAAGGAATGAAGTATCTGTCACATGCTATAACATGGTCGAACCTCTAAAACATTATGCTAAGTGAAAGAAGCCAGGCACAAAGGTTACATATTGTATATGATTCCATTTATAAGAAATATCTAAAATATGTCAATCTATAGAGACAGAGCACTGATTGGTTGTCCAGAACTGAGGGGAGAGGATAATGGGAAGCAATTGTTTAATGGGTATGGAGTTTCTTTTTGGGGTAATCAAAAATGTTTTGGAACTAGATAGAGATGGTGGTTGCACAACATTGTGACATGGAATTGTTCACTTTAAAGTGAATTTCACCTCAATAAAAAAAGAGTGCTGGCATTCACTGTGTTGATTGTGGTGAAAGTTTCACAGATACATATATACATCAAAACTTATTCAGTTGTACACTGTAAATATGTACAGTTTATTGTTTGTCAAATATACCTCAATAAAGCTATTTTTTTAAAAAGTGCTGGGATACCAAACTTCATAGAGGCCTGCACAACGTACCATGGTTTATCTTTTCTCTGTCAGATGAACCTCCTTGGGTGATAGGAAACAGGTTGAAACCCTGAGAAGCAAATGAGCCACTATTGAACATACCTATATTTTCAAATTGTATTAAAGTTATGAGTATAAAAATGTAGTTTTGTAAAAGATTTTCCCCAATCATGTGGAAAAAGCTGGACATTTTAACTGCTAAAATTTCATAGAGTTAAAAATGAATAAAACCCAGACAGAAATGAAGGTGTACATTTTTTTGTGAGGTAAGGATAGCAATTTTTCCTTAGGAATGAAGAGACGTGCGTTCTAGTCACAACATGTCACTGAATGGCTGTGGTGTCAGACAGTCTGCCTCACCTCTCTAAGCTTTAGTTCCCCATGTATAAAATATGAGATTTGGTCTAAATTATTACCAAGGTCACTTTGAATCATCTGTGATTCTGCAAAGTTATAAAACACAGCCTGTAACCATGGTGAGGAAAGTTGATTGGTGACTCCAAAAATAGACTTATTTTCTCCTTCTGCATAACATTGATGCATTTCATTGAGTAAGTCACTTTGTGTATATTGCTTTAATAAACCAATTTCCTATTTTTTTCCTTAATGCTGAATGTTCAAAAAGAATGCAAGATTATCTTAAGAAATAACAAACAAATGAGCTCTTGCCTCTTGTTTTAAATACAGATCTGAATTATTGTGCTGTTTTGCATTCCTGTTGTAGGTATTCAAAAAGCAGAAGGTAGTGATTTGGTAAATTTAGAAACTATTTCACGTCAGTTCTTGCTGTCTTTTGTGTTTGTGTGAGAACTCCATTCAAAATATATCTTATTTATTCTTCCATGAAAATATGCTTTCCTTCATTTTTGTCATTCTCCTGGCAACATGTACATATCTTGTTAAACTGCATGTATTTATATATTTTGTCAAGATTCTTAGGTTGAGAGTTCTTTTTCTCTTAACATGTAGGTAATCCAGTCAGACATTACATTTTACCCTTTAAGCCGTTTGATTTATTGATATGTTGCATCACAACCCTCTCCTCAGTACAGTGATGTCCTAAGGGACCCTCACAGTGCCACTCTGAGGTTGCAGGGTCTGTGGTCATGCTCCTTGGGTGACTATCCTTTTTCTGGAGCACTCAACTGAAATGAGATGTTTGACCTATTGGGCCAAGTATGCAAGGCTGCTAGAGTTTCCCTGTTTGTGAGAGTTTGTGCTGGATCCAGCCCTTTGAAGTAGAAGATCAACTCGTTAAATGAATATTTTAAATGCCATAAAGAAATAACAAAAGTTTAAACTTCACTCTCTTTATACTCTAATAATGTATATCCAAAGTATCAAATCAGTGGCTACCTATGTGAGATTAGACTAGTCGCTTAACCATTCTGAGCCCCAGTTTCCTCCTCTATAAAGTTTGGATTTGATTTCTAAAATGCCTTTGGCTTTAAAATTATCTCCCTTTCTTTTCCTTTATAGCATTATCATCTTTTCTAGTCTTAAACTGGCTGATGGCAATCAGTAGTCTGAAATTTTAAGTCTTATTAGTTCTCATGGTACTTCTTCAAACCAGTATGGTTCATTTTTCCACCCCACAGGGATTTGTAGATATATTTTGAGGGCATCCCTGTCAACCTTAGCCAGTTTATTTTTCTATATATTTTGAGACAAGATTAATGCAGTAACTTGTTTTCCTCATATAACTTGGATGATAGCCTAAAAACAATGTGTTTTTATTTTTGTAGAAATAAAAATTAAACAATTTTTTTCAGAAAGCATTAATATGAGTCTGTATTCATAAGAACTAAACTGGTTTTTATACTATTGACCTCAGCTATGAGACAATATTAATAAAGTAATTCTTCAATATTTACTTCTTTTCCTAATCATCAACCAAGAATCTTTGTTCTAATTAGTATTTTCAAACTGCTGCAGTAAAAAACAATCTCTAGAAATAGGGTTAGAGAATGTTCTAGGATAAGCTCATCTATTCATTCAAGAAATACTGAGTGCCTACCAGAAAGTCTTTGGGGTATCAGTGAACAAAACAAAGATCCTTGCCCTAATGGAGCTTAGATTCTAGCAGGGGAAGACAGACAATACACAAAAACATATTAGGCATTTATTGTATGGTTTGTTACAGGTAGTTAGAGCTATGGAAAAATGGAAAAGAAGGGAAAGGAGAATCAAGCGAGGGGGGGGCGGAGTGGAGAGTTGGGCAGCTTGCAGTATTAATAGGATGGTCAGGAAAGGAGGTACGGTAGGCAGATTAGCCCGCAGAGGTGTCCATGTCATAATCTCTGCAACCTGTGAATAGCTTGTTACATGGTAAAAGGGACTTTGCGGCTGTAATTAAGGTTGTGGACCTTAAAATACAGAGGTTATCCTGATTATCCAGGTGGGCCAATTTAATCAATGGGCCCTTGAAAGCGGAGAAATTATACTGGCACATCAGAGAGATGTAGCAGAACAAGAAGTCAGAGAGATTCTAAGTGTGAGAGCGACCTGCCATTGCTGGAAGGGGGACCTGGTGGATCATATCAGAAGAAATAAGGGTAGCCTCAAGGAGCAAAGACCAGCCTCCAAGTAACAGCCAGTAAGGAAATGGGGACCTCAGCCCTACAGCCATGAGAAAGTGAATTTGGCCAATAACCTAAGTGAGCTTGAAAGCAGATTCATCCCCCATAGCCCCCAGAAAGTAACACCTTGATTTTGGTTTTGGGAGACTCCAAGCAGAGTAGCCAGTTGAACCAGGCTGCACCCAGATTTCTGACCTATGGAACCATGAGATAATAAACGGGCATTGTTTTAAGCTGCTAAATTTGTGGACTTCCAAGTGAAGCTGCAAAGTGTGGTAGGCAGAATAATGCCCCCCAAAGATGTCCACACCCTGATTCCCAGAACCTGTGATGTTACCTTAGGTGGCAAGAGGGACTTTACAGATCTGATTAAGGTTAAGGACCGTGATATAGATTATCCCAGATTATCCAAGTGGGCCTAATCCAATCACACGAGTCCCTGAAAGTGGAGACCATTTCCCGCCTGTGGTCAGAGGGACCTGTGTCTACTGTCTCAGAGAGATGCAACATGGCTGGCTTAGAGGATGGAGAAACGGGTCCACAAGCCAAAGGGTATGGGTAGCCTCTAGATGGAAAAGGAGCGGGAAGGATTTCTCCCCTAGAGCCTCCACAAAGGAGCACAACCCTACCAGCACCTTGATTTTCGCCCACTGACACTTGTGTTGGACTTCTAACCTACAGAACTATAAGATAATTAATTTGTATTGTCTTAGTCAATATGTTTGTGGTAATTGCAGCAGCAATAGAAAACTAATACATAACATAAACAGTTGGACATAAAAGTCAGTGTTTGGGAGAGAAAGGTCTGGATGTTGATAGCATAGAGATGGTATTTAAAGCCATGGGACTGAATGAGGTCACCAAAAGACTGAGTACGATGGAGAAGAGGAGAGGACCATGGATTGAGCAGTTGACACTGAGCATCAAGAGGGAGAAAGAAGTACCCATCAAAGCACTCTAAGAATGATCAGCCAAGGAGGTAGGAGGAAAACAAAGATGGGCTGGTGTCCTGGAAGGCAAGGGAAGAAAGCGCATCAAGGAAGAGGGAATGATCGCTTGTGACAAATGCTGTCAAGTAAGATGAAGAGTGAGACGATGCTTAAGAAAAATTAGCTGCAAACAGGAGCAAAGAAATGGAGTGGTAACTGTCAGACTAGGGACAAGTAGTAGGATTGTCTGGTAGCATTAAAGGCAGCATTAGAAGTTTGTGGTCATGAATTTAAAGGAGTAAATGTCACTATGCACCTTTGAGAAAAGTGCCTTCTAATAGTAAATACCTCTTCCCTCAAAACAAACAAACAAAACCTCACAAAACCCAACTATTAAAGGGAAATGTGGGGAAATTTGGGGTAGAATTATGCAAGGAAAGCTGAGCATTTTCTTGTTTGCTTATCCTTTCTGTCACTACTTAGATCCCTAAAAGATAGCTTGCCTTGTAAGGTTATTAATTGTCTGAATTGTTGTGTATAAACCATATTTTGCTAAATCAAATCCAAGTGTTGTCTTAGCCTGGGCTCCTCTGAATAGCGCAGCCCGAGACAAGGGCTTATATGCAAGTAGTTTACTTTGAGGCATAATCTTAAAGAACAGGATTTGGGCCTGGGAAGAGTTAACAGGGAAGAAGGGAAAGCTAATCCAAGATTTGCTCATCAACCTGGTCACTGCTGTGGACAGCTGAGGCTCTCTCCCATAGGGGACCCTCTAAGAATATGACTTAGAATTGTCTAGTTAAGGGACAGAAGAAGAGGGTATTCATCCACTTGCCCCATCCCCTACTGGTCAAGGGTTGCCATAAGGGATGTTAAGTCCTTAGCGCCTCCAGGTGGTGCATATGGCTCAGTGGGTCCTACACCTGTCCTATATGGTGGTGGCAGAAGAGGGCAATAGATGAGGACCTAGCTGATGCAAGAACTGTCAGGGTACACTGCACACGGCTCCTTGTGCAAGAGGGGTTGGAGCAGAAAGGTGCACCAAGAGTTGTAAGGTGGAATAAAGGTGTCCAGAACAGAAATACACTAATTACTAGAATCTCCGCTAAAATTCTTCCTAATGAACATAAGCAGACCTGAATTTTAGTTTCCAAACTTCAAATTTTGATGTATTAGATGTTCTTCAAACAAGAAACATATGCTTACACACTGAACCAGCCAAGCCCCCACAGCATCCTGGTAGCTTATAGCGGGAAGAGCGCATCATGCCCCTTCCCAACCCAGGGCCTCTCACTTAGTGTGCCCTCCTCTTGTTCCTTGGTTCTTCTAGATCTTCCCATGGCTTCACATCATCCATGTTTTCATGGAAATGTTACATCCTCTGAGGAACTTCCCTTACTCCCTAACAAAAGACCCCACCCTCACCCCTCCTTCTCAGCCACACACACAGGCCCCTATTTCCCTTTGCTCTGTTTATTTCTTCACTTTTTTTCAGAGTGATAAATGCTGTTGATCCATGTGTTTATGTGTTTATTGTCTGCCCTCACCCCCCACTCCCACCCTCACACTGGTGAGTGTTCTCTGAGGGCAGCTGATGACAGTATCTTCATCACCGCATGATGGGAGCCAAGTCAAAACTTGTTGAATAAATGGTTTTCATAATTCATCTTCGTTGTTTACTCTTTCCTATGCTCTCTGGTTTCATCCCACCCAATGATGCACTCACTAAACGATAAACTGCTAAGGCATAGGGAATTCGTTGTGGACAAGACACAGTTGCTGCACTCAAGTCTCAGGAGCTTCCAGGTTCTTTTTATAATATGCCACTCCTTTTTAAACAAAAGAATAACATGACGTGGTTTCTATATTAGAAGTGGACAAGGGAGTCCATTAATGGTAGTTTTCTTGTTTTCTAATGCTGATTGACAAACCACCTTAGAACTTAATGAATTAAACAACAGTAATCATTTATCTCTAGTGGTTTCTGTGGGTCAGAAATTTAGAAGCAGATCAGCTTGAGTGGTTCATCTCCATTCCTCTCGGCATCAGCAGGGAAGATTCAAAAGCTGACACTGGTCTGGGACACCCATGTTTCTTGGGCATATTCCTCTTCCCATGTGACCTCCAGCATGTGTCTCTCCAGCATGGAGGCTTCAAGCAAGCCAGACATGGCAGCTCTGGGCCCCAAAGGAGCAGGTCCCAAGAGAGAAAGATCCAGGAGAAAGCTGTATGGCCTTTTATGGCCTAGCCTTTGAGGTCACGTAGAGTCACTTCTACCATAGTCACAGTCCTGCAGAGATTCAAGAAGACAAGCCATAGACCCCACCTCTCAATGGAGGAGTGTCAATGTCACATTGTAAGAAAAGTACCTGGTCCATCTTTGAAAAATAAAATATTCCTCAGGCAATGTTATCATGATGATTGCTGACATATATTGAAGGCTTCCTGTTCCAGGCATTGTACTAAGTGCTATATATGAATTATATTATTTAACTCCTGGCAGGTAGATTTGTAAGGTGGCCCCTTTTTACAGATGAGACAACTGAGACTCAGAGAGATTAAGTGACTGATGTAAGTGCACAGGTATTTCTGAATTTAATGGTGAAAGGGCTAAAGGTGTTGAGGAGTGGATGGGGAGCCTTGCCTCCAGAGGGGAAAAGGAACGCTGGGTTCCTTTACTGCCTCTTCCTTCATCAGACACTGGGTAGGTTCCCCCTTCCTCAATCCCTTCTTCCTCATCTCCCCCAGTATTAATATAACTTCATTTTATTTTCAATTAAATTTCAGTGATGCTTTTCTTAGTCCTTTTTTTTTCTGTGCAAACATAAATCATTTTAGTTATGTTTTAAGTTTGTGGATTGCTCTGAAAACAAATACTGTGAATAGATATACAACTGATTAAAAGAAACTTTCTGGATCATAAACTATTGATATGTTGGAAACTTTTATATGTAAAAAGGATACATTTTCTTATACTAATTGTAGCAGTTTGGCATTGTTTATAAATTCCAAAAATAGATATTGGATTGTTTGTAAACTGGTCTGTACCTGGGCATGATTAAATTATGATTAGGGCTTTGATTGGGCCACGTTAATAGGATGTTGAGTTCCTACCCACCAAGGGGGCAGGGACTCACAGATAAAACTACACGGCAGAGCAGAGGAGTGAGTTGGAGTTTTGATGCTGAGTTTTGAGCTGGATCCTGGGAAGTGAACACATAGGAGAAGAACACAGAGGTATAGAGATTACTCCTTAGACACGGCAGAAGCCCAGGGGAGAGAGACAGAGCTGTTTGCCTGATAGTCCACAGCTGGCCTTGTGGAGAAAACAGAGGAGCTGAGCCTGGAGAGAAATGAACCCTGGGAAGAGAGGAACCCAGGAAGCCTGAACCATGGCAGACATCAGCAGCCAACTTGCTCCAACATTTGGCAATAGACTTTGGTGAGGGAAGTAACTTACGTTTTATGGCCTGGTGACTGTAAGCTTCTACCCCAAATAAATTTCCTTTATAAAAACCGACCAATTTCTGGTATTTTGCATCAGCACCCTTTAGCTGACTAATACACTAATGAATCTCAAAGTTTTTTGCACCTGGAGGACGCCTCCGAGAATCACCTAGGCAGTGATTTTCAAAGCGGTACCCAATCCTAATGGGGAGGGAACAAATATAGTTTCCTCCCCCTGCTTCTTCCCTCCTGCCTTCAGAATGCCCAGCCTACACCACCCAGAAAGGCAGAATCTCAGAAATCCTGTTCATTTTAAACCTCTAGTATCAAGCATCTAGTGAACATCGTTGCTCTAGACGTGTTTAATGAATGGAGTCCGTGAATGTAAAACCTCCTAAACTGCTGATGCCTCTGTGGTTTGCCCTGAACCTTGGCATCCAGTTTTTAAAAATTTGAAACATCTTTCGGTTTAAGGCTTCTCCTCGTTTCCTAAAAGAGATAATAAATATTTGTTGTTTAGCCTCACAGTACTGGTTTAAACACAGACCTTCCGAGGAAGTAGAAATATCATTACTTTTCTGGATTCATATTGTCATTTAGAAAAGAGTTCTCCAGATTCTTCTACAAATGACTCATTCATTCATTCATTGTTCATTAAGCATCTACTGTATGCCAGACAATGGGAGAATCTACAGTAGTGAACAAAATAGAAAAGATCTGCCCTCACAGAGATTACATTCTAATAGGATGAGACAGATGATACATACATAACATATATAATTTATCATATGGTGAAAATACTGTGGAGAAAAATAAATTCAGAGAAGGGGACTAGATGCGTCAGATCTTTCACTCTACCCAACATGTTCCCGTGGCTTCTCATCTTCTCCAAGGAGAAACCAGAGCCCTTACAATGGTCTGTAAGGCCCTCTGGGTCTGGCCCCCTGCCCCTTTGACTCATCTCCCCTGCTCCTTCTCAGCCACACTGGCCTCCTCGCAGTCCCTTGGACATCAGGATTGTTCCTACTCCTGGCACTTTCTTTCCTCTTACCTAGCTGCTCTTCCTCAGACTAATTCCCTCACCTCTTTTTGGTCTTTGCTCCGATGTCACTTTTTCCATGATGCCTTTCCTAATCATGTTATTTTAAATTGCATTCACTTTCCTTACCTACTGTCTAGCATTCCTTACTCTCAGGAGGTTACAGCCCAGCAGAGGAGGTGACCAGACACCACCAGTTGTGTAGCAAACATTGGGAGAGCAGCACCACTGGCTTTCTCTCCAGGACCCAGGTTTGCCTGCAGGTTGAAGAGCTTACCTCTGGCCCTCAGTGTTGTTGAGAAAGCCCTGCCCTGTGGCAGCACTATGGGAATCTCCCTGTTTCCTTTAGTGGCATTCTTCCAACTCTGAGATTAATTAGTAGTAATTCTCAGGATGGCATTTGCCTTTGTCATACCATGGGACAATACCTCTAATGGATTGGATGTAGCTTCTTGAAATAGAGGGCCCTCTTTCACATGGTTTATTTCTACCCCATGGTTTCTGACTGGGTGTGTTTGGTATGTTTAGTCTGCTTCCCCTCCTTGGCAAGGCCATTCTTGTTTTCTTTCTCTCTGAGATGTTTCTCTCTTTCATCACCCTCTGTAACGGCCTCATCTGTGTTCTCAGCTTTCAGTTTCACTGACTGTGCTGACCTTTTATGTATTTCTTGTTTTTGTTCAGAAACTGAAACTGCATCTCATACATATCTAGTTTGTATCTGCCTCATTCCCATTTTATTAAAAATTTAGCTCTTTTTCCTTGTCTCTATCGCTTCTTAGTCTCAAAGCAGTCAAAGGTACACCCCTGCTTCTACAGGCCTACAGGCAAAGTTCCATAGTCTGTGATTTTTGTGACATAATAAGCAAAATGTAAAATGTAGTTGTCATAGGTTGGGTTCCCTGGGAGCAGACTCGAAGGCGGAGTTTAGTGTGGGGACGCTTATTAGGGAGTACCCTTTGGAGGGTGGGAGGAGTGCAAGAACGGGTGGAGGGAGAAGTTGAGCTGTGATGAAGGCAACACCTTGAGCAAAGAGCATTGCTGCAGCTGAGGCTGTCGCCGAAGAGACCCCCAGCACTTCCCCAACTACAGCAGCAACAAGGCCTTCCCTGGAGGGCATCTGGGTGGTGCCTCACAGCTTCTTTCACGTATATGCAGGTGAAACTCGGCTATGGCTTTAAATTGATGAAGATTTTTAAGTTAAGAAATAAACTCCATTGTCAGGTTTAGTTTGATTTTGAAATTTGGCTTATTTCATTGAAAGTTAAGGATATTAAAGCTGGAAGAGGCCGTAGAGATCCTCTTATCAAACTCTCTTCTTTAACAGATGGAGCAATGGAGTAGCAAAGAAGGGAGAGGAAGTCTCCATTTGGTTTCCCCAGAAACGGACCCGGAGACAAGTATTTGAGAGTAAGGGATTTATTTGAGAGGTTATCTCTAGAAACATCAGCAGAGAAATAGGGAGGTAAGACAGGGAAGAGAAAGAATCCCAGTAAAGGATGCATTTTCAGGAGCATTACTGCTATGGGTAACTGGGGCTCAGTCCTAGTAGGGAACTCAGGAAAACTGTCTGCACACTGCCCATCCATCATTGACTGAGGGCCGCTTCCTGGAAGCATTAACTTCCCTGCTATTCTAGCTTGTCCTGTGAGTGAGTCCAGCTTGCTCCCAGAGCCAGAATAAAAGCTACAAGTGTCCGTAGAAAACTTCACTGGGCATGTCAAGTGAGCATTGTGTAAATATGAGGGAGGGAGATGATGACAGCATCTTGCTGCAGGCGATTGTCCAAAGCTGGACTAGAGCTCAGATGTCCTAACTACATACTCGGGCTCTTTACATTGATTATCAAACATCTTCCTACTCTGTGCCCAAAACTGTTCTAAGTAATTGAGTGGGGAGAGTAAGGGTATAGAAAGAACAGGGGGATGTAGTCTCTCTTTTTGATAAACAGTCTAATTGGAGGATGAAACACACTACATGCACAGATGAGTAAGAGAAGGTTTTATTAAGTACTTGCATCAAAGTTTTGTGGATGATACTGTATTGAAAACTGTATATTGCATTTGTCAGTGATGAGGTGCTGCTATAGAATGAAAGTTGTTTTTTTTTTTTAGGAGATTGAGTCTTGAACAGACTCTCAGTGGAACTGTTGAACATGGATTGACATGGTCTCAGAGGCAGGATTGCCTACTGGTTAAGAGTTAAAGGGCCTTTGGCGTTGGCTACCTGGTTTCTTATCCTACCTCCATCACTTAGTGGTCACTGGAAAATGGACAAATTAAGCCTTGGTTTCCTCCTCTGTAAAACAGGGCCCATGGTAGACTCTAATTGGGAGCATTCAGTGAGGTAATTCATGTACAAACAGTTAACCTAGAGCCCACCGTGTAGAAAGAGCTTGATAAACCTTAGCTGTGGTGATAATTATTGTTGACAGAGGAAAATGGAAAGGGAGGGTCAGGTGGGAGAATTGATGAGGCTCAAGATTCCAGAAACTACAGAAGTACAGTAAAGTACAACTGTTGAGATGCTGGGGAAGTGATGGGAAAGGCTTTATCAAGTTGAAAAGAGCTGTCCGCTTAGCCTGAATCCTCGTGGGACCCTAGGTTCCATCAAAACAAAAGCTTATGGGGAAACCCACTCTATCAAAAATACAGAGGGCTCTTTTGAAGGTGGAGTGGGGAACCAGGGTCCTCTCTTCTCCCCTCCTCCCTCAACCGCCCATAGCCCCTGAGGGAATTCTCAGAAACCCCAAGCCTGCAAGAACAAAAGCAATTTCTACAGAAGGATTTTTGAAAGCTACTGTAACACTTCATTTGTTCTGTACTGACTTCGTTTACCAGAAAAACACTTCTGTAAAAAATTCATCTTGGATGAAATTTTGCTTAAATCTGTTACCGTTTTTTTTTGCTTTCTTAAGGTTGAACGAAAACCTTTTAATCTGTTCTTGATGATTTTTGATTATAGTAATAAATGTTTAGTTATGGTTCTGTGCTTTATTGTGGTGATTTCCAACTTTGGAGGTTCTTAATAGTTAGGACTGTTTGCTTGTACTGTGCAAAATTATTACAAGCAGCAGTATGACATCAAGGCAAGGTTGAGAGCCAGACCGTCTGGGTTTGTATTCCAACCTTGCATCTTATTAGCAGTGTGAACTTCGGCAAGTTACCTAACTTTTCGTTGCCTCAATTTCTTCTTCTGTAAATTGGGAATAATATTGTACTTACCCCATAGGATTATTGTGAGAAATAGATAAGATTATGTTCATTGCCTAGAATAGTATCTGCATATAAAAAGTGCTGTACATGAGCCATTATTGTTATTGTTGTGATTATGATGATGATTTTTTATTATCTGTTTTTATAGTTCTTTTGTCTTCTCCTTTTATGTAATTTAGTGTTTAAGCCTTTGGTCTCTGAAGCTAAAAACCTGGATTTGAATTCTACCACTGTTGTGATCATGGGAAAGTTAGTTTAGTTCTCTCTCATTTAGGTTATTCATCTGAAAAATTGGACTAATACAAATAGTTCACAAGATTACTGTGAGGGTTACATGGGATAAAATTTGTAAAGACAGTATATATCTGGGACATCGTGAAAATCATTGTATAGTAGCCGTTATTAATTATTAAAGACTCTAAATGGGGGTTACTTTAATGTAAAATAGAGCCACAAGTGTTTACTATTTGACCCCTTAGAAGCCTTTAAAAATGTCTTCCTTGTTTCTTAATTGGTTTTCAGTTAGTTGAGGTTGCTGTTATTCATTTTAAATAATAAAAATTTTCAATATACTTCTTTTTTTTTTTTTTTTTTTCCCAATATACTTCTTATTGTTGGGACAAGGGGTGAGTGGGCAGACGGATGAACCATTTATGCTGAATAATACAGAGCTTATTATCAAACTCTGACTCAACTTGTAGATGTATTTATGTTGAAGGAGTTAATAATTCTTTGGTTAAAAGGTCAACATGATTAATAGTCATTCAAAGGGATATTTTGAAAGGAAGAAAAATGTGAAGAAACGTGTTGGTTGAAACGACTAGAAGCCACATAGGATAGACAGCACATTTTCTTTTTTTTTTTTTTTTTTTTTTTTAACACCTTTTTTTTTTTTTATTTTACCGGGAGGTCCCGGGGATCGAACCCAGGTCCCTCCATATGGCAGACGGACGCCCAACCATTGGAGCCACATCCGCCCCCCACATTTTCTGATGTAAAAGAATAGAGGTCAAACATAAGGATAGAGGCCAAAAGTAAGGACAACAAAACAGTGATTCTTCAGCATTGTAGGTGGGGGGCTAGTCAGCCATTCGTCACCAGTGTACCCCTTGGTACTAAGCATTGTAAGGGCCAATTTGGGTTTCTGGATCATGCCACTATCCAGATTAACACATTCATGAGGGTTTGGATAGCAAAGGTTTTATTGTATTTTAAACTAAGAAAATTTATCCAATGCTTGGGAATAGTGTACCAGCATGTCCTTCCAGTGTATTACTGGACCATTGGTGGACAGAGCCAGCCAAGAATTACTTAATTCTCTAGGGAAATGTAGCTTTGTTTGATTTACTATTTACTATTGATGATGACTCAGATTTGGTGGTTAGATGTTAGCTTGTAGATTGCTAACTTGCAACTGATTTCTGTCTGATAGAGAAAATAACTCCCAAAGGTTATGTACAGTCTTATTGCCCACTAGGACATTAACCAGTTTTGTATCTAAATTATTTCATCATCCTGTCTTTCATTGACTGCATTTATATAAGTCTTTCCAGTATTCCATGAATCATATTCATCATTCCCTTGGTTTCCTCATTAATGAGTTAAATAGATTTTTGACATAGGCTCAATATATATTTCTATAGAAACCATTTTATAACTTCTTGAAAACTATATTCTAACAAATCAACTAGTTATTAATGAAAGTTTCCTTTCTTACTGTTTTCAACTTTCTCTAAAATTTTTGTTAGCCTTCCATTGCAATTCTGAAGTTGAAGTATATTTCTTAGATCTTTTATTCTTTTTATGTAAGTATTCCATGAACAACAGAAACAAGTATGAGTAGTTAAAAGTTTTAAACCGGATTATTTTAGGCTGAATTTAATTTTGGTGAACCTAATGATTTCTGCCAGACCCAGATTACTGCAATGTCAGTGAAAGTCAAAGTAACAATTTTATACAGTTTTCATAATGTGATTGAAGAACTTGTTACTGTTTATTGTAGTTGATTATAAGTTTGTGGAGCATGACATCACAAAATTGTAAAAATGTTCCATTTCATATAACCAGAGCTACAAATGAGAAAGTGATAAAATTTAAAAAAACATGTTTTTAATGGTTATTTGCTTTAATAAAAAATGAAATTTTTTAAAATTATAATTCTAATGTTTAAGTTACATATATTTTTGTCCAACTTTACTCCTTATAAAAATTCCAACAAACCTTGTAATAGGAAGAAGACTTTTGGTATCAGCCTCTTGGACGGGATTCCAGCACTGGATGGTCAGTTGAGCTTAATGACCTTAAAGTCCTTTGGATTATTAAAGTTCTATGATCCTAAGGTTTTCATGAAAAACTTTTTATATTAGTCCCTCCTCCTTTTGTTAGACATTTTCTCACAAGTAACTGTTTTAGATACTCTTTGTTGATATTTATTTAATAGATATTTATTTAATTCAATTAATATTTAATTCTTCTAGAATATAAGGTCGATGAGGACAGGGCTGTGTCTCCCTTAATCACCATTGTGTTCCAGGGACCTGGCACAGTACCTGGTACATGATAGGCCCTCAACAAAATATTTGTGGGATGACTGAATGAATGCATTCTCCTTTTGACTCCATTACAAAACAAGGAACACATTTAGAACTTGATAATGGACATATGATTTCAAATGCTGCAAATGCTCAACATGGTTGGATGTGTAATCTAGGGCTTTGCCAAGCTGGTAGTAGCTTAGAGACATAGCAGTTCCTTCAGTCTTCTTATTGGTCATCTGTCTAAAAACTCTTCCATTCTCTGCAGCATTTTTTTTAATTGGTCTGTTTGGAAATTACTAAAAGAGAAAATAAATTGATAGGAAATGGTAGAGTTCTATTTGGACAAACCTTTGGTTCTCAAAAGTCTTGGAAGATGATAAATATGAAAATCCAGAGCAAGTGGGGCATTGGATAAATGGGAAAAGTAAGAGGCATCGATCAGCATGTCAGAATAAACCAAGTTGCAGTCATGATGCATGAGGGCCCGGGTGGTTACATTGTCTCCTATATGCTCCCCTTACTCATCCTGCCTCCATGTCTTTGCACATGCTGTGCCCTCTGCCAGTATGCCTTCCCCCAGTTTCCTGCCCAGTCAAGTCCCTCATCTCATTCAGGTGTCTGTTCAATGTCACTTTATTAGAGAGTCTTTCTCCGATCACCCTGTTTTAAATAGCACTCCCCCATAGTCCCTCTCTGCTTTATTTTTCTTCATAGTACTTATTGTCCCCTATGAGGTCTTTGTCTGTTTCCTTCTATAAGATGATAACTTCTATGAAAGCAGGGACTTTGTCTGGTTCACTGCTGTATTCCCAGTGCTGAGAACATGGCCTGGCATGTTGTAGAAGGAATTTGGAAGTACGTTTTCACAGCTGGGTCTTTTAGTTTAGAAAAGGTTCTTTCCTAAAAATCTTTTGAAGAGTGATCTTGTCAACCTGCTATTTACTTGTATTCAATTTCAAGACCGCAGGGAGGGGAGTGCAGTTAGTATTAATATTCTGTATTATTCTACTAGAAGGTTGGGGGATGAAGGCCATTTGTTATTGCATTGTTTTTTGATCTTCCACTTTCCTTTCTCTATTTTCCACTTTTTTATCGACAAATTCATAATCTACAGAACAGTTTCCCAGAAGAGTTCAACAAACACCCTTATACCTTTCACTTAGATTTACCATTCATTAACATTTTGCCACATTTGCGTTATATCTGTATACGTATTATTACAATTTTCACTGAACCATTTAAGGATAAGTTGCAGATATGACCTTTCACCCTTAAATATTTCCGTATGTATCCCCTAAGAAGGAGGAGATACAATGACCATATTCGGAAATTTAACATTGATATAATAGTATTTTCTAATGTGCATACCTGTCTCAGTATTGTCCTTTATAACAGCAGCAGGAGCAACAAAGAATTCCATATCAGGAAACAGTCCAGGAAAGGATCGCGCATTGCATTTAATTATCAAGCTTAATCTCCAGTTTCTCAACCTTTCTTTGTCTTTCATCACTCTGATATTTTTTAAAAGTGCATACAGGCCATTTGTTTTGTAAACTGTCCTTCAATGTTGGCCCATTTTGTTTCCTCATGATTAGAGTCAGGTTATGCATTTTGGGCAGAAATATTACATAAGCAATGTTGTACCCTCCTCTGTGCATTGGTTTAGGAGATACATGATATCAGGCTGTCCTGTTACTAGTGATGTTAAATTTGACCACTTGGTTTAGGTAGTGTCCAACAGACTTCTCCACTCTAAAGGTACATTTTCCCCTTCGTAATTCATAAATAATCTGTGGGAAGCTACTTTAAAACTATGTAAATATCCTGTTACCCAACAAACTTTCACCTAGTGGTTTGAGGATCTGTGGAGAATCTTGCCTGAATACATTATAAGAATGGTGATGGCAAAATGGTGATTTTCTAACTCTTTGATTCCTTACACATTTATAAATTGGCATTCTACTGTAAAGAAGAGCTTTCCTTCCTCCCCACCCCCCTTTGTTTATTTGCTAGCTTGTTTGTTATTAGTATGGATACATGGACTCTTTTCTTTAAATTCCATATATTATAATCCGTTACTGTCATTAATTTCCATGTTCAAGTTGTCCTAGAGTGAGCTATGTAATTGCCCCCATCTGTTGCATCTGGGAAAGAGATTCCTAGTTCCAGGAGTAAGAAATGTTTTTAATACGTTCACAGTGCTTCTCAAATTTTTAGCATTTAAAACGGATAACTTGGGGATCTTATTAAAATCCAGATTCTAATTCAGTAGGTCTGGGGTGGGGCCCCAGGATCTGCATTTCTAACAAGCTCCTTGGTGATGCTGATGGTCTGTGGAACTGCCCTTGAGTAAGGGCAAGTCTGGAGGCTGGTATGGAAGAGGTAAAATGCACCTTGCTTTCCCTGTATTTCTGTGAAAAGATGTGCTTTATTTACATGAATGAGTGCTCTTTTGGAGAATGTATGAGCTCTGCTAGGCATGAGGTTGAGAAGAGCCCCACCCCGGCTACTTGATTCCCAGAAATCATGATGATGAGGAATGCTGTATTCCCGTACTCATGCTTACTTTTGCATTTCCCTTGCAATCCTGACCTTTCAGGAAGCTGGCTTCAGCTTCTGTTTACTGGGAGCAGGAGAAACAGTGATAACCTCAGTGGTGGATGCATTTCTACCAGGTTCTCCGTTTGTCAGACTTAACTTCATTGATACTAAGGGAAGTTAGGTAGTTTGATCACTCATTTTTTTTTAGAAAAGTTTCTTTCTTTATGCGACTGTGAGCTTTCTGCCATTGGCAGACTTCAGTGGCTTTAGGACAAATTATTTCTTTTTTCCACTTAATCGCCATTTTTGGAGAGATTGTTGTTGGCATCCTGGCCATTTGCAGTTTGCTTGTGACCACTACATTCAGAAAATTCCCAAATGTACATGGTATTTTTGTATTACTTAGTAATATTGTTTAACCTCTTGTATTTTCATCAATAACCCCTTTTTCCTGACATAATTTCATTTACCCATGTGCCATCTGACTTTTATATTTCCTCTTACTTCATTTATAGGAGTTAATGGAGTTGTTTGTATAGAATAAGAGAACTTTGTGGGGGAATTCCTCTGTGGAGGTCTTAGAGTTGCATTGAAAATCAGAAGACTGATTTGAAATCAGAAGGCTGATATGAAAGTATAGTTATACTGGATTAGCAGCTACCAGTGCGCATTGGGGAACGGGTGAGTGTGGTACCAATGCACATGCCAGTTCATTTAACGGAATCTGAAGATTTCCACAAGTGATTTTTCTTTTTGTGTTTTGTCTTTTTTTTTTTTTTAATTGCTACCATTTGCTTTTTTTGGTATTCCTGGCATATAGATAGCTGATAATAGCATTAGACTTCAGTAAACCTTGGGCAGTTTCTGACTTAAAATTGATTCACCACCTACATATATCCTGGTGCTCTCTCTTAGCTCAGCCTTCTTCCCAGAGGACTGGCCCTCACCTCCCCGCTGAGGGATGTTAGACATTCTTCCCTTCTAGAGCCCCTGTCACTGCCAAAAAGTACCATGGTTCTTGTGGTCCCTCTCCTGGTCACAGCGCATGTTTACAGGCTCATTGAACTATGTGGAGTTAATAGGGATTTTATTCTTCCTCTCTTGGTAATGAATGTATTGCAGAGGGTGTTTAATATAGCCCCACCATAAAAAATTACCTCTAAGCTAACCTGGAAATATCTTAGTAAGATACATAAACTAGTAGATACCTTTCGTGTCTGTCGTTCGAGGATGCCACCTGAAGATTTCTAATATCTCACTGTAATTATCATAGCCTGGTAAGAGATGATTGTGCCACAGTGGTTCCGTGGTTGCCATAGAAGCATGGGGCAGGCAAACATGAGGTTTGTGCACACCACTGTCATGGTATTCAGGGCCAGGTGGTGGCTGGGTGCCAGGCTCTGTGGAAAACAGAAGGCTGGCTCAATGCCTCTGGTGCTAGAGATACCTGGTGATAGTAGTATATAGAACAAGTTTCCTTATGCTTTCATTCAAATGGGGGAGAATATCTCATTCTTTCTAAATTGGTAACTTCTCAGGTGAACTGCTTCACAAAAATTGTCAGGAGGACTCTGGCAGTGTCCTTCACAGTGTCCAAAACAGTGATTTCTATGCATTAGGTACTGGGAAATATTTGTTGAATAAATGATCCCAGGAAAATGAGATGGAGATGAAATGCACTTACCAACTATTTTACCAAGTATTCTTTGGATCCTAGCAAATATGGATCCCTTATTTATATTTCCAGTGCTGTATTTGGTCAGTGCTCCAATATCTGTCCCTGGCTGTTTAAGCACCCAGACATGCATAGACTGGCTATATCTAAATGCAGAAATGCATACTTAGTGGATGTGGTTAGGGGGTAATTGGTCATTAGGTTGAAGACTACCCTGGAAGTTAAGTGTCATCTTTAACTTTATCTGAAAAGTCCTGAGTGTTACACCATGGAGTGTTACTCCATGGTAGTATGCTGTATGAATTTTACATTGTTGGTTTGTAGAGGTTATTAGAAATTCAGCCAGCATTTATTGAGTACCTCCTACGTTCACAGACCTGTGCTGGCCTCTATCAGTTCCTGCCCTCAGGTTGCTTACAGCACACTCTGATAGACCACATAGACAGGAGACGTAAATACCAACACAAATAAGTTAATTACCAGATGCATGAGTCCTGAGCAGTTCTCAGAAAAGAGAGATTCTTATGAGGTGGAAAGGCTGGACAAAGGAGCAAAGTGTGAAAAATACAGGCTTGGAATTGGCCTTAATGGATAGTGAAGAGGAGGAGGGAGAGCTCTGCAGTTAGTGTGGAACCCTGTAAGCAAAGGCAAGAGGCTGGGGTTCAGCACTATGTTGGGGGGGCAGTGAGAAGCCTGGTATAGATTCTATTTTGGAAAGAGTGGAGAAGTCATAAAGCCTGTGTGGTGCCAGGCCCAGGAGGTGTGATGCTGCCGACAGAGCACAGTGGTCTAGGAGCACAGTGGGAGGGTTGCGGGGGGGTGGCTCTGGAGCCACTAGGCCTGGGTGCTCCTCCTGCCTCTTATCCGTTATGAGCTGTGTGATTCTAGTTGTCATGCAGACTTTTCCTCATCTATCTGTCACGCAAATTTTCCTCATTTGTCAAATGAGGAAATGATTTTTATCTATCTCACAAGGATGCTATAAGGAATAAAAGAAATAACATGAAGTGCCTAGCACAGTGCTGGACGCTGGGTAGAGCTCATTTTGTCATCAGTTAGGCCAGGCAGGAGGGGCAGCTGGGTTTAGGGAGCTGACTTTGATACGCAGAATACGTTGATTGAAGCATGAGTTGCTTCTGTGGAATTGCCTTTTTGAAGCTAGTCCCCCTTGTGACAGGATTTTAGAGGAGTCTTCATGCTTTCCACCCTCAGGTACAGAAAGGCACAGCAAGGTATGCAGGATGAGGTGTTGAGATAGGCCCTTCTATTTCCACTACGTCCCATTTCACAGATTTGAGGAATGATTATGCTTGCAAATCATTTGGAAATGTTCTGGTAAGTGTAATTTGCAGTGTCCCTCAATAGCCAGGGAGAATTAGGCTGGTTCCTTAGAAGAAGTGAATTTTTAGGCCCAAAGTAACTGGAAGTTTGTTTCCTTGCCTTTTTTTCTTTGTTAATATTTTATATTTTGTACCCAAAGACCGCTGTGCTGACAGGGATGAAACAGAGAATTGGATCTGACTAAATCTAAATGGAAAATAACTATGAATATCCCTAGAAGAATTGTAGAGCCTAACTTTGGGAGCTCATGCATGATAATTCTGTTTGTTGTATTCACACTTTGGGTGGATAAGAAAATGGAAGGCAGCTCTCTAGAGAAAGAGAGGAAATCTGTTTTAATACCCTTCCTTGAAGTTTTTTTTTTCTTTAACCCTATTTTAGCTGAAAGAAGTTTAATCCATCTTGTTACTAAGCTTAATTTCTCCTGTCTTTGTAAATATATGAATAAGCTGCACTTCAGTTCTGTCTTCATGGTGGAAACTAAAAAAATTTTACAATGTGAGTATTATATTATATAAAGAAAAAATACTATTTTCAAAGGATAATAATACAAACCACTCACATTTTCATTAATCAAATTGGTTTTACTTCACAAATGATGCTTACCAATATTTTGATTCGAATGTTGTAGATGTTTCCATATATGATATAGAGGTTGTTTTTATGTGCAACTTAAGTAATAAGGGCCACGGTTTATAAATGCTAATAATATCTGGTGTAGTGCTCCAAATGTAATGCCATGTATTTAGTGACATCAACAATTGTTAATTAGTCTTGATGATACTTGTCTTATAAAACATAGAAGAGGTAAATCAGTTAAAAGTGACTGTAATGTTTGAAGAAATACATCTCTTTAGTTCTTAGTCTGTGCAGTCTTTAAAATATAGCATGTTTATGTGTATGTATATATGTATATTTTATATGTATTTATGTATCAAGTAATCTCTGTAATTATTTGGCTATATGTAGTACAAATATATATGTGATATTGAAGTATTAATCTATTTCAGATTCCTTTGTATCAAAATAGGATATAGATTTAATTGCATTATAAACTCATTTAAAAATGACCATATTCTGGCTTATTTATTTGGGAATCACATTAATATGAATGGGGATTTGCTACTCAAGAGCTTAAAATTAGAGCCTTATTGAAAGTTGGCATTGTTGGTTTGTAGAAACTTGGTATTTTTAATAAAATAAAAATACTGAGAAAATTATTATGAAGTGCTTTGAATGGATAGATGTTATCATGAAGAGGCTTTTCAAAATACATTGTTTCTTCAAAGTCCATCCTAACCTCAGAAATAGTTTAATAGATATGATGGTGATTTCAGAGAAATGCAGTAAGTGGCTCTTTGGGAGATCATTTCTATTTCCATTAGCAATTTCAGCTGACACTAAGCCTTGCCATCCCCAAGAGTAATGGCAATGTGGTGGAAGTGGTGGTTAGACAAGGTTAGGCCAGAACCAGGAATCCTTGTAAGTTCCAAATGTTCATCAGTACAGACTTTTCTGTGTGTACACCATGTATAAGGCTCTCTTATAAGTTCCCAGTCTAATGGCAGAGGCAGGCATGGAAATAAATAGTTGCAATGCATTCTCATTATCATAAGCTCTATAACAGAAATGTGTGATGACATTTGACTGCAGGGTGGGGTGGGATATGTGTAGTGGGCAATTAGGGTGGGGAGGTCAAAGGATTTGTCAGGGCAGTGCTTTAGAGATGAGAAGACACTTGAGCTAGATCATGAAGGGCAAGTAAAAGTTTCTCATGTGCAGAGACAGAGGAAGGGTATTTCAGTAAGAGAGAACTAACTGCATGTGCCGAGGCAAGAAGGTTGGGAAAAAACCATGACAAGTTCGGAGATATCTAAGTAGACCCCTTGAGCTGAAACAATTATAGATATGAACAGACATGTAGGTAAGGGCTACACCACAGCATACCTTAAAACCAAGCCTGGAGCATGTGCCCATTCCTGAATGAATAGGGAGGGGGCAGGTAGCAGCACCAGAACTGTGTATAGTAGGGGAAGGGAAATTCCCTCCAGGCATGTTTCCACCAGAAGAAAAGACTACACTCAACTGCATCTGAGTTAGAGACTCTGAAGAAATTGATGAAGGTTTTGGATCATGCCTATTAGGCATAGGAAAGGATTTGTCCAGGCAAAGACACAAAGAGTTCCAGGAAGATGGAGTCAGAGTAGGCAAGGCAGGGCTCAGCTCTCATAAAAACAATAGAGAAAGGGTCAAAAGCTGTCCGAAGGACCTGCTTTGGGGTCAATAGACCAGGACAATGCTACACAACTCCCAGGAGGGCAAGAGACAGAGAGATGAAAAACCCAAAACAACAAATGTTAGTTACCAAATACCCACGGTGGCCTGGAAGGGCTCCCAACCCCAACCCCCAAGATATTAAGCTAGGATAAAACCCCTGGCTCACTGCAGCCAACTGAGAGGAGAACAGACGTCTTCTTCCCTGTCAGCTGTTATAAGGGAAAAGGGTGGGGGAGTCAGGGGACCTCTTGTCAGTGAATTTGGCCAGCAGAGTCTGCTTTGAATCTTGGCTCTGGACAGACCAAAACACAGGAAAGTAGAGACTGAAAGAAACACCTCTGTGGAAAGGTGTGCTGAAGAGCAGCATCTGCTGGACACTCTGGAAATTGCATGGAAGAAAACTGCTTTTAGGTGTCTCTTAACCCAAACTCCTGGGAGAAGATGTGTGCCCCATTAGTGAGTTCCTGGCCCAATTTTGATAACTTAAGCTGGGCAATTTTAAAGACTTACAATAAGTTGAACCAAATGTCAAAGAAGAGCTGTGAAACAAAAAGGAAAACAATATGCAAGAGAGAGAAATTGGCCATCAGAATAAATTCACCAACATATTCAAATGCCTAGATACCAGCAAAAAAATTACAAGCCATACTAGGAAACAGGAAGAGATGGCCCAGCCAAAAGAACAAATATCCTGAAGAGATATAGGATTTAAGACAATTAATCACTGATAATCACACAACTCTACTAAATCAATTCAAAGAACTTAAAGAAAATATGACTAAAGAGATAAAGGATATCAAGAAGCCACTGAGTCAACATAAAGAACAATTTGAAAGCCTGCAAAGAAAAGTAACCGATCTTATGGGAATGAAAGACATGATGGATGAGATTAAAAATACATTAGAGGCACATAAGAGCAGATTTGAATTGTCTCTAAAACAGAATTAGTGATTTTGAGGACACAACATCCTAACTGGAAAAGACAGGAAAACAGAAAGAGAAGAGAATGGAAAAAATGGAACAGAGTCTCAGGGAATTGAATGATAATGCAGAACACACAAATATTTGCATTATTGGTGTCTCAGAAGGAGAAGAGAATGGAAAAGGGGCAGAATGAATATTTGAGAAAATAATGACTGAAAACTTCCCAACCTTTCTGAAGTACATATAAATATCAATATCCAAGAAGGACAGTGCACCCCAAGCAGAATAAATCTGAATAGACCTACCCCGAGACACCTACTATTCAGAATGACAAGTATCAGAGATAAAGAGAGAATTCTGAGAGCAGCAAGAAAAAAGCAAAGCAGCATATACAAGGGAACCTCAGTAAGATTTTAAGTGCCAACCTCTCATCAGAAACCATGGAGGAGAGAAGAAAGTGGTATGATGATGTATTTAAGTCTGAAAGAGAAAAACTGCCAGCCAAGGATTCTGTATCCGGCAAAACTGTCCTTCAAAAAATGAGAGTGGGTTGAAAGATTTCACAGATAAACAAAAACTGATGGAGTATGTTACCAAAATACTAGATTAACAAGAGATACTAAAGGGAGTGCTGCAGCCTGAAAGGAAAAAACAAGGGTGGGAGACCTGGAGAAGAGTGTAGAAGTGAAGATTATTAAGAAGGGTGAATTAAAGGGTAAAAAGACAGACAATAGTAAGATATGACAACAGAAAGCCAAAGGACAAAATGGATGAATTAAGTAATCCCTTTGCAGTAAAAACATTGAATGTTAATAGCTTGAACTCCCCAATCAAAGTCATAGACCGATAGAATGGATAAAAAAATATGAGCCATCTATATGCTGTCTACAAGAGACTCACTTCAGATGTAAGGACACAAACAAGTTAAAAGTGAAAGGCTGGAAAAAGAATTCCATGCAAATAGTAACCAGAAAAAGAGCTGGAATAGCCATACTAATATCGGGTAAAATAGATTTTAAATGCAAAACTGTTATAAGGGATGAAGAAGGTCATTATATATTAATAAAAGGGGCAATTCACCAAGAAGAAATAAATATACTAAATATTTATACACTTAACCTGAGTGCCTCAAGATACATGAGGCACACACTAGCAAAACTGAAAGGAGAAATAGATGTCTCTACAATAATAGTTGGAGACTTCAAGACACCACTCTCAGTATTGGCTAGAACATCTGGACAGAGGATAAATAAAGAAACACCTTGAAAAATATGATAAATGAACTAGAACTAACAGACATCTATAAAGCATTGTACCCCGAGACCGTAGGATATACATTCTTTCCAAGCACTCATGGATCCTTTTCCAGGATAGACCATGTTTTGGGTGACAAGACGAGACTCAATAAATTTTAAAAGATTGAAATTATACAAAACACTTTCTCTGATCATAACGGAATGAAGCTGGAAATCAATAATGAATGGAAAAGGGGCAAATTCATAAATATATAGAAATTAAACAACACACTTAAATAACCAGTGGTCAAAAAAGAAATTGCAAGAGAATTCAGCAAATATCTTGAGATGAATGAAAATGAGAACACAACATATCAAAACCTATGGGACACCGCAAAGGCAGTGCTGTGAGGGAAATTTTTAGCCCTCAGTGCTTACATTAAAAAAGAAGAAAGAGCTAAAATTGAAGATCTAACTGCACACCTGGAGGAACTAGAAAAAAGAACACCAAACTAAAATCCCAAACCAAGCTTAAGGAAGATATAGTAAAGATCAGAGTACAAATAAATGAGATAAAAAACAAAAAAAAACAATAGAATCAACAAAACCAAAAGTTGTTTCTTTGACAAGATCAACAAAATCAGCAAACCCTTAGCTAGACTGACAAAAAAAGAGAGAAGACACAAATAAATAAAATCACAAATGAGAGGGGGGACATTACCACTCTCCCCGCAGAAATAAGGGCGATCATAAGAGGATACTATTATGAACAACTGTATGCCCAAAAAACTAGACAATGTAGACGAAATGGACAAATTCCTTGAAATACACAAACCACCTACACTTACCCTAGAAGAAATAGAAGACCTCAACAAACCAGTCACAAATGAAGAAATTGAAACAGTCATCAAAAACATCCCAAAGATCTAAGCCTCCTCTCAATTAGAAGCAGAGTAGGCATCACCATCCCCAAATCCTCAAGATTGGGGAATGAACAATGGACTAAAGTAGACTTATTATTCTACTATAGACTTATTATTATTTTAGCAATGGAAGAACTCTTATCATTGATGTAAAGGCAGTGGCCACCAGAGGTTCTGAGGGATGGGAGAGGAAAGAATAGGTGTAATATGGGAGCATTTTCGGGACATTGGATTTGTCCTGCATGACATTGCAGTGATAGATACAGGCTATTGTATATTTTGTCATAACTTACAAAATTGTGCGGGACAGAGTGTAAACTGTAATATAACTGTAGTCCATGGTTAGTAGCAATGCTTCAATATGTGTTCATCAATTGTGTAACAAATATACCACATTAATGAAGGAAAGTGTGGGAGAGGGAGGGAGGGGGGCATATGGGAATCCCTTATATTTTTATGTAATATTTATGTAATCTAAACCTTCTTTAAAAAATTTTTTTTTGGAAAAGGAGACTATAGAAAGAAAGGGGAAAACAAAACAACAACAACAACTCCCAAAGATGAAAAGCCCAGGACCAGATGGCTTCACTGGTGAATTTTACCAATCATTCACAGACTATCAATCTTGCTCAAGCTCTTCCAAAAAATTGAATAGGAAAGAATGCTACCAAACTCACTCTATGACGCCAACATCACTCTACTACCAAAACCAGGTAAAGATACTATGAAAATAGAAAATTATAGACCAATAACCCTAATGAATATAGATGCAAAAATCTCAAGAAAATACTTAAATTGAATCCAAAAGCACATTAAAAGAATTATACACCACAATCAACTGGGTTTTATCCCAGGTATGCAAGGGTAGTTCAACACAAGAAAATCAATTAGTGTAATAAACCACGTTGATAAATTGAGGAAGAAAAATCACATAATCCTCTTGATTGATCCAGAAAAGGCATTTGACAAAATACAGCACCCATTCTTGTTAAAAACACTCCAAAAGATAGGAATAGAAGGAAGCGTTTTAAAAATGGTAAAGTGCATAAATGAAAAACCTACAACTAGCATTGTAGTCAATGGTGAAAGACTGAAAGCTTTTCTGCTGAGATGAGGAACAAGACAAGGATGCCCACTGTCACCATTGTTATTCAGTATTGTGCTAGTACTTCTAGCTAGAGCAATTAGGCTAGATAAAGAAATAAAAGGCACCCAAATAGGAAAGGAAGAAGTTAAACTTTCACTATCCACTGATGATGTGATCCGATATCTAGAAAATCCTGAAAAATCCATAACAAAGCAACTAGAACTAATAGGTGAGTTCAGCAAAGTGGCAGGATACAAGATTAGTTCACAAAAATCGATAGCATTTCTGTACATCACTGATGTGCATTTTGAGGAGGAAATCAGAAAAAAAAAATTCCATTTATTATAACAATTAAAACAATCAAATATTTAGGAATTAACTTAGCCAAGGACATAAAGGACCTATATTCGGAAAACTATGAAACATTGCTAAAGGAAACCAAAGAACACTTAAATAAATGGAAGGACATTGTGTGTTCATGGATTGGAAGACTAAATATCATTAAGATGTCAATTCTACTCAAATTGATTTACAGATTCAACGCAATCCCAATAAAAATCCCAACAGATGCAGAAATAGAAAAGCCCAAAAAGCCAAATATGTCTTAAAAAAGAAGAATGAAGTTGGAGGACTCTGACTTCCTGACTTAAAAATATATTACTCACAACAAAAGGGAGACAAGCAGACACAGAAAAACGCACAGCAAGTGGACACAGCAAGCACAAGCAGCAAGGGGGGGGGGGTAAATAAATAAATAAAATAAATCTTAAAAAAAGAAAGTATATTACTTAACTACAGTGGTAAAACAGCATAATACTGGTGTAAAGACATAAAGATTGACCAATGGAACCGAATTGGGAACTCAGAAATAGACCCTCATATCCACAGTTGAATGATTTTTGACAAAGCTGCCCTTCCCTCTCAGCTGAACAGTGTATTCTGCAGTGTATTCAACAAATGCTGCTGGCATAACTGGATATCCATAACAAAAAGAAAGAAATAGGACCCCTATCTCACATCTTATAAAAATTAACTCAAAATGGATCAAGGACGTAAGTATAAGAGCAACAACCATAAAATTCCTAGAAGAAAATAAAGAAAACATCTTCAACATCTTGTGGTAGGTGGTACTTTCTTAAACCTTACACCCAAATCATGAGCAACAAAAGAAAAAATAGACAAATGGGACCTCCTCAAAATTAAACACTTTGCACCTCAAAGGACTTTGGCAAAAGAGTGAAAAGGAAGCTGACTCAATGGGAGAAAACATTTGGCAATCACATGTCCGATTTTAATATCCATGATATATAGTGAGATCATACAACTTAACAACAACAAAAAAGACAAACTACCTGATTAAAAAATGGGCAAAAGACTTGAAAAGACAGTTGTTCAAAGAAAAAATACAAATGGCAAAAAAACATATGAAAAAATGTTCAACATCACTAGGGATTAGGGAAATGCAAATCAAAACTACAATGAGATATCATTTCACACATATTAGATTGGCCACTATTAAAAAATCGGGGGAAGCGGCTGTGGCTCAATCAGTGGGGCTCCCGTTTACCATATGGGAGATCCCGGGGCCTCCTGGTGAGGGCAGGCCCGCCCGCACGGCGTGGTTGGCTGACCCAGCGAGCACAAGCAGCAAGGGGGGGATAAATGAATAAATAAATAAAATCTTTAAAAAAAAAAAAATCGGAAAACTGTATAAAGTGTTAAAGAGGATATGGAGAGGTAGGAACACTTACTCACTCTTAGTGGGATTGTAGAATGGTATAGCCATCGTGGAAGACTGGCATTTCCTAAGGAAGTTGATAATAGACTTGCCATGTGGCTGGGCAATACCATTACTAGGTATATACCCAGAAGAACTGAGAGCAGAGACACAGACAGACATCTGCACACTGATATTCATAGTGACGTTATTCATGATTGCCAAAAGTTGGAAACAGGTGTCCATCAATTGATGAATGGATAAACAAATTGTGGTGTATACACACAATGGAATATTATGCAGCAGTAAGAAGAAATGAAGTAATGAAGCATTTGACAACATGGATGAACCTGGAGGACAGTGTGTTAAATGAAGCAAGCCAGACACAAAAGGGCAAATACTATATGATTTGCTACTATGAACTAAATATATTGTGTAAACGCATGGAGTTAATAATTAGAATATAGGTCATCAGAGAATAGAAAGAGGATAGAGAATGGAAAACTTAAGGTTAATCTGTGCAGAATTGGTAAAAAGATTGTTTATAAATCTTTGGGAATTAATAGAAATGGTGAAAGCACCTCACAGTGTTTGTAACTAGCAGAGCTATTATATGGGTATGACAGTGGTTGAAAAGGTAAGTCTAAGGTCATGTATATTACTAGAAGGAAAGCTTAAAAAAGGTAACATGGGACTGTATAAAATAGTGAAACCTCATGTAAAATATGAATATGAGTTGATATTGCATAATAAGACTGATTTTACAAAATGTAAATACAAATAAACTAGATAGAAACAGAATAGGAGCTATGTATGGCAGGGGAAGCATAGAGAAATTGAGAGGTGTTGAGGTTTTTTTTTTGTTTGTTTGGTTTTTGCTTTTTATTATTATTATTGGGATAATGAAAATGCTCTAAAAATGATTGAATACTCCACTATGATTATACTGAATACCATTCATTGTACACTTTGAATGGATTTATGCTACTTTAGTATGTATCAACAAAGTCAATTTGTTTATTAAAAAAAAAACAGCACTAAAAACCCAATTGAATTGAATAGCATATTTTGAGTAAGTAGTACTGATCTCCAGACAGCCACACTGGTAGAGGAGAAGGGCAAATGGATGAATGAACTGGCTAAAAAGCTAAAGGACTACAGATCAAGTATAAAAGCACAGAGCTAGGAGAAGATTACAAATTATTACATTGGGGTTCTGAGGAAGAGAAGGAAGGAAATGGAACCAGAAAGGGTTTGATTAAACTAAATTTAAAGGAAGGATTTGAGGGATTCAAGGACTCTGTGTGTGGAAAAGCAAAAAAGTAGAAGATATGGAGGAAAAGAAGTTTGTGGTCAAATATTTATGCTTATGTTTCCAGCCTTGGACCATGGCTGGTACAGAACAGTATTTTGTCCAGTCCTTGATACCTTCCCAGTATTGTCAGGGACCAGGCGATGGCTAGATCATGACTACTGATTGAACAATGGCCACTTGGGGTCAGTAGTAAAAACAACTATTTGATATCATAGGCAGTATTATGAGACTAGCACCAGGTAAGAAAGATTGGCAGAAAAAATAGCAAAAATCAAGAATTGATTCTTGAATTCAGAGAACTTATAACACGTTTAACCTGGAAATTGATAAAAACAATTAGAGAATAAAAAGGGTGTGCTTGTTAAGATTTTGGGTCTAGAAGTAGATTCTCTGGATTCAAAACCTAACCTGACCTCTTACCAATTACTTAATATCCTTGAGCCTCAGTAGCTTCATCTGTAAAATGGGAAGTTGTAAAGGATGAATGAGTTTATGTATAGACATGCTAAGGATAGTGCCTGGCATATATAGTAGTGTTTAATTAATGTTAATCATAATTATATTAATGGTCACTAAATTGAACTTTTTGAGGACAAGTATTATATGTTTTATCACTACATCCAAAGTGCCTATCATGCAGTAGATGCTTAATAAATAGTGGTTGAGTGAAGGCACAGAACTTTTGCTTTTGTGCGTTTGATATACCGGGAAGCACTAATACAGCTCCCTCTTCCATCCTTGTCAACATTAGGTCTTAATTTTCTTGGTTCTGTTTCTTTATTGTCTACATAGACCATAAGGAGATATTCTCCCCTTTCCCAGCCATACATCTGTGATTAGATTATTTACTTGACCTTCTTCCCACATCTGCCTTAGCAAATCAGCAAAGAGAAGACATTGGCAGATGTCTACAGACAGTGTGAACTATTCCTGGGGTTTGGGAATTTCAGCAAATCAGGCAGAATACATTGTTCATGTAGGCCACCCTTAATAGTCAGAAAGCTACAGTCCTCTTCAGTTTACTTTCTTACTGCATGGACAACTCAGCCTTCTGCTTGGCGGTGCTGTTAAAGCCTGCTCGGTACTCTTCTTTTACCACTCACTGCTGAGGGTATTAGCTGGCCAAGGTTTAATAAGCTATTCTGGTCTCCCACTGTGTCACTCCACTGTCTCCAGCTGGGCCTTTGACCCTCACTGGATGTCCTCCCTCCACCCCTCAGCCCTGTAGCATCGTGCTTGCTGTAATGTGCCTTGTGATAGATTTGTTCTCCTTTCCTGGTTTTGAAACTTGAACGACCCATTGTCCCTGCTGCCCCATGTACATTTTAAATCTCAAAACAGCTAAGCTTGGAAAGGGCAAAAAGCCATGAACTCCACCTAGCTTAACTGGCCAGAATAATGATTTAAGTCTTCCGCTTGGTCCCTCCCTGAAGTCTGCCTGCTTTTTTCTGAAGCCATACACCACGTAGTCCCTCCAAAGTGGTTTCAACGCTCTGCTAACACTCTGTTAGTACAGCACAGCCTGTTTCACTTTGGCTGTCTTAAAGGAGCTGTTCTTACCAAAGATCAGCCATCTCAAATGAAGGAGGAGGAAAAGGGGCCATCTTTTATCAGAGTGGTACAGGCAGTCCATGCTATAGGACATCTATGGAGATATCTTTGTATGCTCTAATAGCCAGAGAAGACTAGCATGGTTTTGACTTGAGAAGAGAAGATAAAGAGTGAGCTATGTATAAAAGCATGGAAGCCAGGCTGGGGGTAGCACATTTTGGGAGGGTAAGGAAGAAATGGGCAGTCTTGAGAAAGGAACATTAGAGGTTGGATGTTGGAAAAGAAGGCAGTTGAAATCCTAGCTAAAGAATGTATATTTGATTTGATAAGAGATAGAAAATCTTTGTGTATTCAAGATAGGGGAATTACATGATCAATAGGGAGTTCTAAGAAGATTACTGTGGAACTAGTATGAAGAGTGGATAGGAGAAGGAAGAAATTAGACTAAAGACAATGAATTAAGAAATAATTCTGGGAGCCTAGGCATGAGGTGGTAAGGAATTGGACAGGGCAGAGTAAAGGGCAGCAGAAAAGGATGAGCAATTACAAGAAACTAAGGAAGAATCAGTGAGATTTTGTCATTCATTGGCTGTGGGGGCAAGTGAAAGAGTATAAAATGACTCCAAGTGGGAAGTGGATGTAGCTAAAGCCGTTGTGCGCCTGCTTCCCATGTACGAGGTCCCGGGCTCGATCCTTGGTACCTCCTAAAAACAAACGAACGAAAAAACCAACTCTCATTGGGGAGCAGATAGAGCTTAGTGGTTGAGTGCCTGCTTCCCACGAGGTCCTGGGTTCAATCCTCAGTACCTCCTAAAAAATAAAAAAGACTCCAAGAATTTCTTTTTAAAGTAAATAAGGTAAAAGGGCATTTAGAACAAATCTAACATAAAACAGTAACATGGTATATTAAAATAAAGAAAAAAAATAATGATGTTAATGAATAAAGTATAGAAATTGAAACCTGCATATTATGTTGTTGTCAAGTATGTATAATTAATGTCAACTTTTAAAAGCTAAATTTATTTATTCAGTTTTGTTAATGGCTAATTAACAGATGCTTCTAAAGTGAATTTCTTAACGTATTTGACATACCAACTTGATACAAGCACTCATACCTGTGCTTATAAATTCCATTTCTAATCACAGACATTTTTTCCCTTTCCATTAGAAATGAATGATCCACTTAAAACTTCAGACTTCATTGGTAAAAAGGATTGAAGAATAAATAGTTCAGGAAATACTGTAAAGGAAATGATCTACTAATTTATAATCATCTAGTTCCAATGAACTTTCTTGCCAGTACTTGTGGTAAGCATCCTCCTCCTAAAATTTTTAGGAAATAAAGTCTCATTGCGAGCTGTTCAAATCAGGAACAACAGTTTTTTGACAAAACTTACTGTTTAAAAGCATAAGGGAATACATGTAATTACTTCTTTTCCTTGGATTTTTCTGCAGTTTTCTTTTTTGGCTATTCTAATGTCTGTGACAGAGTTTTAAGAAAATAATCTGCTAATAAGTTAAAATGCCACTATTCAGATTCTCTAATTAATGCCTCTACTTTAATGATTCAACAATATAGGTCATAAGTGGACCTCAGGCTTGGTGGCTTGTGAAGTGTACTTTGAAACTCTTTTACCCCATTCACAGATTCTCCTTGACTTTGCCTATAACCATCGTCACTCCTCCAAAAGCTGAAAGGGGAGAATGACATCAAAACTGGTCAGCAGCATACATTCCCTTGGCTAGCATCCTAGAAATCCCTCCTTCTCCTTAAGCTATCAGGCCAGACCTACTTCCAACAGCTGCAGTATCCTTATTTTCAATTGTGTCCTCTCTTGTTGCAGCTGCTGTCCTTCAAAGGAGATGGGATGGTGAACTCTCACCACCCTGCCCTTCGGGGTCTCCTCTCAGACCAGGATCCAGGCTGCTGAAGCTGGCCGCAGTGAGGCTGGAGTTGGCATATACGTACACTCCACATGACTTCCCGAGGCCAGGCCAGCTCGCAGCACCATCTGTAAGTAAGTAAACTGATAGCTAACCACTCAGAGCCCTGTGTGTTCTCCAAGTCAGCACCACCAGAATCCCAGGGAGAATGAGAAAATATCCCCTCCTTAAATGGCGATGTCTTGAAGTCAAAGGTGGGAGGCTAAGCCTGCTCTTAGACAAATAGGAGAGAACGTTTTTGTTAATCATTCCTTTTCTCTTCATTAATAGACTTTCTCCATTATGACATATGAGAAAGTTCAGATTATGGCAAACCTTTTTAAAGAATAAAAGAATTTCTAACTCTCTGAGTTAGAAATAATGATAATGGTAATAATAATATCACCACTTTTTTTTGGTGGTTAAGCCACTATAGTCATTGCCTGGAAACTACAATTTGTAAAGTTAAATTAAGACTTTGGACTGAAAGTGTGCTTATTTGAAACATGATTATCAAGAGCTTATTGGAATTGTAGAAGTTATCAATCTTGGGACACAGGAAACTTTAATTGCTACCATCTCTACATGTTCACAGAAGATATTTTCTAGGTCAGGAGTCAGCAAACTACAGCCCAAGGGTCAAATCTGGCTTACCACCTGTTTTTTTTAAATAAAGTTTTATTGGAACATAGCCAAGTCCATTCTGTTTACATTTTTTGTTGGCAGCTTTCAACCTACATTAGCAGAGTTGAGTAGTTGCAACAGAGAACATAGGCCTGCAAAGCCTAAAATCTTTAATGTCTCATCCTTTATAGATAAAGTTTGTCGACCCATGCTCTAGGTAATACATCTAAATTATGAAACCATATAATTAAATATCTTCAAGGAACTTTAGAGATTATGTATCCCAAATCTTTAGTCTAAAGAAAGCAAAGCTCATGAAGTGACTTGCCCAGGGTTTTACTGTTGACCAGTGATTTTTTTCCCCTTTTTAAAAAAGGAAGTTTTTAAAAATTTGCAATGGGATGCAGTCACAAAATACTAATTTTGTGCTTTGAGGCATTGGCTTCTCAGTATTTTAAGGTACATGGGAAGACAAATTAATAATCAGAAGGTAATTCAAATGTGGACATTTGAATCAGAGCCAAATACAAAGAATGGTAATTCAGGTCTAATGACCCCTCCTGGGTAGGATCTCTGGTGATTAATTCCGAGTTTGCCAAATTCTGCTTCTCCCTGTCCTAGACGTTTGTATTGCTTATACACTACCAATGTCTTGCTCTTTGCATTTTGTACTTAATTTTTTTTTTTTTTTTTTTTGGCTTCTTGCAGATATTTTTTCCATTTTCATAAACTTTTCCCAGACAGGCTAGAATATAACTGGTTATATTTTAGTTTACTGAATTACGTTATATTTCATATTTCAGTACTGCCTCCTTAAGATTATATCAAGTTCATTCAATTGGAGTTTTAAATGTTACTAAAACTCTAATCTTCTGTGTATATCCTGTTTCTTGCTTTCATCTTGAGATGGCTGATTTAAGCTACTATTTTCATATTTTATTCATTTACCTCTTAGAGCAGGAGTTCTTAAAATGAGGTCTGTGAGCTTGAATTGAAATTCGAAAAAAAATTTGTGGGGATGTGATGGTGTCAGTGTGATATATTTATTAAATAATACACAGTATAGGGTAGACTTAGGTCTGTGGTTTTCACCTGACTGGCAGAGGGGTCCATGGAACAAAAAAAGTTAATAACCCTTGTCTTAGAAAATTACCTTATATTGAAATTCTTGTGTGGCAGGGTGGGGTGGAGTGGCACTTGGCAGGGAAGTTAAGTGGTTTACTTTTGCCTCTATGTACATCCTATAAGCAAATAAATTGTATTAAGGTATTCTAAGTTTTCACAGCCCTTAAATTATATCCTAATGTTTATTGTTTTTTGGTCCAAATAGTAGAGAATAAAAACGAAATTCTTAAAATTAATTCTTTGATCTTTGAGTGCTTACTATATACTAAGTATATTAATTTTTTATCTCATATAATCTTCATAAAACTCCCCTGAGATACATACTTTTATTATATCTATTTAAGTGAAAAGAAAATTGAGTCAGAGAATGATTATTTGCTCTAGGACACACAGTAGTAAGAGAATGCACCAAAATTTGAACTTGGGCAGTCTTGACTGCAAAGTCAGACTTCATTTATTTACTTGCTCATTTGCTCATTCGTTTGTTCATTCATCCTTTCTTTCTTTCAACATATATTTAATGAGAATCTATTACATTTCAGAGTCAATTCTAGGGATACAGCAGTGACACCAAAGGCCTTGCCTTCATGGATGTTATGCATTGCTAACCACTTTTCTATGCAGTTATTGTGTATTCTTTTATGTCATCTAAACTAAGATAGCTTGATGCTGGTGCTTTTTTTAGTTTCTCATTAAGAAGATATTAAAGGGAGGTTTGATAACTGAAAGGAGCTTTTCTAGTCAACTAAGATAGCCCCTTTGAACAGAAATGAGGAAAGCAATTCAAAATAGGTACTGTTTCTTTCTTATTGAACTACAAGGACAAGATATCACAGCTTCTGAGACTATTACAGGGTTTGTCATTCTGAAGGTCAAGAATTAAGAATTCATATCTTTTATTATAGTTAATGCCCCCCCACACACACACACATTTTAATTTAGGACAATTTTCTCTTGGGTTTTCTGCAAACTTGGTTAAAAATTATTCTTTGAATGGTTGAGGACAGTAAGAAAGACACTAAATTTGCCTTTTGTTTTAAGAGATTTTCCTTTTTTGGTCCAAGATGGACTTGTGAAGCAGGAGGCAAAAGGTAATTTTCCCTCTGCTCTTTTCAGCTATGCTTTCTTTCCTCCTGCTAGCTCCCCAGCCTCCCAGCCAGCAAAGGGTTACTTTTAATACCCTGCTTGAAGTGTTAACCATCACTAACGTCTTGTATCCTTTCTTGGCGTTTCTGCCTTCCTATGGACTAAGTGTGCTAATCTGGCTCAACAGGAAACAGAGTTCAAATGATAGCTCATAAGGGCTTAATTATGACCTTGCATGGAGAATTTGCATTTTAATAGAAAATATTTCTGCTATCCCCTCATTTGAAAGGAGGGGGTAATATGTGTAAAAGAAACACACTACTTGTGCAATGTTGGACTAACCCAAATTATTAAACTTTTTATAGGACCTGGGTTTTTTTGTACAACTTTGTATTGCATATTGAAATATTTAGGTTTCCCCATATTGTTTATAAAAATTGGGCATGGTGAATATTGAGTTCAGAGGAAGGAGTGTTTCTGACTATTGGATGTTTTACTTTTTACTATATCTTAGTATCAATTACCCTGCCTGGAGTGTCCCATTCATTCTACAAACATTCTTTGAATATATCTTAGTGTCAGAACCTCTGCTGCTGGTACAGCATTACTATGTACTATTCAGCTGCTGGAGATCCACAAAATTACTCTACTTATGCTTTACATTTTTATAGTGCTTCATTGTTTATAATTTAAAAGGCATTTCTTACCTATCATCTCCTTTAATCTTCTACATGCTTATTGTAACAAATTGGTCAGCTAAAGGGGTGCTGATGCAAAATACCAGAAATCTATTGGCTTTTATAACGGGTATTTTTTTGGGGTAGAAGCTTGCAGTTACTAGGGCATAAACCCTAAGTTACTTCCCTCACCAAAGTCTGTTGCCATGTTTGGAGCAAGATGGCTGCTGACGTCTGCAAGGGTTCAGCCTCCCTCTTCCTGTTAAGGCTCCGTGGTCCTAGCTTCTTCCAGTATCAGCTGTAGGCTGGGATAAGTCTCATCTCTTTCTCGGGGCTCATTCCTCTCTGGGCTCAGCTGCTCTGTTCTCTCCACAAGGTCAACTATAGACTACCAGGCTTGTTCTCTTCCCAGGGCCTCTGCCTTGTGTATGGAGCCATCTCTGTTCCTCTGTGATCTTCTCCTGTGTGTTTACTTCCCCGGGTTTCAGCATCCAAAACTCCAATTAACTCCTCTGCTTTGCTGTTTTCTCTGTGAGTCCCCACTCACCAAGGGGGCAGGGACTCAACATCCTACTGACCATCACCCAATCAAAACCTTGATCATTATTTAATCAAGTAAAAATGAAACCTCTGAACTTAATACAATCTAATACACCCAGAGGAACAGACCAGTTCTCAAACAATCCAATATCTATTTTTGGAATTCATAAACAATATCAAACTGCTACAACAACATACAAGTATGTAAAGAAAAATCTTCCTTGTAGAGTAATTAAGAGAATATTAACTCCAGTTTTCATAGGAAGAAAATGAAGTACAGGGAAGTTAATGACTTGCCCTAACTTTTTTTTTTTTTTTTGATTTTATTTATTTATTCATTTATCCCCCCCTTGCTGCTTGTGCTCGCTGGGTCAACTAACCACGCCGTGCGGGTGGGCTTGCCTTCACCAGGAGGCCCCGGGAACCGAACCCGGGGCCTCCCATATGGTAAACGGGAGCCCTACTGATTGAGCCACAGCCGCTTCCCTATGACTTGCCCTAACTAAAAGCCAGGTTCTCTTGACTCCAGGTCTAGTGTCCTTTATTCTAAACCAGTTACCTGTAAAATCAGGACTTTCTTTCAATTCATATGCCTAGTCTTCTCTGGCATTTGAATGTTTATGTCACTAAGTTTCTACATTGTATTTCCTCCACTTGAATATCATCACTTTTTAAATAGCACTTTTTCTTTTTTTTCTAATTTCTACAGTATCTCCTAATTTAGAATCATCTACATTCAGATTTGATAGAATATTCTTAGTTTCTGAATTTAAGTCATTTGTCCATTTATGATCCTCAGGGATTTAATCTAACCTCCCCAAATACTAGTTTTGGTTACGTGAAGATGTTTTAAAAAATAATAGCTCTGATGATTTGGAGTAAACTTAGTTTTTCCTTAAAGTCTGTACCTATTTTAGTTTCACTCTCTCTTCTTCCATTCTAACTGGAATTTGCTCCATCCAACTGTTGACATCAACTTTTCACACTTCCCAAATAAGGGAAAAAAAAGTTTTATACCCTCTCTTTAGCATAATGATTTAAAGCACTTAAAAATACTTAATTAGCTAGTTGAACAGTCCTTCTTAGATTAATTTTTCCCTAACCTAATGCTGTTTCTCTGTACTCATTTTTAGTATGCTGATTTAATTTCTTTTTTTCTGGATTTCCCATTTATCTTTCATATCCATAGCTTTTAGAGTTTTGCCTTGCCATTGTAGTTGGGGGAGTCTGTTCTTAAGCAAGTAGAACTAATTTCTTGACCATCCATAGTGCGCCTTCTTTCAACTGGAGTTTTCATCAGTTGATCATATGCTACTTAACAGTTTATTAATAAGTTTGGTGTATTGTTCCATAGTTATTTCTTGTGGATAAGTCTTTACTCCCCACTATGATTTTAATTAATTGTCCTAGACGGCAGGGATTATGCCTTAACACATCCTTTGAGAAGAAAGCCAAGAAAAAATAAACAGAATCTATCTTCGAGTGTGTGCAGTAATTCAGTTTTTCAATAAGTATTTATTTGAGTGCTTACTGTTTGCCATTCATTCTGCTAGGAATGCACAGTCAAGTAATGGATCCACTGGGTTTCACTCTAGCCGGAGGCTCAGACAATTAAACTTGATAACTGAAGATAGCGTGATATGTTATTTGAGAGAATAAGGATGGTATGTTATGTATGTATATGGTGTATGTGTATAGAGGAGGCTCCTCAGAAGGTGTCTGGGAAGTAGGTGGCTTCTGGGCCACAGCTGATACCTAAAGGATAAATTGTTCCCCGGATTTGGCAGGAGTGGGAAGGAGTTTAGGGAGCTGTTGGGATGAGGTGCTCATGTGGAAGAAGACCTATCTAGCTGGCTAGAATGTTAAGAGTTTCATCATAGCTGGAGCCTGGGGGTCAAGTGAGGGGCTAAAAGCGTGACAGGAATCTGGGATGGCCTTATTAATTAAGTGCTTGGGCTTTATCCTAAGAACAAGTGTTTTTTAAGCCAGGGAGAGGCATGATCAAATCTGTGGATTAGAGCCTTCTGGCTATGCTGTGGAGAATGGTTTGGCCAGAGAAGAGCTGTGCGGAGACTAAGTAAGAGGTCATTGAAGTAATAGAGGATAGAGATGATAGTGATGAGAACCAGGGTAGGCTAAGTGGAAGGATTTCAGGCATTTAGCAGAGAGTCCTTGAAAATTATTAGATTGGGGATAGAGTGCAGTAAGAGAAAAAGAGACATGGATAAGAGTGATAGGAAATGTTTCAGTATTCTTTTCCTCTCCCATTTCTCCATGCATTGAGTTTAGGCAGTCATAGCTTTTGATCTATAATATCAATGGCCATAAAATAAATACATTTGTACCCAGTATGGGCCATGACATTTATATTTTAACATTTTCTGAAGTCTCCATAGGAAGACTTTTAGATTTCAGAAGATAGTTTATGTTATGGATATTCTATATGTTCAAAGATTAAACAGCATACTTAGGTATATAAAATATTTATAATAATGAGAGAAGTCATCTTATTTAATATTTCACATGTAAAGATTAACCCTATTTTTTTTTTTAATTGTATACCATTAAAAAAATCAGTTAATTGGCGATATATTTATCAGGCAAGGAAGGAATGTGGACTTTGAATTGCTCAGCCTTAATTAAAGTTAAAATCTCGACATAAAAAATAAAGTAATAAAAACATTTGTTAGATATGCACATCACTCCAAGTAGCAAATAGGGCTATCAAAAGCTTTTTGTGGTTCCCTGGGAGAGTCTGGGTCAATAATGAAATGAAACACATTATCTTTTGGGATTCTGCTTCTTTGATAGGAATCACCACTGGCCAGTTTATTCCTAAATGCCATCTAGGAAGTGATTCTTTTATTTCCCTTACTTTCCTTCCTTTTTGAAAAATTAATCTGTTTCTTACCAGACTTCCCTTAAATTCTTGGCCTTGAGAAGTATTCTTGAGAGGTGTTTGTTTGTCTTGGCGCTACCAAATCAGCTCTGTGATTCTGGATTTACCACTTCTCTGGATCTTGGTTTCTACATTTGTAAAATGAGAAGGCTCAAGTCCATTATTGATAAGGGACTCCCAGCTATGATTCTTCTGCACTACGTTTTCTTTTTCCTGGTCCTGTATATCCAGGCCGTTTGTTACTTGAGGGTCCCACTGGTACTAAAGATTTGTTATCAGAGCCACTTTTGTGGCTTGTCCCCAAACCCCACTGGCAGAAGCAAGGGACTAAGTATAAGTTACTGGAAAACAGACCAGGGGAGAAGGAAAGGCAACACGGTAGCTGAAAGTCCTGTGTTTAAATTTTTAGAATCTAGGGAAACTTGGCACTTTTTAACATTCTCTCCTGCCATTTATTTATTTTTAACCAGACAGTGCTTGAATTTTGTATTTGTTTTTCTTTTGTGTTTATGTGTTTTCTTGGAGTAAGAGAAGTGGGAATGGTTGCTGAATAGGGGAAAGGAGAAACCTCAGAAAGCTGACCACAAACCATGCTGTTCCTAGGAACGCAAGGCATGATTTCCTTACAACAGTTGTAATTCTCTTTGCCTGAAGTCCACCATTTTCAGTTTTTCAGCTGTTACGGCAACCCCACCTCCACATCCACTCTCAGGTACTGCTGTATAGCATGTTCATACTTCTCCATAGCTAGCGTCCTCATAAAACCCATCTCAAGCCCATTTCCTCTCTGAATATTGATTAACTTAACCAATCACACTTAAGTTCCCTGGACTTTATTAAAGTGTGATTCTTTTAAAAATATATTTAAAATATGTTCAGAATATGAAATAGGAAAATACCAAGTCATTTTGTATATGTTGCAATATATATGGTAATATTTTCCATTACATATTTCAAATATACTAGAATTGGGTGACTTTTCCACATATTGATCTGTTTATCCTCAGAGACGAAATATCTGAAGAGTAATCCTTTAGCTATAAAGTCATAAAGTCATATAGACCTAATTTGTTATAAAGTTATTAGTCATAAAGACCTAATTTGTTTTCTGTGTTCATTGTGATAGCTGTGACTTATTGGAGTTGATCCCAGCTTAGAAATTGGCATGTGTATTTTTAAAAAGTGGTTCTTATTAGGACTGCAAAAGTGTAGTCATTGAAAGCCCTTTTAGAAAATATATTGTTCCTGGTGTGATACTAAAAATGGCAAATTTTTTCTTTATGCTTTTGTCCACTCTACATAAGTTTAATTATAAAATGGACATTTGAAAGCGCTGACTTTTTTTTTTTTTTTTTCACTTTTATTTCACCAGTGGGACCATAGTGATTTCCCTGTTACCCTAGAATTACTGGATTGTATCCTGCTTGGAAGTCAAGGACCAGGTCTGGTTGATGTTTAGCAAAATTGTGATTGTAATAGAAATTTGTGAGTTTATGGAATGCGGTAGGATTTTTTTAACTTTATGGCATGCTTTTGAGTTAATGTGTTTGCAATGAATGGTCTCTTGTGGATCTCAAAATCCCCCAGAAAGAGTACTGAGTTTTTTGTTTTGTTTTAATTTTTGAAACTTGCAAACAGTAAGAATTCTTTAACCGACCCCTATCCCCCAGCTCTCCCTCTTGTTTACAATTGCCAACGATCATGATCTCTGGACCCACCCTACAGTAACAACTTAATTAAATAAGGTGAAAATCAAGGGATGTCTTGGTCCCCACCATGGCCCAGGTGGGACTGGCTTGGGAAAGACCACCGCCGAGTAGACAATTTCGCAGAGTAACTCAGTCTCAACTGACTGTTGCCTTTTAAACTCTCCAGGCAAAAAAAAAAAAAAAAAGTCAGTCATTGTTATGAAGAAAACAACCGGGAGGGGTGGTGATGGTGAGGATAAGAAGAACCAAAATAAACATTTGTCCACAGCTAAACGTCGCACAGGACCGGCAGTAGTAGGGCGGGGCGGCGACCATGGCACATGGGAGGGGCGCGGGTAGGCGGGCCGTGGCGTGGCCAGAGGGCGTGGCGGCGGTGGGCGTGGCCGACGGGAGTTGCCAGAGGGCGTGGCGGCGGTGGGCGTGGCCGGCGGGCGGTGGCGGCGGCGCCGGCAGTTGGAAGGGGGTGGAGTTGTCCTTGGAGGCGGCACCGGCCCAGGGCCCGGAGGCCCGCGGCGCCCTATCGGGCCCGAGCCGAGTGGCCCCGCGGAGCCGGCGCGCTCCCGCCTGCAGGGGGAGGGCGGACGGGGCGCTGGGACCGGCCAGGCCGCGGCGGGCGCTGTTTCTCTTTCACTTTCCTTCCCTCCGGGGCCGGCGCGCTGGCGGGTGAGGAGCGGCAGCGGCGGCCGCAGGGTAGGTACCGGGCAGGCCTGGGAGCGGCGCCGAGGGCTCGGGATACCGGCCGCCCCACGCTCCCCGCCTAAGTTTGTGCCCCGCGCGGGAGCGGCGCCTCGAGGCACCTGCCGCGGCCGGCCCCGCCTGGAGCCGGGAAAGCCCCCTCCGGCTCGGGCAGGCCGGGGTCCGAGGGCTTCGCAGGCGCGCCCCGCCCTCGGGGGCGCAGGAGCCCGCCCGCTGCCGGCGGGAGAGAGCAGGCGCGTCCTCCCCAGCGCAACTCCGGCCCTGCGCTAGCGGCGCGTCAGCCAGGCCCGGGCCCGCGCACCTGCCGGGAGGGCGGGCACGGGCTTGGACCGCGCGCTGCTGTGCGGCCGGGTCCTGCCGGACGAAGTTCAGTTCCCTCCTGCCGCCGTCACTGCAAGTACTTGCTTCCTTTAGCTGTCTTGGTGACAGGGCTGTATGGCTTATGATCTTAACTGCTACTCCAGGTCCGGACCGTACATTTCTGCTTTCATAGGACTTTCTCTTACTTCGGAGCTTCGTGGCTAACCCGTGGGAAACCCAGGGCAGGTAATCCCAACGTTCAGAGGAGGAAACCGAGACCCAGGTACGGATATTAAATGACTTCCTGAAGGTCATACAGGACCGAAGACAAGAACCCAGACCAGACCCCACCCCCCACCCCCATTCCCGGTCATTTACTATGCCGTCGATATGATTTCCCGAGCAGACGAGGTGATGACACCCAGATCCCATCCCGTACACATTGTCAATGGCTTTGCGTTGATGGAATGTTGCCTTTTACTCTCTACAGTTCTTTTCTAATTGTCAACAGCTAAGTTAGGAGAAAAGTTCGTGTTGATAGAATGAACTTAGGAAAATCAACACCTTCCTTCAAGTTGTGTTTTCAGAGAAGACACACTCGTTGTAACCTTTAAAACTTTTTCAGTCACCTATGTACAGGCCAGCTCTGCTAAACGTTTCAGAAAATGTTAATGACATTTATTCCATTTGTATGTTGTCTCATTTAATCCTCACCATTTTGGTGGTTGGCACTCTTATTACTTCTATTTTACAATTAAAAAACAAAAACGGAGACTTAGAGAGGATAGGTAATACTGCCCCGGTTATACATCTACTAATTGCAACTAGTTTCTGTCAGGGGTTTTGCAGTCTAATAGGGGAGATAAAGAATAAGTGTGACTATAAATCAAAATAAAATAAATGTAATACAGAAGCAAGGGTTCTAGACTAGGGAGATTACACATGAGGACAGTATTGGAGATGGGTAGGATCCGGCAAGAGAGGACAGAGGGTGTAGAGCCTGGAGAGGGGACTTTGGGAAAGGTGTGATCAGTTTGCCTGAAGAAAGATGTTAAGGGTATGTTAAGGTCAAACTGTGGTGCATCTTCTGTGACAAGCTGAGGAATTAAAACATTTTTCTGTTTGTGAGGAGGTGACACTAAAATTTTTTGGGTATAGGACTCAATTATGATTGAATAAAATAAACCTGGTAACAGAATATAAGATAGCTGGCAACTGGAGAGGTAATATACAAGTAGAGTAGCTGTGAATAGAATGGAAAAGTGCATCAACTTGATTTTGCTACTGACTGATGGTGGGTTCAAAATTTAAAAGGAAACATTTTGATAGGGAAGATAATGTTTTCAGTTTTGAATTTTTTATTAATAGGAACTGATAGAACGGTCAAGCAGATAGTTAAAATATAATACTGGAGAGGTAAAGATATCAAAACTGGAGTTAAGAGCCTGGGTGTCATTTGCCCAGAGGTGATAATGAGGCTTCAGGATTGGCTGGATTTGTCGTTTTCTGAATTATAGCAGGTTTACAAATTAATGTTACCGTGAAGGAAACATTCTCTTCACCTATTTAACCAGTTTGAAGCACGTAACACTTGTCATTATAATGATATTAGTACATTATGAGGAATTTGACATGTTTTTCTCTCATCTTTTTAAAATTACTGTGGAAACAGATATGGGAAAGCAAAACCATCAAAAGGAGTGATGATCAGCGATCTCATGATAAATCTGGATGTTAGTTTACATGCCTTGGACATCCAGTTGGGAACTGCACACCAGCTCCTGGGATCAGACTTTCATCCACGTAATACCCCTCTTTGCCTGAACTGCTAAAGCTAACCACGAATGGCTACTCAAAGGAAACACCTGGTGAAAGATTTCAATCCTTACATCACCTGCTATATCTGTAAAGGGTATCTGATCAAGCCAACTACAGTGACTGAATGCCTCCATACCTGTAAGTATTCATTTGCTATCTTCCCATCAAAAGTTATGTCCACACATGCTTTTTAAAAACTTCCCTGGTTGAGCACCTGCTTCCCACATGGGAGGTCCCAGGTTTGGTTCCCGGTGCCTCCTGAAAAAAACAAAAACAACAAGCAAAACAAACGAAAAAGCCAACTCAGGGAAGCCGATATTGTTCAGCGCTGGCTTCCCACATGCAAGGTCCCAGGTTCAATCCCCAGCCCTGGGTACCTGGGGAAAAAAAAGAAAGAAAGAAAAAAGAACAAACCCACCCTATTTTGTTTTTATCTAAATTTTAACTTTTTAAAAGATCAGTATTCTAAGAATTATCTTACTTTGAATTAATTTCCAGAGGATTTGTCATTTAGGTACCAGTGGCATGAATTGTTTTATTTGAATCTCAATAGTTGACTTTTATCTGAGTTGTAAAATGTGAAATCAATACCATATTATTGGGTATGTTATCATAAAAATGAACTATTTTAGATTTTTTTAATTTAAAAAAACTATACTGAAGGATTTAATCTGCTCAGGAGATTTACGTACTTTAATTCAGAAGTTCTTAAAAATGTGTTTCCTAGACCGGCAGCATCAGCATCACCTGGGAACCTGTTTGAAATACAAATGATAGGCCCCACTCCATACCTCCTGAATCAGAAGTTCTGGGGGTGGGCCCAGCAATCTGTGTTTTAGCAAGCCCTCTGGGTGATTCTGATGCATGCTCCTCCAGTAGAATCACCACTGCTCTGATGTTATATCTGTGGAAGTCCTAATCAAATATTGCCTCCACCTGTCCCATCAGAAGAGGAAGAGCCATTTTTATAAACTTTTATACCAGAATTACACATAATTTTGTGTTTCTGCCAGTATGATTTTTTTTTCAAGTACAGTAATTCCAATAAAAGTTCTAGCTTAATGTCTGTTGTGTGCCTCAAAGTAATAACTTTATATACTTGATTTCATTTTATTAGCTTTACAATAACCTTGAGCAGTGTGGAGTGGATGTGAAAAGGGAGAGAGGATATAGAGATCATCTCCTTTTGCAGAGTGTAAAAACTGAGAGGTTAGGTAACCTGCCCAGTCTCACAGGTAGTGAGTGGTAGAGATGTATTCAATTTCAAAGTCCATGCAAAATTTTTTTTTTTTTTACGATTTTTTTATCCCCCCCCCCCCCCCCATGCCCACTGTCTGCTCTCTGTGGCCATTCATTGTGTGCTCTCTGTCTGCTCATCTTCTCTTTAGGAGGCAGTGGGAAGCAAACCTGGGACTTCCCATGTGGTAGAGAGGCACTCAATCACTTGATCCACTTCTGCTCCCTGCTTTGTTGTGTGTCTCATTGTGATTCCTCTCTGTGTCTTCTTGTTGCTTCAGCTCGCCGTCTTGCTCGTCTTCTCCAGGAGGCACAGGGAACCCAGGACCTCTCGTGTGGTAGGCAGGAGCTCAGTCACTGGAGCCACATCTGCTTCCCAAAGTCCATGCTCTTTATAAGATAACATGGTGCCTTTTTTTGGTAAACTTTCCCTCTCAGCTATTCTCCCTCTGCTAAACTGATATAATATTATACCAGTAGTTTTAAACAAGATTTAGTGGTTCTCTCTTCTTTGTTATGAGTAATTGATGTTTCTTCAGTCTTCTTTTAAATGACTATGCAAAAGCATTTCAACTCTTTGCCCTGCCTCAAACCAGATAGAAATTCTGGAGCTAATACTGCCTGGTTGCTCTGAATGTAGAAAGAAGTGCCAAAAGGGAGAGCAGGATGGCTGACTGCAGCAGCCCTTGATGTATTCCAGTTGTGTGGAAGAAAGAGAGGAAGCCAATCAGAAGTAAGGTAAAGGCAGAGATGGTTAGGCAGACTATGAGTCCCATCCTTCTGGCAAGGAGATATAAAAAAGGGTTATAAAGGCCACACTTTTAACTAAGCTTAGACTTCACCTACTAAAACCACTTCTCTTCAACAGGCTGATGACATTTGATAAATAGATAAAATCAAAAGATGAGTAAAAAATGTAAAACAAATGAGTTTTAGCTTTAAATGATCACAATGTTAGATGAACTATATCCATATTAACCATGGTTACATGTCTGTGAGGTAATTTTAATAACCTAATAAAACTAAATGTAGTCACACAATAATTATTGGATTTTAAAAATAAATAGATGTCAGCAAATGGATATTAAAAAATAATTAGATGTCAGCCACTTTGCTAGGCATTGGGGGTGAAGTGGAAAATAGGATAAAATTGGAACTTACAGTCTATCAAGCGAAACTTCTCATACACGAGGAAAAAAGTACAGATGAATTTGCATCTGTTTCTTTTCTAAGTGATCTCCTACTCTGAGACTTCCAACTTCCTATGCTGATGTCTCCCCGATCTTTATTTTGGACTTAGATTTTTTTCTGAGCTTCAGATCATCATTCTACTGGATGTCCACTTGAATGTCATAAAGCCACACAGAACTCAACAAATCTATAAACTAACAAATAGGATGCCAACAGTCAGTTGTCCAAGCAAGAAATATGCTCCACACTTGAGTCTCTTTGCCTGTACTAACAAAACTGGGACAAAGTCTTGTCTCTCTCTTTAATATTTCTTATATCTGTCCCTTCACGTCAATCTGCCTGTTAATTGCTCTTGTTCAGGCCTTCATTACTTCTCACAAAAGTCACTGCAACAGACTCCTAACCCTTCCAGAGTGGTGACCTTTAAATCAGTTTACTGTCTTCATCATGATCACTCTTTAGCCTACCCTAAAATTTGTTAAAGATACCCTATTGCCCTTGGGATAAATTAAAACTCCTTAACTCTGATCAGGTTCTGCTTATCCCTTCCTCCCCCCAAAGCCTAAGGTACATCATTGATTGAGCTATTCTGAGAGGGAGTGTCTCTGAAATGAGGACTAGTGATTGGCAGCTGTAGATTATGAGATGTTCTATCTCTTGTATCAGGGCCCTGAGAAGTTTTTGAAGCTTCTTAGAATTATATAGGTTTGTTTAACTTAAAATGAAGGACTTCACTCAAACTAAGAAAAATAGAGCTTTGTTCCAGTAGCTAAAATGTGAAGAATACAGTGCATTTATTCTTAACCTTTTGTAGTCAGGAACCACTTTAAGAATCTAATAATTCTTTCCTCAGAAAAAGGAATTATAAACAGAATTCTGTGGTACAGAAAAGGGAAGCTTTCTCCTTTCTGCCCTTTTAAAGGTAATGGCAGTAATTCCTTAACTAAGAATGAATTATTTGGAAAAATACATTGTTTTACTTAGTTTTTAACTTTGCAAAGAAGGGTTAATGATAATTAAATATAGTTGATGTAACATTTAAGATGATTTCATGTGGTAATACACAAAAATGAAGGAATAACTTAATCATGAGATGGAAAAACTTAAGTACTACCAACCTTTTAGCTTTTGAACAGGAATTGTAAATACTTAAGTACTTAATTAATGTACCAAGAACTCTTTTGATTCTTTGATTCTCAATGTTGAAAATTTTTAATGCTGTGCATGCACTTGCTGCTCAAATTCATTATCCAGAATAGCACCTGCAGCCAACAGCAGCCACATCACCTGGGAACTTGTTAGAAATGCAAATTACTGGGCCTCCCCTAGATCTACTGAATCACAGTCTCTGGTAGCAAGGTCAGAAACGTGTGTAATAATAGCAAGCCTTCCAGAAAATTCTGTGGTGTACTGAAGTTTGAGAAGCACTGCTCTCTTAAGTAACACAGTTGTTGAGGGGTATAGCTGGGTTCTGAATCCTGGATATATGACTCAAATATGACTTCATAATAAATTAAATCTCCCTAATTTTATTTTTCCTTCTTTCTACTTGGCTATATTTTCTAAATTTTATTTAAGCAGCATGTCAATTTAAAATAAAGTACATTTAAAACAATAAGCCCTAGCTATGTTTTCATTACTGAATAACTGTCATATACCCAGCTAGGATCTGAATTTATTATGAATTCTCAGTGAATAGCTAATATATGAAAAAAAAAAAAAAAAGATATAAATTGAACTTTCCAATGTATTCTTTATAAAATTTTATTTTTAGGATAAAAATAAAATTCCTGTTTTTATAATAAAAATCAAATACCTAAGTAGAAATTATTATATTCTCAGTAGGTACAAGTATAACATTTAAGATTGTACTAGAAATGAGATTATTGTTATAAAGATGTTACATAGTTCCATCAGTATTTTGGCAGAAACTAGTCATTCATTTATGAAAGTGATTGTAGTATTCATTTTGATGACTTTTTTTTAAATAAGAAAGAATTATTATAGATCTTAATCTAGGTATCATTTATTAATAGTAATAATGTTAAAAAGGAATCATACATTAGATGTGTGTGTCTTAGTTTTCAAAACTGTGGTTTAGATAGGACAATCTGTTTAAACAATTGAAATGCATCATAGTGGACACAAACACAAAACTAGGGGATAACAAGTAAGAAAATTGAATTATCTTCTATACTGATTCCTGATAATTATATCTAGTTTAGAAAGAGATGGAATTGAAAATGATGGATTGAGAAAAAAACATATAATCAAAAATACAAAAATGTCCAGGGCTAGAAATCACAGTGAGTATAAAGGTATGCTTAACTCTAACACAAATGTTGAATGTAAATATTATGAACAAGTGCAGTACAACTATGTAAAAAAGACAAAAGGTAATTTTCATTTATATAGGTTATGTTCTAGGTACTTAGGACATATCAGGGAACATATTAACAATAAGTTGTCGAACGACAAATCAGAGTCGAGTTTGCAGACTACAGCATTTTATTCAGGACACTAAAGTTTTGCTGTAGCAAAGGATGCCAGATTACTTGCAAGACCAGAAGTAACTTCAGGCTTCTAGGGATGATAAACGATTTTTATAGACATAAAAAGGAAGTTAGCTTGACTCCTGTTTGTATAAGAGTTTGTCCATCTTACAGGGGCAGGTTTAGGACCGGTGAGCTTTATGTTGTATTGGGTCAAATGTAATGAACTAGGGGCTTGGTTGGCTATCTGGGTCTCCTGCCTTGGTGGGGATTTCAAATTTCAAAAGATATCAAGAGGAAACTCGGAGTTTGAAGAGGAAGTAGGACATGGGGTTTTTGGGGCTCTGATGGGTTCCCAGGGCTTTATTTATATAATTTTATTGAAGTAAATTATATTGTATATTAGATGGTAATAAATAATGTAGAAAAAGGAAAAGTCAAGCTGGGTATTTTAAAATAAAACTGTGTTCAGGGTAGCCCTCATTAAAAAGGTGACATTTGAACAAAGACTTAAAGAGGTCAAGGAGTTAGCCAATCAGGTATCTGAGGCAAGAGTGTTTCAGGTAGAGGGAATAGTGAGACCGAAAGCTCTAAGGCAGGGATGTGCCTAACATGTTGAAAAACAGCCAGGAGGCCAACGTGGCTGGACAATGGTGAGTGAAGGAGCTCAGAGAGGTTACAGGGATCAGTGTGGGCCAGAGGCACAGTCCACAGTTACTGTAGGGCCATTTTATGGTTTTCAGCTTTTACTCTGAGAGAAATGAAAATGAAGGCTTATTTCAGGCAGGGTTTTTTTAGCAGGGTAATGACATGATCTAATTTATGTTGAAAATAGACTGTAGAGGAGCAAGAGCAGAAGAAGGGAGACTTGTTAGGAGGAGGCTATTGCAATAATCCAAGGAAGAGATGATGGTGAGAAGTGCTCAGATTCTAAATATATTTTGAAGGTAGAGCCAACAAAATTTGCTAAAGAATTGAATGTATGTTAGAAGAAGGAGTCAAGTATATCGTCAAGATTTTTAGCTTGAGAAACTGGAAGGAATCAGATATCATCAAATGATAAAGGAGAGACTGAGGGTAGAGCTAGAATGGAGGGAAAATCAGGATATTATTTTTTAGAAATTGAATGTAAGCTATGAAACATGCAAGTGGAGATGACCATTTGGGATTTGGATATATATATACATCAGCATATAGATTAAATTTAAATAATGAGTTCACTGACAGGTCAGGGAGAAAAGGAGGAATCAATGAGGTAGGAGTGACCTGAAAAAAGTGGGGTCCTGGAAGCAAAGTAAACAAATAGTGTAGAGAAGGAATCAGCTGTCAATTGTATCAAGTAAGATGGGACCAAAAAAACACCACTGGGCTTAGCAGTGTAGAGGTTATGGATGCTCTTATTTAGCAGTTTCAATGGAGGGGTAAGAGTAAATGTAGAGTTGGAGAGAGGATGGGAAAATTTTAATTTCCTGATTTTGATCATTGTACCATGTTTATGTAAGATGTTCTCATGAGGAGAAGCTGGGTGGAAGATACACAAAAACTGTACTATATCTGCAACTTTTCTCTTAAGTATAAAGTTATTTTAAAAACAAAAAGTTAAAAAAGTAATACAGATGTGATCAGAGTGAGGAGCACAGAGAGCTAAGGTGGTTTTATGGGTATTTGATTTTTAATCCTTTAAACTGTGCATATGTTTTTTTTTTTTTTTTTTTTTTTTTTAATGTTCACATATAAATATTTCACCTTTAAAAAGGTAAAGAAAGGAGAAAAATAATAGAGAAGAACTGGAGAGAGAGTTTTACTGCAAAGGAAGCAAAGAAATGGAGTGTTGGCTGACAAGGGAAGTAGAAGTTTTTTTTTTTTTTTTTTTTAAGATGGGGAAATAATGTTTGAATGTTGATGGAAATCTTCAGTAGATAGCAAAAGATTGGTGTAGGTGAAAGAGAATTACTGGAGCAATATTCTTAGGAAGATGATGAGTAAAGGATCTAGTTCAGAGGGGAAGAGATTAGTTTTAGATAGCTACATGAAAGTTCTAAAAACTGGCAAAAGCACAAGGTGTAAAGAGTAAGTATGGGGATGTGAGTTCTTTGTTACAGTTTTTTTTTTCTTTTTTTTTTTTTTTTTCTTTGAGTAAAATAGAAAACAAGGTGAGTGAGGATGGGGGAGGATATTTTGGAAGTTTGAGGAGAAAAGAGAAGGTATGAAGTATTGGCAAGGAGTGTAATGGGCTTGGGGCATAAAGTATGACTGCCTGGTAGATGAAGGACCCACTTGAGGTTCATGGTCATGAATTTAAGGTGAGAGACTGGTTGCACATTTTTCTCCCATAGTGTTCAGCTGTACTCTTGGAAGAGCAGAGTAGATAAAGAGTTGGATTTAACCAGGGTTATAATTTAACTGAGCAAGTATGAGCAAAGAAGAGAGAGGCAGGGGAGTTGAAGTAGGGAAGAGCAGAGATCCTAAGAGTACGTGTGGAGAGCGAATGTGGCTCAAGCTGTTGAGTGCCTTCTTCCCACAAATGAAAAAATCAACTCAGGGAAGCCAGTGTGGCTCAGTTGTTGAGCTCTGGCTTCCTGCATAGAAGATCCTGGGTTCACTCCTCAGTCCCAGTACCTTATTAAAAAAAAGGCATACATGTGAGGGAGTGATTATTCTGATTGATCATGGAATTTATATTGATAAGGAGGGGAATGAATAGCACTGAGTGAGCTCCCACACTCTGTCCTGACCCTAGAGTCTCACTTGACTCCATAAGCCTGCCTGTGGAAGTAGCTAACCTTTTCAGCCTTCCTGGACCTTCTGGTCTTCTGGCATCCTTGTTTTTAAGATTCCCCTAGACCATGTTTGAAACCCCAGACTCTTTTCAACAAGCTCGACTTCCCTGCCTTTTCTTTGTCCTGGCAAAACAAAAATAAAGCATTCTGCTTTGTAGAAAGTAATGCCATCCTTAGTGTCCTCCATGAAATACCAGCTCACGTAGGCCTTTGAAATACATGTGCCACATATAACAACATAAGAGAAAAAAAAAAGATGTTCATTACTTTCGTTATTTCTTTATATAAGTAAATAAAGGCAATATCATATAATGGAAGCTAATTTAGCTATTCTGGGTTGTTTTTTTTTTTTTTTTTTTTTTTTTGAGTCAGTTTCACACATAAGAATATCAAAAGTAGGAAATTGATGCCTCTCCTCCTTTGCAGATGAACACAGTTTACTTATAAAGTTATTTCAAAGGCAAAATGTGTAGAAAATAAGTGCTATCAAGAAAGGCATATAAATGATAGTGAAGTGCTGAAGGAAAGAGGAAAAACACATCTAAGTTGACAGATAAAATCTGTGCATTCAGATGATATGAACAAAGGAAGTCAGCATTTCATCACTTCCAATAAACAAAGCGTTATTAATGATTGATGATGCCAAGGACTTGAGAGAAGAGACTGCTATTGTTTTATAATCAGTGTTACCAGAATTAGTGCTCAAGAAATTTGTGTAGATTACTTTGTCTTATCAGAGCTGATACATAAATGGTCCTTGTACCTGTTGTAAAAAAAACTCAAGAACTTGAAAATAAGGAAGATAGGCCTTTAATAGTAAACTATGAAATTAACAAATAATGGTGTATCAGAGCAGGGATGTACAAGGTGATTGGAAAGAGAACAAAATAGCTAGTAGACCAGTAGAGCTGTATTAGAATTGGATTGAACATATAAAGTTGAGGAAAGAATGTGTAATGGAGAAGTGTTAGTCGATATTGGACCAACCAGAAAAAGAAATACTGTACATGAGCAGTTCCCAATCAGGTAAAACAGTGTGTCTTAAACATCATACTTGAAAATCTGAGGTCCCATTTGAAAGGCTATCCTTCGAGTGGAGATGCCTGCAACAGATTAAGACCAATAAATGGTAGACATTTCAAGTTCATTTGCAAGATCATCTCTTATTTAAGGAAGATAGCATATTCTGATGCCATTAAATATACTCGAATTCTCCTTGTTATGATTTTGCAGTCATCCAGCAATCTAACTTAAAGTAATAGCTCACATTTATTGAATTTTTACAAGGTACCAGCCACTGGTTTACACACTTTACATTTATTATCATTTAATCCTCACAAGAATCCAGTGAGATAGGTATCCTTGTTTTCTCCCTTTTACACAGTGGCAGAACTGGGATTCGGATCTGGACAGCCTAAGTCAAGATTATCTCTTATCTACTACTATGCTGTCCTACCCTGGGTTCTCATAGTTATCTACATTATAGGGAGAGAGTTCATTATCAAATAGTTTCTTTATTATGTCTTGTCCTGTGACAGTTGATATTCTTAATAGTGGATTAATAGAGCGACTTCTGATTATGGTTTGTAAGAGGGCCAAATCCTGAACCCAGGGTATCCTAACAGAGGTACTAGCCATTAAGGTTTTTTGGGGGGCTAGTCCTGGCCTCCCTTTTGGCCAGTGTTTCCCAGTTATCTTTTGGCTGCATCAGAATAACCTGAGAGAGCTTTGTAAAGTTGAGAGTCCTGGTCCTAATCTCCCAAAGTTTCTGATTTCATTGCTTTGGGATGGGGCCTGAGAATCTGTACTTTAAATAATGTTAATGTCCATCCAGAATTGAGAACCACTGCTTTAGATGGCACAATGACCATTTTTTATTGTACAACAACCCAGTTCAAATCTAAAAAATGGTGAAAGTAAGGAATTCACTTAGTAAACTTTAAGGCATAAGTTTAGTGATGTTTATGACTAAACCTAGGTATGAGCTAAATAAAAAGATCAGTTAAAGATATGAAATCTTGATGCCAGGGACCAAATGTCACTGACATTAACACACACACATATACAGTGTGTGGACTTTATGCCCTGGGGCTGTGTGAACTGGGTCTGGATGCCATCTCGGCCACACAGGTGGGCAGCCAGGAGCAGCCTGCTTAGGTCTCCAGGACTGCATTTTACAGCTTATAAACTAGAATCAAAAGTCAGTTTTGTAGTAATGAAATGTTTTTTAAGCATCTAGAGGAAAACAAACCCTCATTTCAGTTTTTTCAGTTTCACCAAACTTCTGGCCTAGGTTTCCTTACTGCTAATTTATATGATTAGATTGCTCTTTATTTAACAGCTTTTAAAAGCCATTGGCAGATATATTTTCTATTGATTTTTAAAATGAACAAGTAAGCTACTTATGAGGGCTATTTTGTACAAAATATTCAATTTAATTAAAAGAAAATCTAATTCTACAAATGGACATATGTAAGCCTCCCCCAATTAAGGGGTAAAGCATTTCCACCTATATATTGTAGACCTATAGAGATAAAATTAGAAGAGATTTTATCACATAAACAGTATAGTTAAGAGTATAGGTTAAGAGCATGAACACTTAATTCAAATCCTGGCTTTTACACTTACTGGCTCCATAATTGTTGGCAAACTGCTTAGGTTCTCTCCTCAATTCCTTCCTCTGTAAGAGCCTAATAATAGTATGTACTTAATAGGGTTGTAGTGAGGATTAAATTATCAACTTATGATGTGTTCAAATACTTTGAAGTGCTGGGGAAGGACTGCTAAGGGGTGTGGAGTTTTTCTTTTTGGAGTAATAAAATTGCTCTAAAATTTTTTTGTGGTGATGAATGCACAACAGTGTGATTATACTAAAAGCCATTGATTATACACTTTGTATAGATCATATGGTATATGAATATATCTCAATAAAACTGCTTAATAATAAATAATTGTGCAAGAATAGCCTGAAATAGCAGCCATTTACAGCAGGGGAAGCATAGAGAGATCGAGGGGTGAAGAATTTTCTTGTTAGTTTGTTTTTTTGTTTATTATTATTGAAATAGTGAAAATAACTATAATGATGATTGAGGTAATAAATGCACAACTATGTGATTATACCAGATACCATGGATTGTACACTTTGGATAAATTATATGCTTTATTAATATGTATCAGTAAAATTGATTTGTTAAAAAATATGCTTAAGCATTTAGGATGGTGCCTGGTACATAAACCCTTTAAGTGTTGATGGTGATGATATTGATGACAACCACCACCAAATATCTCAACAAAAAGGAAAAGAAAACTAGAGCAGAAATATTATATTGTTCAACATCTTACACTTTTCTTATTCTAAAACTATCTGGAAAATTTTTTAAAATTAAGAACAAGTTTTGGCCTTAGCCTCTGGGAAAATTTTTTAATTCTTTTAATGTGACACGTAATTTATGTAATGAGGTTAATTTTTATGCCCTATGGGATGTCTTATCTTTTGCTGCTCTATCATATCCACTTGGTAGACAGACTTTTAACAGATGAAGATAATAAAGATATTTTAAATTTTGCTGAAGAGATTTTATAGGAATGATACTTCTGTATAACATTATGTTCCTTTGTAAAGTTTTTTTAAAAAATCTTTAAGATTTGACATAGGTTTGTCATTTCATGTGTCTGTGCTGCCATCCACCAGGAGGAGGCAGGTTACCTGGCATATTGGAACCTCTTCTTCATCTGCAAAATTAGAATGATATATTCTCTCAAATGTTGGTGTGAAAAATAAATTCATCTGATGGGGGCTTACTCCATCTAGAACAGCACAGTTCAAGAGAAATAAAATGCAACTTAAAATTTTCTAGTAGCAACATTTTAAAAAAGAAACAGGTGAAATTAATTTTAATATATTTTATTTAACCCAACGTATTTGAAATATTGTCATTTCAACATAAATACAAATTTATTGAGGTAGTTTACATTCTTTTTTGTGTACAAAGTCTTTGCCATTTGGTATATATTTGGACTAGTCATATATCAGGTGCTCAGTAGCCACATAGGGCTAGTGACTATTGTATTGTATAGTGCAGATCTAGAAAATAGTATTCCCCAGCAGTGTCCTTGGGCCTTAAGAGATATGGCCTTATTCATGAAATTATGTGTACTTCTGGAGGGATGAGACTTACATCTTCTTTAGCAACCTAGATCATTGTCTCTGCTCCTGGGAGGGGTCCTGGGTGTTTAGCACTAACTCTTGGCTGACCTGGGTAGGGCTTTCTCTGGGCATGTCTTATTCCTCTTTGTTTGGCAAGGCTGGTAGACACCCAGAAATTCCTGAACCCCTTGAGTATGATGAACTCTTTGAACAACCAGGATCAGAGCTTCAGGGCAAGAGCAGAGCTATAGAGTTCAGGCTTTGTAATAACCCTTTACTCATTTCTTATCTCTCCTTTTTTCCTTCTTTCCCAAATTTCAGAGACTTATCTAGTGCCCCTGGGAAAAGAACAGATACCAGCAGTCTTCCAAAGGAATTCAGCCTCTTTGTCCTCCACTCAACTTAGCTTAACAAGGCAGCCTTCTCTTCCCAAAGATCATTTTGACATTTAAAAAAAATTTGGACCTTGTTAGAGCCAAGAGATTTGGGGAATACTCAGTTCTATAAGAGCTGTAGGCTATCTTTTCATATCTAATCTTAGTGTTTGTTTGTCTGTTTAAGGTTTTGTGACACTGTCATTTACCCTAATTTGGGGAGAACTGTAGTGAAGGAAACTTTACCCTGATAACTTGTATGTAATGGTGAAAAAGAAGTAGAGCAAATGGGATTCAGATGCACTTACCCAACAAAAAGTCTGCTTAGATGTCACCTTAGAAAACCCTATCCTGATCATTCCAGCCCTCTGTCTCTGTACCTTTCTTTTGTTTTCTTTTTGTTATTATTGTTAAGTATCATTTATCACCAAAATTGTTTGCTTTCCCAAATAAAATATAAATTGTTCCAAAAGGATATGGTCTTAGTTTTCCCCTGTTTCCCCAACTCCTAGTATAATCACTCAATAAATGCCTATTGAATCAATGAATAAATAAGTAAAAGGAAATACCAAAATATTTTTAATATGTACTAATGACTTTTATTTTTTTATTTTTATTTTTTATTAAAGATTTATTTTTATTTATTTATTTATTCCCCCTTGCTGCTTGTGCTCACTGTGTCCATTTGCTGTGATTTTTTGTGTGTGTGCTTGTCTCCTTTTGTTGCATCATCTTGCTGCGTCACCTTGCTGTACCACGTGGGCGGGCTTGCCTTCACCAGGAGGCCCTGGGAATCAAACTAGGGGCCTCCCATATGGTAAACTGGGAGCCCAACCAATTGAGCCACAGCAGCTTCCCCATCTAATAACTTTTAGATTGGAGACCTGGTAGAGTTCTTCTCTGACCATTGTTGCTCTGCTCTGTATATATGACATGCTTGTAATTTTCAGACCTCATCTTCATGATAGGAATCATAGTGTTTGCTCTTGATCAATCTGATTAGTAAGCTTTTACTTCTTTTATGTAATAGGGGGCATGAGGAGGGAGCAAAGGAGGAGTTTGGAGTGGAGTTGTAAAAGGAGAGAGGGAAGAGCTGATTTGCACTGGGTGAAAATTTTGGATTATATAGGGTAACAGAATGGAAGAAGGGGTATTGGTATAGGGAATTGGATTGAAAATATTTTAGTTCATGTGGTATGAATATGTCTAATGTTTTTGACCAGGACAGTTGACATAGTAGATAATGGAAACTTAGGGAAAAGGTAAGCGGTAATAGCCAGAGAGATTAGTATTATTTGCAGGATATATAGGCTACATGGGCTGCTGGCCAAAAATCCACAAATTGTATTTCCATTTCTCTTTATTTAAGATTTTATCCCTTTCAATTTCTCCCATCGTTATTCCAGTTTACCTCTGGATGCCTTTATACCATCTTGATACCATTACCTATGCATTGTGTGCCACAGAATTATGGTAGCTGTGAGCACAAACTCATCTTACTCTGTAAAAGTCAGAAGTTCCATTGTAATTCCCAGTTTGTCTCAGGAGCATCCTGCCAATAAAAAAGTAATCCAGGGGTAGCAGATGTGGCTCAAGCAGCTGTGCGCCTGCCTGCCACATGGGAGGTCCCGGTTCAGTTCCCGGTGCCTCCTAAAGAAGATAAGCTGCAACGGAAGTGAGTGGAGTGGAAGTGGCTCAAGTGGTTGGGCACTCACCTCCCACACGGGAGGCCCTGCATTCAGTCCCCGGTACCTCCTGAGGAAGATGAGCAGACAGATGAGGGAGCCATTGGGGGGGGGAAGGGGTTGTGAGGGGGAATAAAAAATTTTTTTTAAAACCTAAAAAAAAAAAAAGTATGTTGAAAACTCAAATTTTATTAAGAACAGGTTGCATTCAAATAAATTTTTAGCAAAAGAAGTAAAGGCAGACTTAGCAGTTTTTGCCTTTCTCTGTCCTACTTCTTTAAATGGGAAAAACTTATTTTTTGTAATTGTACCAGCTTTTTTATAACTAGTATGAATGAATTATTTAATTTATGTAAATATTTAAGAAAAATAATAAGCAAAGTAATATATACTTTGATTCCAGTTGAGTTTTATTAAAATGTTGCACTTATAAGATTTTATAAAGTTTGATTAAATAATAGTATTTTACCTGTAGTAGGTAATTTTTAAGGACTATTTATAGTTACATTTAGTTTAACTTTAAATAAAAGTTCAAATGATGCATTTTAACCTAACACCTTTCTTCTTAGTTTGTAAGACTTGTATTGTCCAGCACTTTGAAGATAGCAATGATTGTCCTAGGTGTGGCAACCAGGTTCATGAGACAAATCCATTAGAAATGTTGAGGTAAGTAAGTGCATTTTATAGTTCATCTAATTTAAATTATATAAGTTCTTATTAATTTATATTATACATCATAGTTTCTGGTATCTTGACTCAGTTAATGATTTTCATTTTAAAGCATTTTATTCGTTTTAAAGTATTTTATTAAGGCAAGTTGAACAATAAGGCTGGGCATCTTAAATATCTAAGAAGATACTGCCAAATTAAAAATCATCACTTTCTCTAAGAGTTATTTTCAGTATTTTAGTACTTTATATTTTGATGAGCTACATATATTGGAAAAAGGGCAAAACTAATAATAAGGAAGACTAATCTTGGTACTACTGATTTTTAAAAAATTATCATAGTCACAAAAGAGTGTACAAATGTTTATATAAAGATTTTTTAAAAAAAAAGATTGTCCATTGACTTGCCTCTTGGTTTAAGAAGTATAATCATAAATTTTTAAAGCTGGAAGTGGTCTGTAAGACCCTAATCCAAACTCTTTCTTTTCATGTTAGGAAAATGAAATTTATAGAAGTGACTTGACTTACCTAAGGTCTCACTGCACACCTCAAATGTCACTTCCAATCTGCAGCTGGGAGTCCTCACCTAATAGTTCTAGAAGAACTATTTTCTTCCCAGTGTTCCTATCATAGCTCTACTGCTGACCAGCTGTGTAACTTTAGTCAAATACAAACCTAGACGTGGAATTAGATACTCTGAGATCTTTTAAAACTCTCAAATCTGTGTAATGTTTATCATCATTCTATAAACCTGGATTTGCAAGTGTTATGCTTCAGACTTACATCTATTTTAGTGTCTGTAGTTAGAGTAATTGGGCCACAGATAAATGTCTACAGTGGTCTCAAAGTGTGGTCCCCAGTCATTGGTATCTTGTTAGAAATGACAATTCTTGGGCCTCACCGAGAACCTACTGAATTAGAGACTCTGGGGGTGGAGCCCCCAGATATTTTAGCAAGCCCTCCAGGTAATTCTAAGTCATGCTAAAGTTTGAGAACCACTGGTCCACTATCATCTGTAGTCCTGAGCAAGACCTTCTGCTAGTTGGACTTAAATCAGTGCTGCTCAACCAAGGATAATCCCTTCCCCACCCCACCACTGAGGGACATTTGGCAGTGCATGGAGACATTTTTGATTGTCAAAACTGGGTGAATGCTACTGGTGTTTAATGAGTAAAGGCAGGGATGCTGCTATACATCCTACAATGCACAGAACAGCCCCCCACAACAAAGAATTATCCAGCCTCAAAAGTCAGTAGTGGTGAGGTTGAGAAACCCTGATTTAAAAGCTTCAGAGGAGAACAAAGCAAACTTCTCAAATATATTTTTCCTAATTTTTTTTTCACACACACAAAAAAACAATAATTACTACCTATTTCATTTTAAAGTGCTACTAAGTTTTAAAGTTAAGACAATTTATCTTAACTTTAGGGTTTGACCATTACTGAAGGAATCCAGTTACTAATCAAATGGCTAACATACAATATCATAAAGTTTTTAACTTTTTATTTGGAAATAATTTCTATCTTACAAAAAGTTGCAAAAATGAAAATAGTACAAGGAACACTTGTATTCTTTATACCCTGATTTTCCTTCTGTTAACATTTATCCCATTTGTTTTATCATGTGCATGTGTACATGCTCTTTCTGTGTGTCTCTTTTGCTTTTTTTTTTTTTAACTATTTGAAGATAAATTACATACATCCTGGCTTTTTACCCCTAAACATTTCAGTGTATATAGTCTTAAGAAGAGGGATATTATCTCACATAAGCCACAGTACAATTACATTGATATAATACTTTAATCTACCATCCATACTCAATTTTTTCAGTTTATCTAATGATATCCTTTATAGCATTTTTTCCTTTTGAAATCCTACGAAAATGACTACCAAGGAATTTTTTTAAAGACATAAACTCACAAGAGATAGTAAGAACAAGAACTTCTGTACACTATGTACCTAAGATAGCTCCTAACACACAATACTGACACATAATAAATACTTGTTGAAAGAATGAGAGGAGATGATAGCTGAAGGATGTTAGCAAAAACTGAAGCTGGAAAGCAGTTCGTTTGGCAGACCTGAGAGACCTAAGCATAGCATGAGGTAGCAGGGAAGGGAGGATCTTTGCCAAAGGTTATCCCCAGCAGGCTTCCTTTTGTTGGCTGGCACTAGTTAACCTAGTTAACTAGGTTGACTACATGTCAACCCTTAGTTAAAGGGGCAATGGGGTTTTGAGATGTCTTAGCAAACAGATCATGATTATCCTTGAAGCTGGACACACTGCTACCAGAACATAATCAGATTTTGTTAGCAAGAAATAAAGGAGGGTTAAGGCTTCTTCAGCAGGTAACAATGCTACACAGGTTTCAAATAATTTACCTCCTATTTGCTCTTTCTCAGGAAGCATTGAAGGATATGCTAAGCATAAACCAAGAAAAACGAAGGGAATCTAACATAGGAGAGAGGTGAAAGAGGTCCAAGTATGACATTTGTGCAGTAGGACTGGAAAACAAGCTGTTTATATCTGTGCTATCCAATACGGAAGCCATTAGCCACGTGCGGCTTTTAAGCACTTGAGAAGTTGCTAGTGCAACTGAGGAACAGAAAATTTAATTTAAATTTGAAACCTGAAGCAATGTAAATATTTTCCCATTAAACACAACTTTATTGTTAAATAAATAAAATTATTAAATGTGTTATTAAATGTTTTAATATAGTAACAGGAAAAATATTAAAATTAATTTTCCATGATACATGTAAAATACTTGTTAATGAGGCTACCAAATTTTTTAAAATTAAATATTTGATTTACATTGCATTTCTTTTGGACATCACTGATATAGATGGTAGAAGGAGAATGGAAAACCATATGAGGGAAAGTCAGTCATTCAACAAATATTAACTGAATACCTATTATGTCTGGGCACACACCATTCTAGGTGCTAGAGATCTTAGTGGTCTTTAAAGATTTTTGCTCTTGTAGAGTTAATGTTTTTGTAGGGAGAGACAAGCAATAAACCATATAGTAAATAACTTAAGTATGTTAGAAAATGAAAACTCAAAAGGGAAATGTATTACAGTGTGAGGGTATGAGTGTGAAGCGAGGGACAGAGTGCAATTTTAAATAAGTTGGTGAGACTAGGCCTCATTGAGATGGTGGTATTTGAGAAAAGACGTGATGGCTGTGAGGGAGTTGGCCATGTATAAATCTGAAGGAAACTTGCATGTTCCAGGTAAAGGGAGCAGCCAGTACAAAGGACCTAAGTCAGGAGTGTGCCTGCAGTGTGTTCAGGGAACCACAAGGGAAACCATTGAGTCTGGGGAACAGTGAGTGGAGAGAGAGTAATGGACATTTGTGTTCAGAAAGAGAATGAAAATCCAGATTATGAAGGACCTGGTAGGCCACTATAAAAGTGTTGTCTTTTATTTCAAGTGAGATGGGGGCCATTGCAGGGTTTAATTGAGAGGACTGACATGATCCAACATAGTTTTAGAAGGATCATTTTGGTGACCCTGTTGAGAATATACTGCATATAGCAAGGTAAGGGTAGAAGCAGAGAGAACATTTATAAGACAGTTGCACTGTTCAGGTAAGAGATGGTAGCAGTAGTAGAGAGTGAGAAATGGCCATATTTTGGATATATTTTGAAAGTAGATGTAACAAAATTTGCTGATGTATTGAATTTAGGGTGTGAGATGAAGAGTCGAGCATGACTCTTAAGACCTGAGCAACTGGCAGAATGGAGTTGTCATTAACTGAGATAGGGAAGGTTAAGGGTAAAGCAGTGTGTAGGGAGGAGTAGATTAGGAGTTCAGTTTTGAGCATGCTGAGTTTGAGATGTCTGTTAGTCATTTCAGAGAAAAGAGAAAGTTGGCAATTCTGGGATTCAGGGGAAGACATCTGGGCTAGAAATAAACATTTGGTATTCTTTAGCATATAGAAGGTATTTAAAGCTGTGAGGCATGATGAGATCACTGAGAGAGTAAGGAGTGAAAAGTAAGAGGACCAAGGATTGAGCCCTGAAGCCTTCTAACATTAAGATTTCAGGGAGAAGATAAGGAACCAGCAAAGGAAACAGAGAAGGTAGGAGGAAAATCCCAGAGAGTATGGTACCTTTGAGGCCAAGAAGAAAGTATATCAAAGAAGGAGGAGTGGTCAACTGTGTCAAATGTTCATGGGTCAAGTAAGGCAAAGACTAAGAATTAATGGTTGGAATTATCAATGTGGAGGTCATCAACCCTGCATTTTCAGTAGAGCTGGGAGGCAAAAACCTAACTAACTGTATTGTTTCAAGAGAGAAAAGGAGGAAGAGAAATTAGAAACAGTGAGTGCAGACAACTCTTTCTAGGAGTTTTGCTACAAATGGGAGCAAAGAATTGGGGCAATAGTTGGCAGGAGAAATGCGTCAAGAAGGTTCTTTGTTTTGTTTTGATATGAGAGAAAGAGTGTTTGAAGGGAATAACCCAGGAGAGAGCAAAATGTTAATAATGTAGGAGAGTAAGAAGTGGGGGAATTGCTTTAGCAGTGGTCTTAAGAGAATGGAATCTGATGGTGCATAAAAGAAGAGATTGGCTTTATATAGCAGCACTGACAGATCATCCGTAGCAACAGGCAGATGCTGTTCAGATGCTGATAGGTAGGTAGATATGATGGTTGGTTGGAGTCTGTGGAAGTTTGTTTTTTATTGCTTGCATATTTTTCACTGAAGGAGAAAACATAAATCAGCTGAGTGTAAGGATGGAGGAAGGGAATGTTGGGATTTGAGGAGAAAAAAAAAAGTATTGCCCAGGGAAGTGAGAGAATAAATGAACTAGAGAAGTGTGATATGATTTTTGGCAGACTTAAAGGTACATTTGAGTTGTGGTTGTGAATTTGGATTGTCATTGTGTGTTTTTCTCCAGACTTGGGTGCATGAGCGGAATTGATAGAGCGTTAGGTTAAATAGAGTTCTGGTTGTTATCAAATAATTTTGAGCAAATGAGAGAGACAGAGGAATCGAGGGTACATGTGTGCAGATTAGTTAAATCTTAAAATGGATGAGGAGGAGAGGACATCAGAAATGGTGAGGGATGGTTCAGGGAGAACAGAAATGAAACGAGTAGATTCCTGATCTTTTTTGTACATAGAAGAGATTCTTTTGGAGAGTTTAGAAATTGGCACTTGGAAAATGAGGAACAGAAAGCAGTTTCTATCTCCAGGGAAAGAAAAAAATTAAATGAGGGAATATATATAATCAGTGTGAATATTTATATAACCATAACTCTATTAACAATGAATATTGAGCAAAAATTTGGTGATATAACTATATTGGGAAGATGGGGGTAGGGGAAATGTGTGTGTTGGAAGGAAAAGGTGTCATGGTATAGAAGAACTAAACCTTTATCTTCCATGAAAGGAAGTCAGAAAAGCCTAGACATAGCAGAGAAAACTTGGCTTTGCTTTTTCTAGAATTATGAAAGTAAATACTAGAAGAAACCGCTTGGATTTGAAAGTGTTTGCATCAAGATTGTAGAAATCAGGAATAGGGAAAGCGTGATGTAAAATTGTTGTATTTTTAATATAAATTTTATGAGACAGTTTGATTTTTAAGTTATATACATGTATTTCTTGATAAAAATTAAAATATTAAATTAAGAAAAGTACTGCTTTTAAGCACTACTACAATTAAATAGTTTCGGAAAGCTTTGTGAATTACTTAGTATTTGACTTGTCTTGAAGAATAAAGTTAGCATTGGTTTGGCTGGAGAGTAGGAAAAGAGTATTTGAGCCAGGGTGAAGAGCATGAGGAAGAAAAACAGTTTGGTAAAGACAAGGCATTCTTAGGGACAAGTGAATAAGCCAGAAGAGAAGATAATAAAGTATAAGAGAATAGTACCAGTTACTGTTGCAGGTTGGATCAAGTTATGTATACACTTGAAGCCAGGTGGTTTAGAGAAAAATTAGTTCTTGAGCAGGGAAATAATGATCAAATTAGTATTTTAGAAGGATTCATTATAAGCATGTCAAGTTGATGAAAAATAGCTCTATGCCATCCTTTAAGTAGGGTGGTAATTGAGGGAATGGAAGGATGGTGGTGATGAGAGAATAGGTAGGAGAAACATTGAAAGGGAGCTATCAGTGAGGCTGGGTAAGAAAATGTATAACTAAAGGGAAAGAGAGAAGTAAGCATAATTCTTGCATTTTGAGCCCATTTAGGAGGTATATGGCATCGTTTAAAATTTTAATTTAAAAAAAAGTGACAATGAGAGGGGTATTCAGTATTGTTAGAGAAGGATGGATGAGGCAAACTTGACATAGATGAACAAGGAGGTGCTTGAGATATCCAGCATCTGTTGGAAATATGGAACTTGGAAAAATCTCTTAGCAGAGAGATGTAATATAGATAAAGACAAAAGTTATCTGCCTATATATTAGTTTGAAGTCACAAAAGTAGATGAGATCCTCAAGGAAGATTGCATATAGAAAAGGTCAAAGAGTGCAAATTCTCAGATTTAGAGGTGGTTGGAAAAAGAAAATACTTTTGAGGACAAAGAAAGAGCAGACAGAAAAAGAAGAAAATCAGTAAAGGAAAGTTTCAAGGAAGCAGTGTTGGGCAACACTGTCAAACTGCTGCAGAGAAATATAGGAGAAAAATAATTTTTTAAAAGTTCTAACAAAATTAATTTTTAAAACGCTTATTCAGTGTGGAAGTTGGGATGATTCAAGAGTTCAGTAGAGTAAAAGAAACAAAGCAGTGTTTGTGACAGAAATCATGTAAAAGATGCTTTTAGAATTTTTCCACTTGGAAAAAAAGATTGAGAAGCACAATAATAACTTGAGAAGACAATTGGTTATGTAAAGGTGTTTTTTGTTTTGTTTTAAATTTGCAAAAACTACATGTTTGTAGTCAGAGAATAGTACTGCTGAGCAGGATGAAGGAGATAAAGAGAGAAAAGGGTTCTATGGGAGCAAGAGAATGGATTTGAAGAAATGAAAGGATTAGCCATGAAATAGAAAAGTGTTACTCTAATAAAGCAGGAAAGGAAAACAAGAAAAATGTTGATTCATTTTTACATTTTTAAAATCTAGGAAAATAGAAGGACTAAGATTTGTCTCAGTTTCTCAGTTGAGGAAAGGAGGTCATTATCTTTATAAGGAGGAGTCAGAGCTGTGATAGAGATATTGAGAGTGGGTGTATCAATTAGCTATTTTGCTGTGTAACAGACCACCTTTAAACTTTATGCTTAAAACAATGAGCATTTATTTTTTCTCACAGTTCTCTGGGTTAGCTGGGTGGTTCTTCTGGTTGTGGCTGAGCTTACTCATGTGACTGCAGTTAGCTGTGAGTTCGGTAGGCTACTTTCCTGATCTTGGCTGTGCTTTGTCACAGATTGGGGGGTGGACTGTCTGGACTGTTCTAGGATGCCCTCTCTGGAGCATATTGGTTCTCCTCTACATGATACCTCATCCTCAAGGCTTATTCTCGTGGTAGCAGGGTTGAGAGAGGGCAGAAGATTGTGATGGTTCTTGAGGCTTTGGCTCAGAACTAAGCATACTGTCGCTTCTTCCACATTCTTTTGGCTTAAGCAGGTTTAAAGGCCAGCACATATTCTTAAGATTGGGAAATAGACTCAAAAACTCCTAATGGGCAGAATTTTAAAGTCTTGATGCAAAGGGTGTACATATAGGGAGATCAATTTTATAATTAATCTACCACTCAGATGAAGGCTAGAAATAGATGTGCCTCATGTGCAGAGAAGTTTGGTGTAGCGTCTGTGCTACAAGTGTGTGTGTTCTATATTTTGGAATACTTATGAGATACAGATATCAAACTATCTAATTGTTAGCATATACTTTTTTTTTCCTTTGAAAGGTTGGATAATACATTAGAGGAAATTATATTTAAGCTGGTCCCTGGACTACGAGAACGTAAGTTGTTCTTTAGCTTCTTGCAAATTTTTGTGTTTTATTAAATCAGCATTTCTTTTAAAGATTTCATGATTGTTTTTATGATCTTTATGCTTTTTTCTCTTAAATTAGAAGAACTTGAGCGTGAATCTGAATTTTGGAAGAAAAATAAGCCTCAAGAAAATGGACAAGGTAACTTTTTCTTTTATCTGTATGTGACATCAAAAATAATCTGGAAGTGGGAGAGAAAAAAAAAATCTGGACACATCTCTCAAATTGGTCAGCTTTATGTAGTTGAATTAATACTATAGTGAACTAATATATCTCATCAAGCTCAAATTTCTCCACAAATTCATGCACCCCTTCATTTATATTATAAACCTTTCTCTCTTCATGAGATTTTATATACATGTATGTAGATATGAAGTCACTCCAGTTGAGAGTAATTAGAAATAGAGGAAATTGGACTTTGGCCATAGAAAAGGGAGATGAAACAGAAAACTGACTAGATGATTATTGCATTGTTCTTGGAGAGCTAAAGGAAGCTAGAGTAAAAAATACCCGTAACTTGCAACTAAATACCAAGGGGATTTTTGTTTCATTTTGTTTATTTTATTTTGTGTGTTTGCTTCAACAGGACGAATTGAGAGGTGGCTGACAGCCAGATCAGGGGATTTTGTACTGCTCTTATACTCTGGAATGAAGTTTTCATACAGCTCAGATGATACAAACTTAAATGTTCTGGGGATTTGAAAAATATTTCTGGGTGCTTATGGGAATTTCCCCTATCACTTAGGCTAAATGTCCAAATTTCAATTTTTGGTCCCAGGAAACTCCAGAATCAGTAATTTTAAACAATAGTTACAGCAAAATGGCCAACATTACTGGGCATAGAAAAGGCTTTTAGTAGATATATTTTCCACACAAAGGTAAAAAGGACAACATATTTGAAATTTTAAGGAAGTAGAATTTTTCTCATTGTTATTTTAATATGAGATTTAATTCAAGATGGCATTAAATACCATTGCAATCTTTTACAAAGGAATGTATGTGCATTTTTATAGGTTCACTTTTGAGCTCAATCTCCCAACTCTGGTTTTCCCATAAGATCATAGATGATTTTATCAATTATGTCATGAATATTGATGAGAAAATGCTATCTTTCTTTTTTCATCTGTAAAATAGGGATCATAGTTTTATTAGTTCAACCTACCTGTGCCAGGGCTGTTTCCTACAGCAGAGGAGGTTTGAGAATAGTACTGAATAGTACTAGAATAAGGTAGCAAAGGACTGCTTTTGATCTATAACAATAAGATGGCCAAAGAAGCTAAGCCTGAAATAAGAGTCTTAACTAAAGCCTTGTTTTATCCAAATGTACATTACAATTTAGACAGTAGTGCTATAGTAAAAATAGAGGTAGCGTAAAATAAATGTTCCAGTTTTTGGCTACCTATTCAAGAGGACGGAACCCAGGGAATCATCATTTAGAAGCTTTATGGTTTAGTTTATGTGTGAATCCATGTGTTTTGTGGATCAACTTGTGAAGGACTACAGTTGACTTTGTGTATTTTAGCTTATCTATTTGGGCAGTGCAATATTTTATATTTGGTCTTTAGTTTGGATGGAGAATTTGGATCTTTTCCTAGAGCTGGACATTTAGATCATAAAAGACAGCTCCTGTCTATGTGGGTTCCATCTGTCTACGTGGTTCCACATGTATATGTCAAAGAGAACCCACCCTCCTTCATGATACATGTAATACTTTTATTGTGGTCAATGAAGAGGGGCTCGTGCTCTATTTGTTCTGGGCCTTTCACTCTGAAATGCTTGACTGGCTAATTATTTTAGGTTTCAGCTTAAAGATACTTCATCTGGAAATCTTCCCTGAATCTCCACTTTACTGCGAAGTATGGGTTTATCACCTATTTTATATGTGCCCATACAGTCCATTTTACCTCTCCCATCAAAGTCTTTATCACACTGCTGGATTTGTCTGTTTTGTTTACTCGCCTGTCTCTCCTCTTGTAACCTGACCACTATGAGAGTGGGGATAATAGCACCTTAGTTAAAGGACTGTGTCTTTAAGACCTAGCAAAATGCATGTCTAGTCAATAAGTAAGTGAATGAATGAATGAATAAGTATAGTTGCTTTATCTAAAGTCTGCAGGTATTAGGTTAAACATTTATATATTATATAAAGTTTACCATTCAGACTTCTTTAATGCATTTTTTAACATATTAAATAGCTAAATATATGTTAAACTAGTTCATTCTATGCATTTTGTTTTACTAGCTGACTTTATGAATATCTAATTTGAAATTTTGAGAACTTAAAATGTTTTTAGTTTGTAAAATGGGTAATTGGTTTTTAATTTGAATGTATATAAAATTTGGAAGTATTTTTATATCCTATCTTCTTTTTAAAGTGGTCTAATCACCAGTGGCTATCATTTTTGCAACTGTATGTAGCTAGTGCTGAGTCTTTCATTTGGATGTCCCAGGGAGCCTGAACATCATAAGCTATGTTAACAAGTAATTGATAGCTTTAAAAAATTTTTCCGTTGTTTATTGAGTTGGTTGGAACATTTTAAAATGTATTAAAATTTTCAGTTATTTTTCAAAACTCTTAAGAAATGTTTTTTAAAACTGAGTTTTGTTTTGATTAATGTTTTCTGGCTTAACTTTAAAATCAATGTTGAGTTACATCTAACTTACTTTTGCTTAAATTATACAGATGATGCTTCAAAAGTTGACAAACCTAAAGTGGATGAAGAAGGTGATGAAAATCAAGATGATAAAGACTATCACAGAAGTGACCCACAAATTGCTATTTGTCTAGATTGTTTACGAAATAATGGACAGTCAGGGGACAACGTAGTAAAGGTGAGTGGACAACTTCATTGCATTTTTATGATCATTTTATAGTAAGCCCTTGGTGATGGGTTTAATTTGTTGAATTTTCCTAATGGTGGTGGCTCTTAAAACTTTTGTTTAAAAAAAAAAAAATTTAGGCTTTAAAGTTTTTGTTAACATAACAAATAGTATGTTGTAATGCCCACCCCAAAGAAATAAACATTCAACTTATAAAAGTATACCTTCAAATGGCCAAACAATTGCTTACTCCAGGCACCTGTTTTTCCACCCCCACAACTGAAATATCATAGGTCAGTGGCACCACCTAATGGCTAATAGAGAGAATCACGCTTTAGTTCTCTTTCTACCTCCTTTTATACCTTTGTTGGGAATTCGTGTGCATTGTTTTTCCTTTTTAAAGTCTGGTAACCAGCTCCGACATGGATAATTTCATGACCCTTTTATTCATCCTCATCTTCTAATTTTCTCCTTTATTCATTTATTTTTATTTGCAGCTTAAAAAGCTATCCATGTCAAGGCTAATACATTTTACGAATAATATAATCAGTTGGTTTTGAATTGAAATTGTAGTTTTTAAAGGACTCTCAGATATTCTCTATGGAATTTTTCTTTCTAATCTTGTTTCCTTCTGTATCTGCTGATTGAACCTTTCCTTAAAGGATCTTTAAGTTTAAAACACCCCTACTCACTTTTATTGATTTTCTTTAGTTTTCAAATGGTTCTATTTTAATAATGTTTTCTGCTTTCTATTGCAAGCAAGTTTTCTTTCCTCATTACAAATGTTCACTATTTTAGCTCTTAAATAGATTTGTGTTGATTTGTCTTTGCATATGTCAGCTGTTGAGAATATGATTTCTCTCTTTGTATTCCATGTTTTATTCAAATGCCTATATTCAATGTCTCTTATTTGTTTTTTGTAATCTGTATGCCAGTGGATTGAATTTTTTACTTATACTTTAATTGCATTTCCCAGTTTGGAAGTTAAAACTATTTTTTGTACTCTGATTAAGTTTTCCCAGCACCTTGAAACAAAAAAGATAGATGAGCACAGTATTTCAATGACTATTTTAGGTAGTGTGGATATAAATAATAAGAAAACATTCTGTCCCTCAAGGAACTTGATTAGGTTTCACGTGTAAACAAATAGTTTTACTACAATAAGACAATTGATTTAGTTAAGGGGAGTTGTTTGGACAAGGCATGTAATTAAGTGCAGCAATCTTTAGAGAAGTGGCCACTATATATAATTACCCTTCCAGGCTTCTCTATTGTGTTTTATGTCAGGACCCTTTCCTTTTTTTGTAATTTTTTTCGTCAGGGTTTTTATAACTCTACTTTTATCTCTGGTTGCCAGTCAAAACTCTTTTTGGAGGTTCTTTTTCAGAGAGATTGTGATCATCCTCTAGCTCTCTAAGACATGAGTCATTATCTCTTAGTGAAAGTTAAAACTGAAAGACTGAATAGTTTTTCATAAATAGATGTGGATTCTTCTCTGAACACTTTCTAGCACAGAAATTATAAGCCATTGAATTTTAGAAATGGATCTGAAAAATTATACTTTCCTTAATATTTTCCTCTTTTTGACATGCTTGACACTTTGCCATTCCAGTTGACCTTTTATTCTTTCAAAATTACTCCTCCTTTTATTGACTTGAATTCTTTATCCTGTACTTTAATTCTTAAAACAACTTTCTTAGCTTATATGACTTCTGTTATGCTACTGTGATTCTTGCCTTTTCTCTCAGGCTGCTTCTATTTTGTCTCTGCTAATTTTACTTCCTCCTTTCTTCTACTTCATATATGTGAGTATATCCTACTACCCAGTCCCCAACTCAATTCAGCTTTCTCTGTACTCATCTTAGGAGCTCTCTTCTATTTCTGTAACTTTAAATATGCTAATGACTCTGAAATCCCATTTCAACCCTGTCATCTCTCCTATGTTGCAGTATTATAGCTCTGACCACTTTTAAATATTGCACTTGGGAATTTCCCTATCCCCTGAAACTTAACTTGTCTAAAAATAAATTTATTATATTTTCACTTAAACTAGTTTTCCCTCCAGACTTTACAGTTTCAGTTATCACTACCATCTTTCAACCAGTCATACAAATTCAAAACCTTTGAGTCATCTTTGACCTTTTACACTTTCCCTTCAACCCGTCACTAAGTCCTGCAAAATTGACCCCAGTTTGGTGCTGGTTATCTTTTTTTTTAAGTAGCTTCTTAAGTCTTTATTGTACCCTTGATTCTCTTTTATAATCCAGGGCTAGAGCCAGAGCCTGAGCCTGAGCATGGGCAACATAGAAGTCAAGAGCCAATATCAAGGTCAGCTAGTAAATATTTTAGGCTCTGTGGACCACATGGTCACTATTATAACTACTCAACTTTCTCATATCACTAAAGAAGCCACAAGCAATAGTAAACAAATAGGCATGATTGTGTTCCAATAAAACTTTATTAGTAAAAATAGGTGACCAGCTAGATTTGGCTTGAGGGCCATGGCCATCGTTTGGCCTCTGACCTATTAAAAATCAAGCCTTAACTACTTACTTTATCATTGAAGCCCTTCACTAACTAACCTCTACCTGGACAAGTTTCTCATTAAACTCATCAGTAAACCCTCCTCTTAAGATAAATGCTTATTGCTTTGTATGAGTTCTTTATATAAATATATGTTGAAAACCATATATCTAACAACAGATTTGTATCCAGAATTTATATAGGCTCACATGAAGAATATTTAAAAGCCTCTGTAACTTTGAACAATCCTTCCTTTTTGGTATGTTTCTCACTCTTCTCACCATTATCCTATTCTTCTATGAAGATGCAAGCAAAGAAGTCTGTTCTTTGTAATGCTTTTGCCAACCTTGTCTGAAATTTTGTAAGACTCACATTTACCACTCAATTAAGTCTTAGTTTGTTATCATCTCTTAAGTCAGCATTTACTGAACTCCTAAGGGTTCTAGGCACTGATACAGTCTTTTACCTTTATTGGTGTATCTTATTCTTGAAATTAGATTATAAACCCCTTAAAGGTAGAGATGTATTTCTGTATTACGTTACAACCTCTTCAGCCATATCATTGCTCTGCCTTGGGGTGTGATTCTCAAAAGTAGTGGTGGTTGCCAACATTCTCGCTGTCCTGATTTTTGTGATAATCAGGGAAGGCTAAACATTTGCTATATTAGAAACAGTGCATGTGTCCCCAGACCTAGTTTTTCTCTTTAGGTCTGGTTTTTAGAATGCTTGTGATAAACCAAGCCTGATTTATTATATGACCATCCTGTATGGGAAATGACTGTAACTCTAGGTATCTTTGGTCAACCTTAAGAGATATAGCAGGGAGGTGGATGTGGCTCAAATGGTTGGGCGTCTGTCTCCCATATGGAGGGACCTGGGTTCAATCCCTGGGACATCCTGGTAAAAATTTAAAAAAGAAAAATATAGAAGGCGCATGGGCCACCAGGCCCCGCACGCGGGTGAGCTCCCCAGGCCTCGTACATGGGTGCGCCATCAGACCCCATGTGTGGGTGTGTCACCAGGCCCTGCATGCAGGTGCGCTTCCAGGCCCCGCGAGCAAAGTGAGGCCCCCAGGCCCCGCACATGGGTACGACGTCAGGCTCTGCCGAGCCACACAGCAAGATGATGATGTAACAGGAGAGTGACATAAGGGAGAGCCAAGACGAGCCATGGCAGAAAACCAGGAACTAAGGCGGTGCAGGTGGTAGGACACCTCTCTTCCACATCGGGGTTTCTGAGGATCGAATTCCAGTGAAGACAGGAGGAGAAGGATGAGAAGAGAGGGCAGGAAATAGACACAGAGAATTGCCTAGCGAGTGGACGCAAAAAACGGAGGGGGGATGGATAAAAGTAAATAAATAAATAATAGGGTGGGTTGGGGGAAAATACAGCAATTGTAAGCTATGGACTATAGTTAGTACTGTAGTAATATTTTGATGATATTCTTTCATAATTTCTAACAGATGTTTCACAACAATGCAAGGTATTGGTGGTGGGGTGATGTATGAGAGCCCTGTATGATGTTATACATGTTTGTTTCGTAAGTTCACAACTTCCACTATACACTTATTATTTATGTATGTTCATGTATGAATGATATACTTCAATAAAAATTTTTTTTAAAAGTAGTGGTGAAGTGGTAGCATATATAGTTTATACAGTATATCTACTGCTTTTGTAATACAAAAGTCAAAGTCAACAGCAGGACATCAGTGACAATAGCAGAGTAAGGACCTCCAAAATTTCACACCTCCATAAAAGCAATGAAAAACTGGCAAAAATGTTCAGAATCAATTTTTTCAGAATTCTGGAAATTAACCAAAGGCTTGTATCATTTATTCATGCAAAAATTACTGAATTCGGATTAGAACAGTGAGCTTTCTGATGTTCTAACTTGCCCTAGTCCCACCCTCCACCCTCCAGCTGTGCAGTATCTTTGAAAATGATCTGGCTGCATTCCTACTGTAGCCTCATAGCCACCAAAGGAAACAAAATAGAGCTGGAGCTCTTTCAAAGTCTCATTCCCAAAGAATTGCCATTATTTGACCTATCTGATGGTTCCCTGGAAGATCTCACTTATACGGCTCTCTATTTTTGACCTGACTTGGAACTTTCCCAGTGGAAAAAGCCTTCTTCCCCCATGGGGAGAGGATAACATTTGTCGAAAACAGCTATAAGCAAGTGTGCTAACATCACAGCTGCCTGAAGTGGTAAATAACATTCAGGCAAACAATACACTAACCAAAAAAGGAAAAACTGGGAAATGAGATGTCCGTAAGGACTTTGAAAAGCTTTGACACATTCCTGGGAATCCAGAATGCCACACACATGTATAGGACTGTGCACATGCTAAAGAAACAACTGAGGAGGCCCTACACTCTTGCTTCTGGCTGACCTTAAAGCTCTTTACAAGCAGGAAATGAAGGCTAAGGCAGAGTTGCCAGAAGCCTAGTTGAGTGTTGGATGTGTTTCCCAACAGGCAGAGTCTCTCTGAAAAGACTGAAAGACTTCTTCGTTCCAAATATTTAAAGAAATGTCCCAAGTAGAAAGTTCAGTGACCACATAGAGTAAAGAATACAGACTAAACAGAATTAGTTCAGGAAAGTCACTAAATGAACAAAGAGAAACAACAAAAACAATGGTCATAATAACAAATACTGGAGAATGTTGCCATATTATATTATTTTAAAATTCCAGTTTTCAACCAAAAAATTTATGACATAAACAAAGTGTAGCCCATACACAGAAAAAGAAAAAAAGCAGTCAATAGAAACTGTCTCTGAAGAAGCCCAGACAATGGACATAATAATTAGACAAAGATTTAAAATTATCTGTTTTAAATATGTGCAAAGAACTAAAGGAAACTACATCTAAATAACTAAAGGTAAGTTTTAAAACAGTTTGTCACCAAATAGAGAATATCAATAAAGAAATATAAATGATTAAAAAAATACTCTGGAACTGAAAAGTACTCATAACTGAAATGAAGACTTCAGTAGAGAGGCTCAAGAGCAGATCTGAGTGGACAGAAGAGCCTCAAAATGAAAGGAGGGGAAGGGGCAGAAAATATATTTGAAGAAATAATGGCCCCAAACTTCCCAAATTTGATAAAAAACATTAAACCTAAACATCTGAGAAACTCAACAAACTCCAAGTATGATAAACTTAAAGACATCCAAACCTATACACATCATAAACTGCCAACAGGCAAAGAGAATCTTGAAATCAACAAGAGAGAAGTGATTCATCATGTGCAAAAGATCCTGAATAAGATTAACACCTGTGTTCTCATCAAAAGTGATGGATGGAGGCCAGAAGCATGATGTTCAAACTATTGAAAGAAAAAAAAACCTGGCAACCAAGAATTCTATATGCAGCAAACAATCCTTCAGAAATGAAGGAGAGAGTAAGATATTCCAGATAAACAAAAACGGAGAGAGCATTTTACTAGCAGACCCACTTTATAAGAAATATCAAAGGGGGGAGTCCTTCAGAATGAAATGAAAGAACACTAGACAGTAACTTAAATCCATATGAAGAAAGCAGGCACTGGTAAAGGTAAACTGCATAGGTGAATATAAAAGTCAACATAAATGTATTTTTTTACTTACAATTTTTTCCCTCCTAATTTAAAAGACAACTGCATAAAGTAATAACTATGAATTTGTGTTTATGGGCACACAATGTATAAAGATGTTATTTGTGATAATAACATGAAGAGGGAAGAGATAAGAGCTATAAAGAGAAAAGTTTTTGTATAATATTAAAATTTAGTATTAATTCAAGAAAAGTGTTATAAATTAAAATGTGATTTGTATTCTCCAAGCCAATCACTAAGAAAATAACTCAAAGTATATACTTAAATGACAAGGGAATTAAAATTGTACACTAGAAAATAATTTAACACAAAATAAGGCACCAATGGAGGAAGAGAGAAACTGGAGACATAAGATGTATGGAAAACAAATAGCAAAATGGCAGAAATAAATCCTACTTTATCAGTAGTTATATTAAATGAAAATAGATTAAACTCTCAACTTGAAGGGCAGAGATTGGTAGAATGGATGAAAATACATGATCCAACTATATGCTCTCTGCAGGAGACATACTCTAGATTCAAAGAAACAAATAGATTAAATAAAAGCATGAAAAAAGAAATGCCATACAAGCAGTAACCAAAATACAGCTAGAGTGGCTATACTAATATCAGGAAAAATAGACTTTAAGGCAAAATTATTGCTAGAAACAGAAAGATATTTTGAAATGATAGAAGTATCAGTCCTTCAAGAAAATACAAATTATAAACATAAGTGCACCTAACTAGAAAGCCCCCAAAATACATGAAGCAAAACCTGGCAGAATTAAAGGGACAAATAGACAATTCAACAAAAATAGTTGATGTAACAGAGACTTCAAGTCCCTATTTTGAGTAATGGATAGAACAACTAGACAAAATAGCAATAAAGAAATAGAAGACTTGAAAAGCAAAACTAACTGTATCTAATAGGTGTCTATAGAACATAACATACAACAACAGCAGAATACACATTCTTAAGTACATATGTAATATTGTTCAGAGTAGACCATAGGTAAGGCAACAAATGTGTCAATAAATTTAAAGGAAATTAAATCATACTAAATTTGTTCTCCAACCTCAATGGAATGAAATTAGAAATCAATAACAGAAGGAAATTTGGGAAATCCACAAATATGTGTAAATTAACACACTCCTAAATGTTAAATGGGTTAAAGAAGGAACCACAGGGGGCATTAGAAAATATGTTGAGATGAATGAAAATGAAAGCATAACATACCAAAACATATGGGATACAGCTAAAGCAATGCTTAGAGGGGAATTTAGAGATATAAACACCTACATTTAAAAATAAAGATCTCAAGTCAATAGCCTAATCTTCTACCTTAAGAAACTAGAAAAAAGAAATTAAACCCAAAACAAGCATAAGGAAGAAAATAATAAAGATCGGGTGGAAATAAATGAAGTAGAGAATAGAAAAATAATGGAGAAAATCAAGGAAACCAAAAGTTGGTTCTTTGAAAAGATGAACAAAATTGATACCCTTTAAGCTATACAGGCCAAGAAAAAAAAGAAGACTCAATTCACTAAAATTAGAAATGAAAGAGGGTAACATATTTACTAACCCTACAGGAATAGGATTATAAAGGAATATTATGAACAAAGTAGATAACCTTGATGAAATGGACAAATTCCTAGAAAGACACAAACTGCCAAAACTAACCCAACAAGAGCTAGAAAACCTGAATAGACCTACCACAAGATTAAGTTTTAGTTTCTCAGCTGCTGAAACAAATACCATATAGTGGGGTGGCTTACACAATCAGAATTTGTTGGTTCACAATTTTGAGACTAGGCGATGCTCCTTGCCAAAGATTGGGGCATTCTGGACTAGCTCCAAGGGAGCTGGACTTTTCCATCACATGGCAATGCATATGGCAGCAGCATCTTTCTCTTGTGGTTCCCTTTAATTTCCAGCTTCTGGCAGATGCCTATGGCTTCTCTTTTTGTGACTACCTCTGTAAGGCCTCCAGTAATAGGATTAAGGCCCTCCAGTAACAGGATTCATTGGGCCGTACCTTAACTCATCAAAAGTCCTCTTCACAGTGAGTTCACCCCACAAAATTGATGAAGATTATGGACATGTATCTCCGGGATACATAACTCCAAGCCACGACAGTTACTAATAAAAATCTTACTGCAGAGAAATGTGCAAAATACTTAAAGAATTAACAGCAGTCCTTCATAACCCATGCTGAGACTAGTATTACCCTGACACCAAAACTAGACAAAGATATCACAATAAAAGAAAACTATGAAACAATATGCCTCATGAATATATACATAGAAATCCTGAATAAAATACTTTGGTTTTAACTCCAGCAACATATGTAAAGGATTATACACAATGAACAAGATTGATTCAAGATATGAAAATCAATGTAATGTACCATATTGATAGAATACAGGATAAAAACCACATGATCGGGAAGCGGCTGTGGCTCAATCAGTAGGGCTCCCGTTTACCATATGGGAGGCCCCGGGTTCGGTTCCCAGGGCCTCCTGGTGAAGGCAGGCCCGCCCGCACGGCATGGTTAGCTGACCCAGTGAGCGCAGGCAGCAAGAGGGGGATGAATGAATGAATGAATGAATAAATAAAAAATAAATAAATAAATAAATAAATAAATAAAAACAAAAAACACATGATCATGTCAGTAGATGCAGAAAAAGCATTTGATAAAATCTAATATTCTGTCATGTTAAAAACACTCAAAAGATAGGAATAGAAGGGAACTTCCTAAACCTGATAAAAGACATCTTACAAAAAGCCCTATCATTTGTTTAAATTTTCTCCCTCATTCAGTGTCCCTCTTTATTATACAGTGTCCAGTCCCTGCCTAGTAGCTGCTGGTGACAGAGAATACAAATCTTTTCCCCCAAGAACAGGGATGGACATAGCCAGTTACTGATTACAGCTTTTGATTAGGGAACTTGATTGCTGGGTACCAGGGAAAAGGGTAACCGCTGTTTCAGCCTTGCCCCAGACAAAGGCAGCACCGCTATTGTTTCAACCATCCCTGGTCAGGGGCTGAGGCGGTAGACATTTAAAGACACAGTGCTTCCTCAATGCTGCCAGCGGGGGCTGGAGGTGGGGGCAGTTAGCTGAAGGGCTGCATTGGCTGAGCAGGTCAGGAAAGTTCAGCTTTGGGGAGCCATAGAAGCTTTTGGTGCCCTTCCTGATATCCTCCTTAGGGTACCTTAGAACTGGTCTGTACCCCCTTCGTGTGTCCCTGGCCCTGTTTTGGCTGGGGAAAATCCTCTCTGGGATGACCCTCCTCCCAGAATTTGCCCTCCAGACAAAAGCAGCATGAGACAGCAAAAGGAGTATAAAAAACTATAGAAGCAGACAGTCTGGGACAAAGGCCTGCCAGCTTCGAATACCCGGGAGAAGGAGGTCTGCCTCCTGGGGAAAAAGGGGGACAACAAAGTCCTGTAAACAGGGAAACTCCAAAACAACTAAAAAGCAAAATCCCAGAGCAAGACAGAGGTCCAAAAAGACAGGGAAAACCTGGTACACTGCATTCATCTTGGGCAGACCTTTCTGGTAGGAGGGCTGAAACTCAAGAAAATCTCTGTCTTATCACCAGCTGGTTACAAACCCAAGAAGCAAATCCCAGAGTTAATATTTTCAATTAATTAAATGTACTGTGTGCATCAAAAGAGTACAAAACACATGGGGCACTGTCTCAGTGGGTGGAGACCCACACAATAACTGAGAGAATATTGAATTCCCATCCCAGGAACTTCTGCTACATTCTCTAATAGAGCAGCAGGAATCCCTAAAGTACATGGGCAGTGCCTAGCGAAGGACAGACCATTATGCCAGACCCTTGATATTGATGGTTTTAGAAACCTTGTTCTTGTAAAATTAAAACTTAGCCTAGTATTATATATTGCCTAAGAGTTACCTCCTGAAAGCCTTCTTGTTGCTCAGATGTACTCTCTCTCTAAGCCAAACTCAGTATATAAAAGCACTACCTTTCCCTCCCCACCCCCCGCCCCCAGCATGGGACATAACTCCCAGGGATGAGTTTCCCTGGCACCGAGGGATTATTACCGAGAGCCAACTAGCAATACATTTGGAAAAAGACCTTGACCAAAAGGGGGAACTATTACGTACACGTGAGTTTTTATGGCTAAGAGATTACAAAGTGAGTTGGGAGGTTTCACTTATGGACGTCTCAGGAGGATCTCATTTACTACTCAGTAAAGAGTGCCTCAAACTGTCTCAAAAGAGGGCTCTAGAGACATCTAGATAGTATAGGCAGGGCAGACAATCTCAGGAATTCGGCACCCTATCAGCAGGACTTACTTTGGAATATATGCTCCCCAAGTAATAAGAGTTAGGCTTGTTTATAATTTCCCTACTCATGGAGACTTCAATACACCACTCTCATCAATAGATAGAACATGTACAAAGAAGATCAATAAGGAAACAGAGAACTTGAATAATATAATAAATGAACTAGACCTAACAGAGATATACAGAATATAGCACCTTGAAACAGCAGAATATACATTCTTCTCAAGTGCAAGATAGACCACATGTTGGGCCACAAGTGTCAATAAATTCTTAAAAGATTGAAGTTACTAAAGTATCTTCTCTAACTACAATGAAATGAAGCAGGAAATCAATAACAGGCAGAGAACTGGAAAATCAACAAATACATGGAAGTTAAATAGCACCCACTTAAAGAATCAGTGGGTCAAAGAAGAAATTACTAGGGAAATCGGTAAATATCTTGAGATGAATGAAAATGAGAACACAACATATCAAAACTTACGGGAGGCAGTGCTAAGAGGGAAATTTATAACCCTGTTTGCTTACATTAAAAAAGAAGAAAGAGGTAAAATCAAAGATCTAACGGTACACTTGGAAGAACTAGAAAAAAAACAACAGCAAATTAACCCGAAAACAAGCAGAAGTAAGAAATAACAGATTAGGGCAGAAATAAATGAAATAGATAATAAAAAATCAATAGAGAGCTTTAACAAAACCAAAAATTGGTTGTTTGAAAAGATTTGTCAATCCTTAGCTAGACTGACAAAAAAAGAAGATGCAAATAAAATCAGAAATGGAGAGGGGGCCATTACTATTGACTGCACAGAAATAAAAAGGCTTATAAGAGGATGCCATGAACAGCTGTATCCCAACAAATTAGACAATCTATTTAAAATGGACAAATTCCTGGAAACACACCGACAGCCTATACTGACTTCGGGAAAAAATAAAAGATCTCAACAATTCAGTTACATGTAAAGATATCAGTCATTACAATCCTTCCAACAAAGAAAAGCCCAGGAGCAGATAGCGTCACAAGTGAATTCATCCAAACATTCCGAGAAAAATTAATACCAGTCCTGCTCAAACTCTTCCAAAAAATCGAAGAGGAGGGAACACTACGTAACTCATTCCGTGAGGCCAAGATCACCCTCATACCTAAGCCAGATAAAGGTACTACACTAAAAACTACTGAGTTGTACATTTTAAATGGTGAACTTTATGGTATATGAATTATATCTCAGTTTTCAAAAAGTCAGCCTTGATAGTTGTTTAGGCTGATGGAGATACTAGCCAGACCATTCTGAAGACAGGAAAACTTTGTAAAGGGTTTGGGTTAAAAAAGAAAAAAGTCAGAATCCTTATCATGAGGATTAGAAGTTGAATTGAGTCCTGGAGGAACAGGTAATCCATTTAACTTGCTGTATGGTCCCTATTGGATTTCAGATTTAACCGTTTAAACTCTTCTGAAACAAAGGGATAAAGAACTTTAAAAAGCCTCCAGTATATCCAACTTGGAAACAAAAAGGAACATTTTATGAATTATTCCTTCTATGGCTGAGTTGAAACAGAGCAAAAGGCAAGAGCGACATGGGGGGTGGATTGTGCCATGGAAATGGAAGGATACCATTCTTGAAACATAAAAAAATATTTTTTGCATGTAATACTTCCTCAAATATTTTAAAATAACTACCATGTTTATCTCAAAGGCCAAGTTTCTCAATCAGTATGCTGCTGCAGGAATGGACTACAAATATGGCTGAAATGTTGGTCCCCTTTGGGCAACTGGACAGGGACTGGGCTAGACATCTGCTGCTCCTGGTAGCAACCTCCCTTTACCCTCAGTTTATAGTACAAATGTTTTCATTTTCCATGCATGAAATGAAAATGGCAGGGAAGAAACTGCTCTAAGAGTCATCCCTTTAAGGTTCTGCCCACCGTCTTCATCTGCTGAGCATTCTTCATTGTCATTGCCCTTCTTAAAATGTGTCATTTGCCTTTCAGAGATATGTACAGCAATTCCCAGGTGTATCTAGCTAGGAAACAGAACAAGTTTCATTATAAAGTATTTATATATAGAGAGAATGCATTATCATTAGTTTTATTTTCTCACTACTCATAAATTGTTAAATAATCCAGTCTGAAATTTTGTTAGAGATTGATGGCAAGCTTTATTGAATTATAAATTCCATAAGCAAACTTTTCTTAGTTTAAGAAATCTCTTAACTCTTCTGACATCTCTATAATTATTCATAATTTCTGAAAGATTACGAATAGTGATGCTGAGATAACTTCTGCAGGTTCTTTCAACAACCTGGTATTTTTCTACAGATAAGAAGACATTAAAAGGGTCTTACAGACCCTCATATTATCCTCTGACTTAACTGGGACTTGTAAGCTATGTTTGGAGCAAGAAAATTATAGGAATCTTGGAGAATATAGTATCATGTCAACAGATAACAGAGGAAAGATCAACTTGTACATCTATCCCTTTGTTCTCTGTCTAGGACATCAATTTTCTATGAAATGGGTAGAGTGTGTTTTGCTTTAGATGTCATTTTTTACTTCCATTTTCTTTTAATGGATACTTTATGTGGCTTGTGACCAAATATTATTTTAGATGTGTTTCTTTGCAAGGAAATATATTACTGATATTGACTGGATAGTTTTTCTCTTGACTTAAACATTTCCAGATTGTTGACTTCATTTCCTTAACATATAAAATAGCAATGCTTTATTCATTTTTTTTTTTTTTTTAATGCTTTATTCTTTGAAGGATTCAGTAGCTGTTTTGGTGGTGATAGTGTTTTTAAAGTATTCAAATCACCTTAATGGTTGTGGAATGTAATTTTGTTTTACAGATTGGTTCATGTTTATCATGTCTATAATCTCTCTTGACTCATTTTCAGTTTGGATGTCCATTCTGAATTGGCTCTATGTTTTAGTCATATTCAAGCTTACAGAGTGAATCTCATTTACAAATGAAAAAAAGCAAGGCACATAGATCTTTTCCATTTTTTCCAGTAAATTACTGCTACAGCCCATCAGACACTGACTTGATCTGATTCTCCCCTACTAAGGGTCTACACAACTCAACTTGTAGTTGCCGGGCATATTGCAACATAGTCAGCCTCTCTCCTTTGAGCTGTAGGCTTCTCAGCAACCCATTTGAAATAACTCTTCTTTTTAATATTATTTAAAACTTTTGAGATCATGATTTATAAAATGTTCCTAATACTTTCAGAAGTGATATTATATAATGAAATATTTTATATGCTTTTCATGACCTTTCTTTTGTTATTTTCACTTAAACTTATGATGTGTTCTTGGCCAAAAAGTTTAGGAGGTGTGCAGATATTTTTGTCTTATTTTCCAAGATTTTTCTAGTACACATGATAGTACATTCTTGAAGAATGCCCTTTAAGTATACAAGAATTAGGAACATTTTTACTCACAAGTACTAAAGAGCTGAAAGTTGAAACTTTTTCAGAATACATTTTGAAATTATTCAAAGTGGTGGTGGAAATGATACCTGTGGTTTCATAAAAAGTAAGATATTTTAAGTAGTAATTTTTTTTTTTACTTTAGGGTTTAATGAAGAAATTCATCCGATGTTCTACACGTGTGACTGTGGGAACTATTAAAAAGTTTCTAAGTTTAAAATTAAAACTTCCCAGTTCTTATGAGGTAAGTTTGAAAAATACCTGACCTTGAATATCTTGATAATTCGCATCTGCATTAAAATTCTAACAAAAGAAGAGAAAGTGAACTGAGAATACATTTAAATTAATTTTTGTGAAAACTGGTTATTTTTATATTAAAAAATTAATTTCACAGAATGTAATATTCTATTTATATAAAATATATTTTGTAATTTATCATATCCTGAGTAAAACATACTAATGCATTTCATGTTGTATAATTAGAAGAGATGCTTAAAGAATATACAATAAGTATTCTCAAAATAAATAGCCCTTTTCAGTGGATTCTTTTTTTCCCCCATGCCAACATGCTTTAGGGTGCTGTTTTTTATCTGAGACCCTTGAGATCCATTATTACCAATTCTTTATAGACTGTTTTTTCCACAGTACAAAACATTGCCTTTTATCAAAAGGGATTTCTTATAAAGGACCATGATATTGTTTAGGACTAGCAAAAAACATATTTCCTTTGTGTAAATGGTGCTTACCAGTTTCTTTACAGCAGTTATATTGCTCTGATCACAGCAAAGCTTTTTAATGTATCCAGTGTTTAGAGCATGTTTGTTATCCTAGAGATAAGGCTATATACATATGGGAAACATGGCTACCATTTCTCAGCTGCCCAAATGGTAGTCTTACAACTTTTATTATCTCTCCTACCTCCCTTTTGGGTTTTAGTGGTAGCATCTTGAAAACTAAAGACCAGAATTAGTTTCTTATAAACTAAGGTATCAAAGGCAGCATAGGTTTTCTGGCTTACCAGAAGTTAATAGTAATATCATGAACAGTACTCAGAGGAGAAATAAAATGTGATGGAATTTGAACACAGGCATTAACAAGTATTAAGTCTATATTTTGAGGAAACATCTGATGCTGAACTTATTTTAAAATTGGTCTCAGATGAGCTAACCTATCTGCATTAAAAATTAATTTTTTTTATGGTTTGGCCCTATAGATATAAAACAGTTTCCACAGACATGGGCTTTTATAAAAATAAGAAAAAATTGTGAATGTTAAATATCAAAGCCTTGAAAACTTAGTACAAGTAAAAGATAATAACAATTTATAGATACAGCTACAGTGGAAAATAGAAAATGAAATTGTTTTTATGATTTGATTTTGCGCTTTATTCTCTTCTTACCAAATACTATGTACACTTTTATTTCTTTACTTTTAAGTCTGATTCATTGAGTTACCATTTTCTCGTTTTCAGGAAGTTTTTGATAGAACTAGAACTATTATTCTCATAGAGTCTTACTGCCAGCACATACTGTATTTCTCTATAGAAAAAGATGGAAGGAGGAAGAGACTCAATTCACTGATGGCTTCTTATCCATCCCAGTGCAAAAAACTTTTCCTATGATTTTCATGACTATATATTGGTCTTTCCTTATTTTTCTGCCCAACATGTAGGGGAATGATTTAATGAAACATCTGACAGCTGAAGCTTCTGGAACAGCATTTCTAATTGGGGGCAGGTAGTTTAATTGTTAAATACCATTCCTTAATAATGGCATCCTAAGTAAATCTTCTTATTTCTTTGCTTATGAATTTATTTTATAGGAAAGGAAAAGAAAAGGTAAAACTTGAGTTCTTTTAAGAGTTAAAAAATATCTGAAAAATATTTTGCAGTCCATATGTCACCATAAAGCATCAAAAAAAAATCAGTACAATTCAGCTTTGTATGTCTAATACAATTAGAACTATATTCATTTCTAACTTAGAATTCAAAATTCTGGTCTGTCTAGCCAGACAAAGAATTATTTAAAATCCATTCTTTTCCGCACTCTCCACACTTTAACTCCTATCAGTTTGCTTTTAATAACTAGAGAACTTAAATTTAATTTTATTTATAGGGGTCTCTGATAAAAATTTGTTTAATTATGTTTTGTGGAATTGTGAATCATAGCTGCAGTTCCTGTGGCCTTCTTAAGATTGTTGATGTTGTTTGGTTCCTGAAACTCTAGAACAGAAGTTAGTGTTGATAAGCAAATCCTTTTTTGAAGTTCGATATAAGAGGGTCTTATAAGTATTGTGCAAGTTACCAACCAGGCAAACCAGAGAGGCTGGATAGCCATAGGAGACACAGGCCTGTGGCATAATCCTAACTGTTCTATCAACTTAGTTATAGGTAATTACAGGAAATTCGCATGTATTTCTAAGGCTGCATAAATCACTGCATCTATATTCATTCATTTACCCCCTTTGAATCCAAACTGATGGGAAGAAAGTAACCCATTCAAATATTGGGAAGAACAAAAGATTCTGATAGACAAATTCATAAACCCTAAAGAGCTTTTCTACAGTTTCTTCTCATTCAGTAAGGGACAGTCACAGAAAAATGTTTGAAACCTCTAAGGTTATACGGAGAAATGGACTAAGTGCATTTCAGAATTAGGTGTATGAAACTGAGACATATTTGGAACAAGATAAACAGTGTTTTGTGTTACTTATATCTGAACTGTTAAAAACCATGAGATGGACCTGTGCTTTTAATAAAAACTGTTCAGTGTTCCTTTTTTAAAAAAATATATTTAATTTTTTTAATTAGAGAAGTTGTAGCTTTACAGCAAAAAACGTAAAAAATATGGCATTCCCATTATACCTCCTATTGTTACAATTGATGATAGAATAGTAAAAGTGTACTCTTAACTATAGTCCATTGTTTACAATAGGCATATTTTCCCCCATATACCACTCTATTATTAACACCTTGTTTTAGTGTGGTACATTTGTTATAATTCATGAAAGAACATTTTTATGCTTGTACTACTAACTATAGTCTATAATTTACAATAGGGTTCACTGTGTTATGCAGTCCTCTGTTTTATATCTTTTAATTTTTATTCTAGTAACATACATATGGCCTCAAATTTCTTCTTTTAACCACATTCACATGTGTAATTCAGTGCTGTTAATTACATGCACAATAGTTATAATAAACCTAAATAGAAATTCCAAACAATGTTCTTTTTAAATGATGAATAATACTTCTGTTTTGCTATAACTATTAGAATCTTCTTTGAAATTTGAAAAAAAAAAAAATGTGTGAAACATTATGAATTCAAAATTACTTATGTTAATAGATCTGTAACTGTTCTTTTTCAAGTTGGATGTGCTGTGCAATGGTGAAATTATGGGGAAGGATCATACTATGGAATTCATCTACATGACAAGATGGCGACTAAGAGGCGAAAACGTAAATTATTTTTATATTTACCTATTTGTACATTTAGTTCCCATTCTGTTGCTCAAGTGTAACAATATTACTTAGAAACTAAAAAACAAGTTAGAGTAGGAAATAATCTGTTTCCTCTTCTTATTGTTTTTCCCAGCTACTCCATGAAAATTGGTCCCACATATAAGACCAAGGTCTGTGCTAAATGTCATTTTGTTACACTTAAAGTTAGTTTAAAACCCATCTAGGTATGTTCAGGACTCTATTAACTACAAAACAGAGAAGATGGCACTTACTCATTTTTTAAAACCCAATGAAATATTGGAAATTTTAAGTATATGGGAGGGGGGACTGAGTTCAGCCTTGACCAGTACATTTAATGATTGCTAAGAGTGTTATTTTTTGGTTGTAGTAGAGGGTACAGATAGGGTAGAATCTTTTTTCCAGGTACCTCCTTTACATTGAAAGTAAAGTATAAAATCAGACCTAAGGGTAAGTGAGTTTGCAGTGGTTTCTGATTCCAGTAGAATAAAATCATTGTTTCTTAGGCTGTAGGCAATATGGGGGAAGTGATTGCAAGGAAAAAACTCAAGGGAGAACAAGAGAAGAATTCACCTGTATTTTGAGCTATATATTTGATTAGGATTAATTAGAAGGTCCAACAATATCTTATATGAGTTATAAGTAATATTGATATTATAGTAGTAAGGAATATGGTAGTAATACTACCAGATTTCTGTTCATAATCTGATCACATAAATAAATGTTAATTAAGATTGACTGGAAGGTTGGACTAGATGACCTCATAAAGTCCTTTCAGACATTATGATTTTATAGTGTTTATGGTACAATATATCATACTTTTCAACTCCATGTAATGTTAATTTCTCTATTCTGTAAGCTAGGCTTTATTACATTTGCTCATGAAAATATAAGATAATTATAAAAAAATTAGTACGAGATTAATTTAACCTCACACAATGATAGCTAATTCAGAATTCAAGTATAATGACGGTTGCCATGTTACAGTAGTTCAGAACAAACTTAAGTTGAATGTAAACATCTGTGGAACGGTTATGGAACAAACCTCAAGAAACCAATTTTTGTGCTATTAAATGGGTAGAATATTTGGCTATTTTTCAGAAGAAATGTCTTAATGTAATATGATAAATGAAGCATCTAACTCCTTAAGTCAGAACTTTTTTTTCCTGTTGAGTTCCACTTGGGTAGAGCCTTCTTGTGACACTGAATGCTCTAGAACCTAGTGGAAAGAGCTCAAAACCTGGAAGAAAGAATTACTTGCTAGTCCCAGTCACCAACTAATTGTGTGCCCTTAAACAATTCATTAAACCTCTCTGGGGCTCTTTTTTTTTTTTTTTTTTTAATCTAATTCTCTTTTTGTTTGGTAAATTACTACTTGCTTTTCTGTGACATTTTTGTTTGGTAAATTACTACTTGCTTTTCTGTGACATTTTATACTTTTTAAATGGCTGTACACATCACATTTAATCCTTACAACCAAAGTGTTTTTGGGACCAGATGCAGATTACTGAGATAGTAAATTCTCCCTTAACAGAGCATCTTTGAGGCATGGATGTTGTGATCTTATATATAATATTCATATTGTGATAACCATAATTTAGCTTTCTTTGATAGTTCAATAGGCATTTCAGTATTTTAGTGTTTGAAATCATCATTATGAATAGATTTTCTTTAAGGTTGAAGAGATATAAATGGTCATCCACTATAAGACCTCAACTAGTGCTCACTTGTCCTTCACAAAATCCCTTCCCAAAGGTCTCCCACACTGCCAGTTATTTTAATGTCAAAGCATGGAAGAGCTAATTCATAGAAATTATTATTAATAGTCTATCAGTTAAAATAGTCCTTACTAAGCAATTATGATTCTGATAACATTTCTGAATATTTTAAATTCCTTGTTTAGGGCATGTTTTAATAAAAATTTCAAAAAAAATATCATTCAGGTAGAAATCAAGCAAACAGAAAAATTACTGGAAGTAGATTTACAACAGAGTACGCATATTTTAAGTCTTGATGGATACCAACAAATTGCCTTCTAAAAAAGTTTTAGCAAGTTTTAATTCTACCAGTAATGTTTGGGAGTGCCCATATTCTGACATTCTCATGAACACTGCATATTATCAATTTTTTATTTCTTCTGTGAATTTCCTTTCATATCCATTTCCTTTTCTATTCATTGCAATCTTTGTCTTTTTCTTATTGTATTCTGGATATTAATCCTTTGTTACATATGTTGCAGCTATTTTCGCCCAGTTGTGTCTTGTTTCCTAGTTATGCCTCAGTTTCTTGATCCTTATAATTTGGGTAACATACCTATCTTTAAAATTTTTAGAAAGAATTAAGTACTTAGAATAAAGTGCTTAGCAGGGGATCTGACATAACAACTATTAGTTATTTTTATTAATAGCTTTATGTATGTTAGCCATTATTATTATTATTATTGTAAAAAATTCTCTCCCTCTACACTTAGTTCCATCCCTGAGAACTTCCTGTTGATATCTCTTTCTAGTCAGCCTTAGCTTTTATCTTGGACCATGTCCTTCCCACTCACATTTTCTTGGGGGTATGTTGAATACCCACTCTCAGTATAGCCTCACTTTCCCAGACGATTCTGTTTGGTTTTCCCTTTACCCACAACCTCTGCCATATCAATGCCACTTGTAGTTTGCATTGTTGAGTTCTGAGAGGTTCAGTGTAATGAATTTATCAAGTCTCTTAAGTGCCTAGGGCATTCCAGAAAACTGAAAACAGAACTAGTGAAAACGAAATAGAAGTAGTATATTTATTCTGACAATGAAGACTTGAAAATAGACCATGTGCTAGGGATTACTTGTTAGTTCAGCTCAAAAGCCTTTACTTTGACAAAACTTTATACCATACTGCCTGGAATTTCTAAGATCTTTTTACTTTAATCATGAAGGCAAGGTTTATAACTATTACAGGTGTCCTGGTCTATGCCTACCAGTGAATAGAGAATGAAGTCCTCAGATTTGGGAAGTGATTAACTCTGATGAAGGTAACCATTAAAGAACTCACTGATTATCTCTTTCTGTATGCAAAGTGATTCTCCAATAGAATGAAATAGTTTTAAAAATAAAAATGGATACAGTTATGTAATAGTCCTTCATTAAATACAAACCAAAAAATTCTGTCAAAAAAGTTTGTGGTAACAAAAAAAAAAAAAGAGAGAGAAATGCTGAAAATATAGTTCCCTCTGAGAAATTCATAGAGCTTTTTAAAGATACTAAGAAGTTCTACAGAATAGAAGACCCATAAACTTTATTGAATCTGGCATTTCCCTAAACTTACTTCATTGTGAAACCTCCATATTTAAAAAATATAACTCATTTTGATAAACACAGCCATATTTTGAGTCTTAGAGATGGAAGGTATTACAGCACAAGACTTAATCCACTCTTCTTTAATCAGACAAGGTACAGTTCTTTATTTTACAAATACGTGGGATTAAATTACTCAGGATCATTCAGATAGTTGAACTCTTAATCATAACATAAAAACCTGCTTTTTGTTTTGTTTTAATTCCTGGCCATGCATATCTGATTTACATCTTGGCCTCTCCTACTTCTTATTAGATATTCAACTCTATTTCAAGAAACTAACATAAATGCCTACCCTAATCCTCTACAAATATTGTTCTTCAGACCCCCAAAAAGGGTATATATTGAATGTCCCTCACCTCCAAAACAAATACTGTCTTTCTTAAAGTCAAAGATAATATAAAGCACAAAGTATACATATATGGTACATTGTATCTAGTATAAAGCAAGCTACTGGTAATAGAGATAGGTAGGTAGGTAGGAGGATAAGTAGAAAGGAAGGAGCGAGCAGAAGAAGGAAAGAGAAGGGAAAAGAGAAAGAACTGTGAATTAATAGTCATGGGGAGAAAAGACCCAGTATATAATTGATATTGAGTACTTACTATCAGTTACTCTCTAGATGTAATACATTTCATCATTTACACAGCTTTTAAAAGTATTTATTTTCCATAAAAGAGGTGAAAGAAGAGATTCTTTAGTCCTTCTATTGGATAATTCACTTCTACCCCTAACTTAAAGTATCAAATGTCAGGATTTTTTAAACTGTCTTAAAAGTCCCATTTTTCATAAACCATTTAAAAATTTCTTTTTAAGTCACTTTTAACATCCTCTTTTAAAAGTTGCTTTACGAAGCTAAATTGAGAGTGTGAGAACTATTATGTGTCTTGAAATATGTTAAATCCTAGAAGTATAATTTATTTACGTAGTTCATCATATATACTCTCCTTTTAGGAGTAAATATTTTAGTAAATCTAATATTATGTCTTGGGGTTGGGAGAAAAACGTGGTAACATGGGGCCATCATCACTGTAGAGCTATATTCCCTGACAGACAACCTCAGCTAAGTGATCCTTCTATAAAGTCTACTACCACATCTGCTCTCCAGAACTTACTGAGATTTTTACCCTGCTCCCTCTTTTGCCTAGCAAAGTTTTGGAGCAAGAAAACATAGTTTCTCCTCACAAATATGCTTAGTAATCCTGTCTAAGACACAGTTATTTTAACTGTGCATTTCTTCACAGCTAGCACCATGCACATGCATGCAAAATTAGCAATATAACTCAGTTGTGTTAAAACTAGTTGAGCAAGATCAGACGATAGAAAGATTGGCTTTCTTTGATTCCTCCAAATCTGAGGTCAGTAGCAGGTTGTGACAGGATTTGAAGCGGTTTTTGTTTTTTTGTTTGTTTTTTTTTTTCCTCCAGAAAAATATAGATTCATTTAGAAAGATTTTTGAAATGAAAATTTATGGCAAATGAATTAACCAGAAGTTACAGGGGAAGGCTTCTGAAGGATATCAGTGCTGGTCATGTCTTAGAGCACATCAGTGAGCCCCGTATAGACTAACTCCTAGGAAAAAACTGCTAAAATCTTCGAGAAATAGAAAATTTCTAAAATTCTACTTAAACTGCCGCAAATATATTGTTTTAATCATTGTTTATTTAAATAATCTTTAAAAGTTTATCTTTTAAAAAACTAATCTGGGATGTTAGATTTATCTTTGTTAATTTGCACCTCTGACTTTTTTTATGTATTTCTTTTTTTTCCAGTTTGAAGTGGTGTGCAAAGTCGAATTCATACATGCATAAATTTAAAATATACATTTTATGTTTTGTAGTCCCACAACAATTAAAGCGATATTTAAGTGTGTAGCATAATTTTGAAAATCAAGATTTGGAAGTGATTTTTTTTTTTTTTATGTGAGTGGTTAAACTGTTAAAAAGTAGTGAGGTTACAAATGAATCTGCTCAATAGTTTTTAAAATATGTTCACTCATTGATTTATTCATAAAGTGTTAATTGAGTGGCTGCTGTGTGCCTGTTCTGGAACTTAATCTGTTAAACCACAACTATGGTACAGACATAACATACTTATGATTTAATACTATTAAAATAGTATATAGATATAATAGATATAATGTATAAAATAGTATATAGATATAATAGAGACTAAAAATCTAATCTGAGCAACTTAATGAACATAACTGAAAACGGAAAATGGATCCCTTGAAAGTTAAGCAGAGCTCCATGCCACTCTCAGAGCTCTGAGTTCCTTGAACAGTGTTACCCTCAGGGGATAGTTGAAGAGGAAATCTAGGTGAGACCGGATCACAGGAAACAATTGAAGAAAGAGGGTGCCCTTGTGAGATCTTTGCCAGGCATTAGTATTTGGAGAGGAAATGGAAAGGATAGACCACCATTTTGGTAAATATTTGCAGGCTATTAAACAAAACTCATATTTACTTCAAGCTAAATTTTACCAATCACTAAGTTATTAAAATCTGTTTTTTTTTAAACAGCTACCATATTCTTGAAAAGTGTTTACTTAAAATGAATCATGTTGACTCTTATGTTTGACATTAAAATATTTTAAATTATCACTTTTAAATATGTATCCAGTTGTGGATGCCTCTTATCTGATGAGTTCATCTCCTTCGCAGTTTCGGTGTCTGAACTGCTCAGCTTCGCAAGTCTGCTGTCAGGATGGCCCTTTGTATCAGGTAAGAGGCACTCACGACTGTACATATGACCATAGTAATGTCACTATGGTGATTGCTTTCATTCCAAACTTAAGTTTCTAAGACATGTAACTTTGTAAAATTAACATTTATTTGAGCTATAAAACGTGATCTTTTCAACTTATATCCCAAAAGGTTCCTATTATTTTAGTTCTTCTTAATTATTGGTTTGATTTTACTGAAGTGAAAATGAAATTACAAATATAAAGGCCATTGTTTGAGTCAGGAAGTTTTAATAATCACTAATTTCAGCCCTTAGATAATCTCTGCCCTTTGTTGGATTGGGATGTTACTGCCTTTGTGTTAGTGTTATTTATTTATTTTTAATTATCCATTCACCCACAAGTGACAGATACAATACCAGATTAGATGAATCTTAGTAACAGCAACAGCTAATGGTCATTGTGAGCTTGCTTACCGGGCCCCCTACCCTTAGTATTTTACTTGTATTACTAAGAAATGAAATCATAGTGAACTAATTTAATGCACTGAGAAAATTTAAACATAGATCTGAGGAAAGTTGATCTAATTCAATATATTTTAAAAATTTGGAAAACGGAAGAGACTAAGTATAGTATAGTAAGAATTACTGTTGGATGCAAAGATGATCCATGATCAACCTTAATCCCATGGAATAATCATAGCATTTCTTTAAAATCTTAGTTGTCCCTTTATCCCAGAAATTAAAGTATTCCTTCTCTGTATTTCCTTGGAGACAAGCAAGAAGAATTGTAATTATGTAGTAAATTTAGCTTGCAAACTCACTTCTTGTGTTGAAGTTTTAAGGTTTTTATTTTGAGATAGGGACAAATGAATATATGTTAAATTTTTTAAAAAGAACCAACCCAAATAACTAATCAAAAGTATTTAATTAGCAGTTTAGCTACAATTTCTCTCAGTATTTTTGTCAGCATTTTGATATGGAAATCCTCATGCCTTTATTACAATATGTGCTTTAATATGCACCAAGTCCTGTTTGTTTGGATTTTGTTGTTTGTTTGTTTTGTTTTTTCCCAGAAAATCGAGTAATTGGATTAAATATCTGTAAAGGCCAAGAGAACATCATTTAAGGGGAAAAAAATCATACTTCTCCTTACATTATGCAGTTAAGAGTTAGGGGAAAGTAAATAATTTAACTGAACTGGTGAGATTTGTAGATATCTGAAGTTTATACATGTTTTGGCTGATTTAGCTCCATACGTAGCTGATATGGGGATGATGAACTACAGTGATACCCTTGTCATGAAGCTGTACGTAATACATGGATTTTTGCTTTACCCTTGACATTGGTGGCTATTTATTTCCTTTGAAATAATGATACTCTTAAACCCTTATTATGGATTATAATCCTGTAAGAAAATTGAATTTATAGTTAATAGGATGCACCTATTAAAGTCAGTTAGAAAATTCCAGGAAAAAAGAATTACTTTCTATTATAAATATATTATATATAGGTTTATACTATTAAATTTTTTAATTTTGTGAAAATTTCTTTAAATGGACAGTTTTTTAGGAAAATATCATTGAGCCAAAATTGACCCAGGAAAAAAGAAAACTTACATAAAAGACATAGAAAAAAATATTAAAGAGTTACTTCCTCAAAGGATGCCTACATAGTTTTATGATCACATTCTGTGAATTTTTTAAGGAATAGATTTTCTCATGCTATATAAATTGTTTTAAATCATTGAAAAAATGAAATTCCTACAAAGCGCTTTACAAAGTTAATGTAATCATGATAGCAAAACCTGACAGAGAACCCCCAATTAGAAAACTTGGTATTAAATCTCATTTTGAATAAATACATGGATGATAAAGTACTAGCAAATTGATTCTAGAAATATACTAAAAGAATAATAAACCAAGACAAAAATAGGATTTTATCAGAAATGCAAGAATGGCTTAACAATGAGGGGTTGATATATACTATAAGTATATATTTTATATACACACACACTGTCAAATAAAAGTCATCAGAAGATTCTGAAAAGACATTTGATGGAAAATTCAATGCTAAATCTTAATTTTTCCTATCCACTTTTTAAAGATTTTTAAAACAAAAATACGAAAATAATACAAAGGAATATCTTTTACTGTTTTCTAGATTCACCAGTTAAAATTTTGCCACATTTTCTGCCCTGTTTTTCCCTTCTTTCCTTCATCCTTTCCGTTTAGCTTATTAATCTCTCTATATATTTATTGTTTTTTTTGTGTAACCATTTGAAAGTAAATTCCAGATATCAGGGCAGTTGACCATAAATTATTTGAGCATATATTTCTCAAGAACAAAGGTCTTCTTACATATAACCAAAATACCATTTCATGCACAAGAAATATAAATAGTATATTAAATATTATAAAGATGTCAGTACTTCTCAAAGTTAAATTATGAGGTTTAATGCAATTCCAAACAAACTTGTAACAGATTCTTGTTTAACTTGACAAAAGCAGTCATTCTGAAGTTCGTCAGGAAACATAAACAGGTGCAGTTACATTTTTAAAGTGAATAAAGAGGGGACGCTTGTTCTGTCTCATAGTAAAATGTATTTTAAAGCTCAAGTAATTAACATAGGGTACTAACTTAAACATAGACATGTGACTAAAAAGAATAGCTCAGGAACAGACATTTATGTATACATTTATGTATGAGAATATAAAGATAACATTTCAAATTAGTGAAGAAAAGATTCATTTAACAACTATCTGTTGCACACTTACTGTGTCCTGGCACTCTTCTAGGCCCTGGGAATTTAGAAATAAAATGAACAAAAATCCCTTCCTCATGGAACTTACACTCTAGAGAAGGTAGCAGACAAAAAATAAGTAAACTTTATAATACGTTAGAAGAAAAAATAAAAGCAGAGAAATAGAATATTTTAGACCAGATAGCCAAGGGAAGACCTCTTTGAGATGGTGGTTGTTGATCAAAAGAAAATGAGAAAAATAATTGTGAATATCTAGAGTGAAACACGCCATTTCAAGGGGACATGGTACAAAGGCCCTGAGGAGCAATTATGTCTGTGTTTGAGAATTGCAAGGAAGCCAGTGGAGCTGGAGCAGAGACAGTTGTGAAGAGGGTAGTCAGTAGTAGTTGAAGAATTAAATGTTGGGGCAGAGTGCAAATCATATTAGGCTTGTTGGCAGTTAAGTGTACTAAGACTGTGGAGAGAGAAGTGTACTTCACATTATACACAGTATAAATTTCCAGTGGATTAAAGTGGCAAATATTAAGAATGATGCCATGAAAGATCTAGAAGAAAATATACTTGAATATCTAATCTCAGTGAAGGGGTTGGCCTTTCTCATTGTACCTGTAAAGGAAGAAAAAACTAAAAGACAAATTGAGTTGACTGTTTAATATTGAAAAGTACATGACAGAAATACCATAACTAAGGAAATATTTGCAATATATGACAGAGAAGGGTTTAATGTCATTAGTACATAAAGAATTCATACAAATCTATAAGTAAAAGTCCAACTTTGCATAGAAAAACGAGCAAAGGGCACAATCAGGCAGGTCACAAAAGAAGGAAACAAAGTTGACTAATAAGCATATAAAAATTATTAACTTCACTAGAAGTCAAAGAAATTTTTAAAAATACTATTTTATGCTTATTACATTGCCAAATTAAAAGGGAAAAAGATAGTACACATTGTTGAGAAATATTTGTAGGAATGGGCATTCATAGTATTCATAATTCTTTTGGAAATATAAAAATGAAACAACTTTCATGAAGACCTTTATGACATATTTATCAAAAAGCCTTTTAAGATGCATATACTGTTTGAACCAGCAGTTCTACTTCTAGAAACCTGTCATTGGGCCAAGATTAATTTATAAAAGCAAAAAAATTGGAATAAACTCAAATATATAGCAAAAGGAAATTTGTTGATAACTTATGGTTCATTTCTATACAGCATAATATGCAGCCATTAAAAATGATCATGGTGAACCTTATATAATGGTGTGGGAATATGTTTATGAAAGTTTTAATTGGACAAAATCATTTACCAAACAATATGTATAGTATAATTCCAGTTTTGAAAAAATATATGTAGATAAAAAGACTAGAAGGATATACACTAAAATGATTAAGGTGGTTATCTTTGGAATGTTGAGATTTAAATGATTTTTCTTTCTTGGTGCTTTTCAATATTTTCCAAGTCTACAGTAAAAATAGGTTACTTTTATGATAAATAATTTACAATAGTTTTGTTATTTTCTAAAGTCACACTTGAAATATATACTTTGGAAGTATCTATTCTTTTTTTTAGTTACACAGTGAGTCTGAGCGCAATGAAATGTAGGTCACATGCAGTACAGTTACAAGATGTGGTGAGGTGCCATTTCACTTCAGAAAACAAACACACAAATAAAACTTAAAGTGTATCATAATATTGAGTATTATAATAAATTTCAATAAAATCATTAAACTTCATATGTTGTCATAGAACAAACACAAATTGGTTACTTGGGAGGTGAAGGGGGAGGGGGAATATTTTTCAGCCAAAAACAGAAAATTCCAACATATCTGGTAAACACCAACCAAGCTATTTTATTTTCTTCTCTCCCTTTGTCCCTAGTAGAATTGGTGATGGAAATTTATATATACTATGAAGGTGTTCTAAAACAAGTGGCTTAGTTATTTTCACAGAATTGAGCAGATTTAACAGAGTCAGCAATGGAAAACAAAACTAGATTATTGTAATGAAGGACAAGCTGGGGATTGGGATGGGGTAGAATGGGAATTATTAAAGTTAAGATGGGATGTCTATGTTAGTGTTCTCCAAATCTGGCTGAACTTCAGAAACACCCAGGGAGCTTTGTAGGAAATGCGGATTTCTGTGTCCCACTCACAGATAATTTGATTCAGAGGGAACAGAATAAAGTTTAAAATAAAAACAAAAAAATGAAAATCAAAATAGTTTGGCATCATGGAAGCCCCAAGAGACTATCCAAGACTGACTGACTTAATCCAGCCCTTAGAAAGCTAGTAGTGCCTGCCTTACTCCTACAGTTGGGAACAAGATGTAGAGCATTCTTTGCTACCTGTGAGTCCCACCCTGAGCTGAGTGGTAAGACACTCCAGCATTGAGTCGTCTTGGTGTGTAACATGGCTGTGTAAGTACCAAAATGGTTATTTTCAGGATTGTAGAATTTTAGTCTATCCTTTTCATCTATATGAAAGAATATACAGTTCTCTGTATTTTTCTTATTTCTTTGTTGGTTTTTTTGTTTGTCAGTTTTTTGCGTTCACCACAAAGATGAAGGGGTACACATTAATCAGCACTATTTCAGGTCCTTTCTTATGGGTAAAAGTAGTGCCTCAAAATTTCATTTTGAAAAGGGGTATCTGCAGCTTTAAGAGAAGGAAAACCATTGGTTTTCCAGACCTTGTCTGGTTTAGTGATGTCTTGGTCTATGATATGTGCAGTAGAGGGTAACCATGAAAGCCCAGGCAGCAGTGTGGCATATGCCTTTTATCCAGCAGGAAGCTGGCTCCTCTTTATTACTATATGGTGATCAGACAGATGATACTTTTTTTTATATTGTTAAGGATAATATAAATCCTTTAGTTATATTACATAATAGTCAATATCAAACAACTGTTAAGGGATATTACCTAAATGTCTCATGTAACAATGAGCTACTTGTTTTTCAACATTTTTAAAAGGACCGTTAAAATAATTTTTAAATGCTAAAAATAAGTGTCAAACTTGTGGGGGGTGGGGAAAGAAACGTGATTTTTGGAAACTACTTCAGTTTCCTGGTTGATAACAGGAGATTTCGTTGATAATTTGTTACTCAGTTGGCTCTCACCAGCAGCAACTCTGGTGGAATCCAGTCTATGGACATGTCTTACTTGACCTAGACAGTGTTAATAGTTGAATGCCCTTAAGCTGGGCCTGTAGTTTTCAGTACTCCACAGGCCCTGCCTCTCTCTAAGTATTGCACTAAAAGAATTAAAGAACTCAGATATGAGACCAGGATGACATCTGCAAGCCTTTGAGTTTAACCTGTGCCACATATTATGGAAAATTTGACCGATTCTAGAATCGGCAGTCTCTCCCCAAAAAAGTTTTAATGGTAAGTACAATCTTAACTGTCATAATCACTAGTACCAGGAAATATTGTAAATTATAACCCCAAATTTTAAAAATCTTTTTATATGAACTATCTATAATGTTTTTGGTATCAACACAGTCTTATTTGTCATCTGTTTTTATTTTATAGTCATACCCCATGGTATTGCAGTATCGACCAAGAATTGATTTCGGTTAGACCAAGGGGTCTAGATCCCACTGAGATGAATCCTGCACTATTTGTTTACTCATCAACAGATTGCACAATGAACGGTGTGTTGACTAGAGGGACACAACCGGTTTTCAGCATGCAAATAAGGCCACTGTCTGTCTCTAAATTGTCAGTTGCATCTATGTTGTTTCTATTAAGAACAAACCAAGTGCCATTCTGCTACTGACCTGTCTGCATTTGTGCTGTCTCACAGTGTACAAGTCATAGTTGAAATCAGTTAGGTATGCAGCCACGATTCCGCCTTCTGAATATTTTGCTTGCCTGTTCCAAGATTGTTCTGATGTTTGATTACACTAGTAAAATGGCTCAATCTTTGTGGTGTTGTGGTTTTCACATACTTAACTATTTTATCAATTCTTGTTTAAATAGAGTACTGTACAAGAAATTAATAACTATACCTTGAAATTATTTTGTATGGAAAATATATTTAGAAAAGTGGTTTTTAAGCCACCGTCTTGTTCTTGGTAAGCTTTTTGTGTACAAAATAGTTCACTCTTGGGTGTGCTGCTCCTTTTGCTAAGAATTCCAATTATTCTTTAACATTAGAGCACATCATAATTATAGACATTTTAAATCATCTGTCTGTGTAGTCTACCAATTGCACAAGGAAGGCCTGTTAGCCCTCCGGCTTGAAAATGTATGTGACAATTTGGAGAACTGAAGTGAGATCACAACCGTTCAAAAGGTTGGCAGCTGATCATATTTACTACTAATAAAATTAATGTGTAAGAAAGATTATTCTTTCATAATGCCTTATGACAAGCGGGTGCTGCTTCATGAAACTTCATTATATAACCCATTTTATGTATGTATCATTATGTTCTCATTTAATGGGTACATTATTTTTCTTTTTAAGTTGGCCTTAGGTGTGTGTCATTGTGGCATGAAGAGAGGGTTATGATGATGTTAAGTATTAGGATTTTTAGAGCAGGTAACGTTAGCTATTTTATGGATTTCAAAAGTCTCAAAGCAGTTGAAGATTAAAACTGTTAACTGTCACATTTCCAAACCACAAACTCAAAATTGAGTAAATACGTTATAGTAGATGAATATACTAACCAAAAGTAATGGTTTGAGGGCATTTCATTTTTAGGTCCTGTGGTAATCAGGGGGAAGGGGATTATTGTTGTCTTACATGAATTCATTGAGATCAGAGCTGTAATAATGTCCTTGATTTTGCCGTTTTGTTGTCTTCCATTCATTTTGAGATTAGTGTGCAAGGTAGAGAAAGTCTTGTTACCTTAAATGATATAAAGAACTTTATTCTAAACCTTTTAAAATTTGCAACTATTTTCAGAAAACATCTTTGGAAATTGTTTTATTAGTTGCTTTGAAACAAACAAGTTAACCTCTGAAACAGAAAATAATCTTGAGAGTTAGGAAGAATATATGTTATAGAAATCTGACATGAGCACAATCTGTGTGTTACATAGTTAGTTTTTTGTTTTTTGTTTTTAACTTTGTACACAGTAGATATGCTACATTTTCCAGTAAAATGTATCACAAAATAATGCCTTCTGAATCTCAAAATGCTTCTTAGAAATAAAACATTGTGCAACTCTCAGAAACACAAAATAGAGCTAAATCTTGATGCATTTCACATTGTAAAAGGCCAAAACTTCATAATTATCTTTTCATATCTGTTTTTCAACACAAAATGTCTATGGTAAAATTTTCTGTTGTTCTGACTTTTGTGGAAAAGGTTATGGCAATGCTTTCTTAACGTCATTTTAGTGAGATTGTATTTGTTCTTGGAAGGGCTCACAAGCACAATTTAAAAGGCAGATTTTCTTTAATTGGTTATTAGAACAGACCTTCGCTCTCAACCAAAAACTGAGTTTACTACCTAACTGTGGAAATCATTTTGAAATATTGTGAAATCCAGTTCCATGCCATCTCTAAGAAATTAGAAAATTTATTATAAATTTGTCACATCTAGGTCAGTGATTAAAATGGTGTTTTACATATGAAAGTTAATTTTAATTAATTTAACATGAATGAGCAAATTTTTAAAACCATAAATGAGACTTAGATGTTTTTGAATTCCCAGCCAAAAACTTACGGCCTTAAATGAGTTTTATATACTTAATTTCTTGAAATTTAGCTTGTTGCCTGATCCTATTTAGTTTCAATATTTTGCAAGGAAATATATAGGAAGCAATTATGGAATTGGGAACAGTTTTATTTAAAATTCCTTTATTTATTGCTAATGTGTTAATATTTTTATTGAAATACAATAGAATATGTGCCAAAACACAGGGAAACCATACATAAAGAAGAGCATTAGTTGTCATTTTGGGAAACAGTCCTGAGTAATTCAGTATTACCATGAGAACTACAGAACTGCTTCATCTGACCTCTTTTGGTATATTCAACTATGACTTTCCAAGTATGGACTGCTTTCATGTCTATTTATACTCTAAATCTCCAGTAGTTAATTAGCTCCTAAGTCAGGTTTTGGGATTTGCAAGAAACCAGGTATAGAAAAATTGTATTCAGACAACTTTTATGGTTTGCTTTATAAATTTAGGGTGCTAATAAAACAAACTTTATCAATAAACTATAAGAATAATCATCAGAGTCTATAAAATCAGAGAATAAATAAAACTAAATTACATTTTTCTTTAACCTATTGTTTCTTAAGCAATAAACTGAAAGAACTTGACTCTGTAAAAAATTTTATAATCCGTTTTTATCTGACTTAGAAATCATAGCTATAAAAGGGTCAAGGAACCTTGGATATAAATACATCACTTTAATTGAAATAATCACATCAGTTAATAGGAAAACCAGAATATGGCCTTTTCTGTAGAATTTAACAAGAAGCTTTTAGGAAGTATGAAAAATAAACTGAAAGTCTTACTGATGATGTAATATTCAGTCATTCAGTCTGGAGTGCAGGTAACTTGGGTAATGTTTTTTAACTACTTTTAAAAAACTGTATTTTTTCGCTCTTCATTGAAAATCTATCCCATACTAATATTCCATATTTTATAACTAATGATTATGCTCAACTATATACATTAAAATCTAAATTTAAACTGATTCTTTAAGAAAAAGCTAGGTGTGTTAAATATTGTGAAATGTTTAGCTTTATTAAAAATATTTAAGAGAAAGTGCCTCATTGCTAAAGTGCATTTCTATTTTACTGCATAAATTTTCAGTTTTCTGTCTCAATCTTTTATGTATGGTTTCATATCTGGATAGGCACTCATAAGTTACAGTAATCTCATTTTGAAAGGCGTACATAAGTAAACAGATATGACCAAAGATATTTTACTGTTCATTAATAACCATATTGGAAAAACAGTTTTAACTGTTTGGAGGTTGGAAATTTTTAGATTGCAGTTTAATTCTATATAGTTAGGCAATAACCTTGATTGATTGCTAAAATATTCACCAAACAAAGGCTTTAACTGAATTTTCTTGGTGAGAGTCAAATGCAGGTTTTCTTGCAATATTCAGAGCATACTTCCTTTCAAATATGGTCACTGTATTTCAGCACCATGTGACAGATATTAGGAAACGCTAAGATGAGAAAGAAACTAACAACTCCCTTCTAGATGATAAACAGAAGAAATTTATACTTTGAAAAGAAAATTTAAATTGAGATTTTAAAGTTTAATTAGAGAAGTCTTTTATTCCATGGAGGCAGCATAAAGTAAAATAATATTCGTTTAATCCTTGAGTTCTTAGTGATATGAAAAATTTTATTAAAGAAAAACTTTGGTAAAAGTTTTGACATGCTCACTTTTATAGAAAATAGTACATTCTATTGGACGTACACAAATAAGTGTTTTTTGTGTATTCAAAAGCAAAATTTTCATAAGGGCCAGGATTTTGTGTTTTTTTTCCCTTAAAAAGCAACTCTTTGTTTCATTTCTCAGAAATTGCTTTATTGTTAAAAATTTAGCCATAAAGCCAAATAGCCAAATTTGGCAAAATGATTTGTAGAACAAGAACACATACATTAAGAAGGAGTTGCATGCTCATCCTTATACCATTCTCCTTGGAAGTCCAGGCTGTGGGCCACCTTGAAAGTAGAACTCATTTACGAAGTCTTTGCGCTAGTTCCCTAGACAAACCTTCTTGGATAAGATAAAAATAAGGATGTACACCTTTTGAGATATATATCCTTAAAGTTTGAGGAGCTATTAGGAGCATAACAATGTCTGCTAGATCTGGTTTATAAAATATGGAAAAATACTGAATACTCTGTAGATTCAGAGAACCTTTCAAAGCACAAAATAACTATTTCTGGATTTACTTGGTATACTTTGTTCAGTAGAAAACAGCATATTAAAAGTTTATTAAAATGTACTTACATATACGTTACAGGGTTTTTATAGTTTTGTTTTTCTTAAAGCAATGACATTTTCCCCAGTAATTTAAAAATGATTCTCTTCCTGGTGTAATGTAGTTTTCACAAATAGCCTGTTTACTTGCTGAACTTAGTATATTTTTAAATAGACTATTAAAACAATTGAGCACTTCCTTTTCAGAAAGTTAAATTAAAATTAATTTTATTTTAAATACTCATTAAAATGTGTGCTTGTTATGCCCCTTTTTCTAGGATTCAAAACTGAGACTGATTTTTCAGAAAATGCTTTTTCATTAAATCTATCTTTAAATCTAGAATCAAGTGAAAACAGATGTTGTTAAATACTAGGTCTGTCTAGTTTTCTTCCATTATATAGAGCTTCATGGAGTAAGAAACTAGTATAGATGAAGATGAAATATTTCTGGGTAGTATAGAGATAGTGAACAGATTAAATTATTTATTCACACATGTCACTTCAGTCCACTGAAGCGCAGGAGTTCTACACATTAAAAATGCAATGGGATCAGCCTAAAATTTTGGGGGTCGGTTTTCTTTTGTATTTTTTAGAATGGGGGTGGGGGCCTAAGTGTCCTTATGAAGCTGTGGTCCAAGACAAGAACTTGTGGGGGGAGTACCAGTGTTCTACTGCTTTCCTGCATCTGGTCAACACAACAGCGATCGTCAGTTTTTAATATAGTAGCCCTCAAAATACAACTATCATAGAATATATTGTAAAGTTATGTTGCTAATTTTCTTTTAAAATATAAAATATTTTAAGCTTTTTGTCAAAAGTGGTAACATCTTAATACAGATAAAACCTTTTTGTGGTTGTAAGATTTAGCTTATAAATCATTCAAATTGAAGTGAAAGAATTACCAGGTCATTGTTAATGACTTTGTCTATTAAGAATATATGTATTTTTGTAAAGGAAAAGCACTTGTAGATATTTAATCAGTATAAGATGTGTGTCTGTTTTGCAGAAATAAAATGCTGCTTAGAGATGCTTTTTAAATATTTTTAGTTTTTGTGCTCAAATGTATTTTCTGTTGATCTATGGAATGTTCTGTATAAAGCTGTATGGTTGTACTATTGGGTTAGATGCATTTTTTTCCCTAAATCTGGACTTAGCCAAGTATATTTGACCATGTTAAAAAAATAGAACTTTGTTATTAAAAATTTGATTGAATAATTTATTGTGGTTTGTCATCTTTAATATTAGTGGTTGTAGATTGTAACCTCCATTCAAAATGTCTCTTTTATGACCTATTCCTATAGAAAATTTTATTGAAATTTATTGAATATTTTAGATGACAAATATTTTCTGAAGGCTCTTTAGCTGTTTAGTTTTAAGATGGCAGTCTGCCCTCAAATAATACTTAAGGTGTGTACACACACACACACACACAGACTTTAGAAGAAATTTCTTATTAGATTAACCAAATCCAAAGAATCTTTGGAAAGTAATTGGGAATCAAAGAAAAGTCCAAGTAGATTGAAAGAAAAATGGCTTCTTTCAGCCAAATAGATAATTAAGCTTTGTTTTATTAAAACCTTCTATATACGCTGGCCTCAGAATTCCAGATTGGTTAAAAACAAGACTAATCCCCAGGAAGGGTGCGGCAACTCCTACCTCTGCCCCATTGTTACTTTTGGTACCTAAAGCGTTGTCCTTTCCCAGTGATACCATGGAGCTGTCTAGAAATCCAAATTGTTCAGTGAGCTATGAAAAGCAGTTTTTCTTCTAAGCAGGATTTGGCTCCTTCCATCTTTTAGCTTTGCCCCCTTCACAGTTGCTGCAGAATTGGAAAGAACATTAAGGATTGTACATGGGAAATGCTTAAAAATATAGCACGTGTTACCTTCCACACATGTCATTGGTCAGAACTGCCAGGTAGGGAGGAATATTACACTCCAGCTGGGCCTGAGAAGCTGGGGAGCCAGCCTCTGCTTTTTATGTAGCCAGAAAATTTGCTGGAAGCCATATAGAGTACTGCTTGATACCCAAACCCCTGCCATGGGATTTGGGGTGCAAGGATTGCCACCTTAACAGTCTAATGGAGAATCATACCCAGAAAGGAGAAATAGGCAGCAAACCATCACCACCAGCTCCCATCAGTCAAAGCCCTGCTCATCCTTAAAAAGCCCTGCTTATTCAACAAAGCCCGTCACCTTAAGCAGGTTTATCCAAACGTTCTCCTCCTAGAATACTTGGCACTTATATCACAACCACAGTAATTGATGTATGTTTGTCCTCCCAATAGATTATGAGCTTTGAGAGGGATATTGACTTAGTCTTGTGGTATCTCTGCCTTCACACACATTTGCATTGTACCTGACACAGGTAGAATTGTAGTGAAAGAACCCAGATTTCAGAAAGCCATTGAGGGATGCTGATGAAGATCTGTAGTTTCCCAACTGTCTCCTTTCCCTGCAATGACCTTCAGAACTTTTATATGGTATTTGAAGGGTACAAAATGCCAGTGGGCATTTCTCCACTTAAAAAACGGACACCCTCTTCCTGTTAACTGAAATTTCAATACTAAAGAATCATTCCTTTGGGTTGATGATATCCTCTCCTACAGAGTAGGCCCTCAGAAAGGCTGTGAGCCAGCAGATCAAGTCCTTAGTCACTCCTGCTTTGGTGAGCCTCAGATGAGGTGAAAGCTAAGGATTGGCTTGTATGATGATTAGTCTGTGGACATGCTTGAAACCAGGATGTGAGTAGCACCCCTGGTCCAGGGGGAAATAGCACCCATAAAAAAGGGAACAAGATTATGTGAGGCAATATCTGCCAAGGAAAAGGGGATCACAAGCGGTAAGCCATCAGTTGGCAGGTAACACTGCGTACCTCCCCTTTCAGACGAGCTTCCCTCTTCACCGTTGGCCTGTAAACTCTGAGGGTAGAAACTGCCATTCTTTTCCCCACCACTTTCCAGTATTAGAAGTGCATGCTATGTCAGAACCTTGGGATCTGGCACAATGGCCATGGCTCCCCAGTGATCTCACCCTGATCATTGTTCGCGCGGGGATGTCTTAAGAGTTCCCAGCCAGCCTCTTCTTTTCTCTCTCTTCTCTCCCCTTTTCTCTCCCTCTTCTGTTCCTCCAGAAATGAGCTCGATCAAACCCTCAGCTCCAGGGATATATTGGGAGCAACGTCCATGCATTCTTCCTAGACATATGTAGAGTGCAGGTCCAAGCCGAGTTTACTGCCCAGGGCAGTGCGTGGGCTCCTGCGCACTGCAGTTCTGCGTTCTTAGCTCCAGACAGCTAGCTCACAACTGCATGGCAATGGCTGCCAGAGGAGGCAGGCAGAGGTAAAACAGGCTGGGTGAGGCAGTGCAAACCCATTCTGATTCTTTAAAGAAAACAGGACCCATTATTTTTTTCTTTTCTCTACTTTTTACTGTGTGGGTTTTCCCCCATCTCCCCCAACTTCATCATCTCCTACCTCTTTCCTTATATTTCATTTTCCCTCTTCTGAATTCTTTCTCTCCCCATTTCTTCTCTGTCTTGCACTTTTATTCTTCTATTCCCCTCCTTATCTTTGCCCATTCTTTATTCTCAACAACTTCTACGTTCTCCCTTCCTTCCCCCGCGTGTTTTTTCCCTACCTCTCTCTCCTCGTCTCTGTCATCCATTCCTTTCTGTCATTTCACGTACACTTTATCTTTACCTCATTCTCTGACTCTTTTTCTCTATTCTTCTCCCTTCCCTTCCAGGTCCAGTTCTTTCCCTTTGGTCTTCCTCTGCCTACCCCAGGCACCCCTCCTCCTATACTCCTGTTTTTCTCCACAAACCAGATTTCCTTTCACCTCTCCTTAATGTCACAGTGGGAGACTGGAGCAGCAGAGAGCACTTTTGAGGAGTAACTGAACTTGATGTCCTTCAGTAAATGCTACCAGCCTTCAGCGAGAATCTCTCTGCTGAGGTTCAAGGACCAGCATGATAGCCTCCATCAGAGGGTAAGAAAACCATGTGTCCAACAGACCTGGGTTCAAACACAGGGTCAGTGTGTTGTATAATTCTGGGCAATTTTACTTAACCTCACTAAGCTTCCATTTCCTCATCTGTAAAGTGGGAATAGTAATACTTATTCCATAGGTTTGTGTGGAAATTAAATGCCAGATAAAGTGCTCAGAGGAAACAAAGGACAACACATCTATTTTCTATCTGATCATCTGAAGATCTCAATTTTTAGAAAGCTTAAAATGCAGCCAAGAAACTCAAATCATTCCTAATTAAAACTGCTCCAATAGCATGGTAGCTCCCAAATTGTGCTCCCACTGACTGTGCTAATACATAGAGCATCTAGCACAGGGCCCAGCACATAGTAGGCACTTTACCAATGTCTTCCCCATCCCTCATACCCATATAATCATCAGAACAGATCTGTGAGCAGGCATTCTTAGCCCAACTTTAATGATGTGAAAGCAAAGCTAAATAACTTGCAAACAATCTCCAGGTATGTATCTGGGTTTCTAATACAGGCCTTTCTGATTCCAACAGTGGTCCTGTTCTCTGGAACGCTGGTTCTTTGGGTCTGAGAGCTGAGAGAGCTAGAGGGGACTGCTCTCAGGCCTTCCTGCCCATTCCAGGATGGAGGGCGTAGAGGATAAACACTTGGACACCAGCTTGTGCCTAAGAAGACACACCATGTATTTCATTGATGTGGTCAGCACCCACTATGGTACCAGGCACTGTTTTAGGCTCTGGGGATACAGTGGTGAGCAACTCAGATTCCACCTTTACCCTAATGTCTCCTAACTCTCCTTTAAAGGATGGGGGTGGGGGGTTCTTGGAGCAGTAGACACTAAACAAAACAATAAATACATAATAAAAAGAGTGGTCAGGGTACTGAGAAAGATGGGAGGTCCAGCCCTTTCTGGGAAAATGAAAGATGAGCTGGAGCTAGCCAGGCAAAGAGCAGGAGGAAGAGCATTCCTGAGAAAGAATTAGTGATCCGTGCATGCAGTCCAGCAACCTGCAGAAAGCTGGTGTGACTAGAGTGGAATGATGAGGATGAGAGAGGTGGGAAAGGACTCAGGAGAAGTAGACAGGGGCCATGTAGACTCAGGCCATATTTAAAATTTGTGTTATATTCTGAGCGCAATAGGATGCCATTGGAGAATTTTAAGCAAGGGATTGACATCATCTTATTTAGGTATTTGAATTATCACTTTGGATGCTTTGTGGCGAATAGACTATAAAAGAGGGGTTAGAATAGAACTGGAAAGAGGTTAAAAGCTTAGTGCAGTAACCTAGGTAAGAAAAAAACAAAAGGGTCCCAGACCAGCCTCAGTGGTACTCAAGATAAAAATAAGTGTGAAGGAGAAAAGTGAGTTTCTTTGCACATTCCACCCCCCTGCTCCAGCCCCAATGTGCCTAAATTCAATGTAACCTAAGTTATAAGGTCATGGGTGAAGCTCTAGAGGGGGTCAGGGGGAATTCAGACCAAGAGTGTGGGAAGAAGACAGGACACAGGAGAGGAGTAGCCACAGACAAACTCCCCTCACTTCCTTAGGAAACTCAGGGTCAGGGGTGTAGTACTAGAAAAACCCAGTGTAGCTTAAATACAAAGGCATTGTATTGAACCTTTGTAACTGTGGGTTAAGAATTGTATACATGCCTTTATATAATTATTTTTTAAAATGACAATAGGTTAATATATAGAATTGCCGAAACTGGCAGAATTTAGCCTATACCTACTATTATGATGGTCATTCTAAACAGATCTCATCCTTGTTTATGGTTACACAAAACTCAGCCTCTCCTTCGTGTATAACCACTCCACCCTCCTGTTGTATATCCTTATGGAAAACCTCATGACTCACCTCTACTCTATACTTTCCTATCCCAGAATCTTGATCTCTGATAGTGATTATAACCTTGTAACTCACCCTGATTTGGTACCCACTCCACCATGTTCAACCCCTTAATGTCTACTAATGAAGGAACTTGTGTCCAGCTCCATCCCAATCATCCATTAGCATCCCAATGGTATAAAATATTAGAATTTGAGACTTCCAGGACAATGGCAGACTAGAAACACACGGGACTCTCTTCTCCTCCAGAAAAATAATTAAAAGACAGGCTGAAACAGCCTAGAAAAAGATCATCTAGGGTTTAGGACACAAGGTGAAGGAAGGACACCACCGAGAAGAGAGAGAGACAAAGGAGGGAAATTGTGACTACAAAACTGTGAGTTGAAACCAGCGGCTGTTCCTGCCATCACCATCCCCCACACTAAAGACACTTTAGAACTCTCAGGCCTGGGCCTGCAACTACAGACAAAGGGGGCTCTAGGTATCTACCACCCTAGCAAAGGGGAGAGAGAGGGACACAGCCTAACGCTGACTCAGCTTCTGACCCACAAATTTGGACTTTTGTGTCCCATGAGCCCTTCCAGGCAAGGTGGGACCACACAGTGGTTTGCCCTGGGAGCCAGAAAAGGACTGGAGAAATCCTACCCTCTCAATCTCCCCTCTCTTCTAGCTGGGACTAATTGTTGTGGATGCCCCAGGAAAGGGGAGAGAGAGGGATACAGCCTAAGGCTAACTCAGTTTTTGACTCACAAATTTGGTCTGCTGTGTCCCAGGAGCCCTTCCAGGCCAAGTGGGGCTGCGCCATTGTTTGCCTTGGGAGCCAGAAAGGGGCTAAAGATATACAACCCTCCCAATCTCATCCTTTACTAACAGAGACTAATTGTTGAGGGCCTAGAGGGAAGTGGAAATATTTCTGACCTGGGTAAAGGGAAGAGGCTGCCAGAGAAGGCTGGAGAACTATCTCAGAGAAAGTTTGAATTACAAGGCTCATAGCCACAAGATAGGAATCTGTATCACATTGATCCGGTGTGTGCTGCAACAAATACACTCCGACCAGGCATTGAATTGAGAGCTGCCAAAGAGCACCATCTGCGGGCAGACCAAAGAAGTGCATGCAAGAAAATTTAAGTAGGAGAGGATTTTTCCGACCTCTATAGCCTCCCTACCCAAGGCCCTAGGAAGTGATTCTACAACCAATTACTGGGTCCAGTGCCCAGTTTTGATCAACCAGCAGAACAATCCTAACAATCGAGGTTGAGCCAAGAATCAAGGAGCAGTGGTAACACACAGCCTCCTGCCACAAAATCCCTACAGAAGAGAAGGAAATTGAGCATCTGAGTAAGCTACATCCTAATCAGATGCCTAGATATCAGTGAAAAAATACAAGCCAGACTAAAAATAGAAGACATGGCCCAAGAAAAGAAATATATCAAAGTCCCAGAAGACATGCAGAATTTGAGAGAACTAGTCAGTGAGATGTGCACAAATTTTCAAAATTAAATTAACGAAAGGCAATATGGTTAAAGAGATAAGTGATATCAAGAAGACATTGAGCAAGCGCAAAGAAGAATTTGAAATCCTTAACAGAAAAGTAACAGTGCTCATGGGAATGAAAGACACAATAGGAGAGATCAAAAACACATATGAGGCTTACAATAGCAGACTCAAAATGATAGAAAAAAGAATAAGTGATATGTAAAACAGCAGCTAAAATTGAAGAGAGAAAAGAACAGAGAGAAAATAATGGAAAAATTTGAACAGGGGCTCAGAGAGTTCAATGACAATACAAAACATAACAACATATGTGTCATGGGAGTTCCAGAAGGAGAAGAGAAGGGAAAGGGGGCAGAAAGAGTATTTGAGGAAATAATACCTGAAAATTTCTCAATTCTCACAAAAGAAATGAACTTACATGTCCAAGAAGCACACCATACCGAAATCAGAATAAATCTGAATAGACCTACTTCAAGACACATACTACTCAGAATGTCAAATGTCAAATATAAAGAGAAAATTTTCAGAGCAGCAAGGGAGAAGCAAACCACCATGTACAAGGGACGTCCAGTAAGACTTAGTGCAGATTTCTCTTCAAAAACCATGGAGGCGAGAAGACAGTGGTATGTGACAATTAGGACACTGAAAGACAAAGTCTGCCAGCTGAGAATTCTTTATCCAGCAAAATTGTGCTTCAAATATGAACATGAGTATAAAATATTCACTAACAGAAACTAAGAGAGTTTGCAAAAAACAATCCACCTTTGCAGGAAATATTAAAGGAAGCCTTAGAACCTGAAAGAGACAGGAGAGACAAGCTCGGAGGAGAGTATAGAAGAAAGAATAGCCGAAAGGATAACCAAAAGAGTAAAAAGACAGACAAAAATAAGATATGACATATGAAAACCAAAGAATAAAATGGAGGAAGTAAGTAGTGGATTAACAGTAATATCATTGAATGTGAATGGATTAAACTCCCCAATAAAAAGATACAGGCTGACAGAATGGATTAAAAAAAAAACATGAGCCATTCATATGCTGCTTACAAGACACTCACCTTAGACCCAGGGATACAAACTGGCTGAAAGTAAAAGGTTGGAAAAATTACTCCATGTGAATAGTAACCAGAAAAAAGCAGGGGTAGCTATACTAATATCAGACAAAACAGACTTTAAATGCAAAAAAGTTATGAGATACAGAAAGCCATTATGTATTAATAAAAGAGACAATCCACAAGGAAGATATAACAGTCATAAATATCTATGCATCTAACCAGGGTGCCCCAAAATATGTAAGACAAACTCTGTGAAAACTGAAGGGAGAAATAGACATATCTACAATAATCCTTGGAGACTTCAACACCCCACTCACCTCATTAGATAGAAAAACTATGCAGAAGATCAACAAGGAAGCAGAGAACTTGAACAATATGATAAGCAAGTTAGACCTAACAGACATATACAGAACACTGCATCCAAACTCAGCGGGTTATACATTCTTCTCAAGTGCCCATGGATATTTCTCCAGGATAGACCACATATTAGGGTGCAATGGAGCTCTCAGTAAATATAAAAAGATTGAAATTATACAAAGCACCTTCTCAGATCATAATGGAATGAAACTGGAAAGCAATAGTAGACAGGAAAAAAATAATTCGCAAATGTGTGGAGGCTGAACAACACACTCCTAAATAATCGGTGGGTCAAAGAAGAAATTACAAGTGAAATCAGTAAATATATTGAGACAAATGAAAACAAGAACACAACTTATCAAAACTTACAGGATACAGTGAAGGCAGTCTTGAGAGGAAAATTTATAGCCCTAAATGCCTATATTAAAAAAGAGGAAAGAGCTAAACTCAGAGGTTTAACTGAACAACTAGAGAAACTAGAAAAAGAACAGCAAACCAATCCTAAAGCAAGCAGAAGGAAAGAAATAATAAAGACTAGAGCAGAGATAAATGAAATTGAGAACAAAAAATCAATAGAGAAAATCAACAAACCAAATCTAGTTCTTTGAGAAGATCAATTAAATTGACAAACCCCTAGCTAGACTAACAAAGGAAAAAAGAGAGAAGATGCAAATAAATACAATCAGAAATTAAAGGGTGGAAGTTATAGCTGACCCCACAGAAATAAAAAGAATCATAAGAGGATATTATGAGAAATTGCATGCCAACAAACTAGACAGCCTAGATGAAATGGACAAATTCCTAGAAATGCACAAACAACCTACACTGAAGCTACAAGAAATACAAGAACTTAACAAACGAATCACATTTAAGGAGATTGAATCTGTCATCAAAAATCTCCTAGCAAAGAAAAGTCCAGGACCAGATGGCTTCACAGGTGAATTCTACCAAGCATTTCAAAAAGAATTAACACCAAACCTGCTTAAACTCTTCCAAAAAATTGAAGAGGAGGGAAAATTACCCAACACATTTTATGAAGCCAACATCACCCTAATACCAAAGCCAGATAAAGATACTACAAGAAAAGAAAATTACAGACCAATCTCTCTAATGAACATAGATGCAAAAATTCTCAACAAAATACTTGCAAATAGACTCCAACAGCACATCAAAAGACTTATACATCACGACTAAGTATGGTATGGAAGCCTGGTTCAACATAAAATCCATCAACATAATACACCACATTAACAAATTGAAGGAAAAAAAAACATGATAATCTCAATCGACACAGAAAAGGCATTCAACAAAATCCAGCATCCTTTTTTAATAAAAACACTTCAAAAAATAGGAATAGAAGGAAAATTCCTCAATATGATAAAAGACATAATGAAAAACCCAAAGCCAACATCATACTCAATGGGGAAAGATTGAAAGCTTTCGCTCTAAGATCAGGAACAAGACAAGGATGCCCACTGTCACCAATATTATTCAATATTGTACTAGAAGTTCTAGCTAGGGCAATTAGACAAGAAAAAAAAAATTAAAGGCATCCAAATAGGAAAAGAGGAAGTAAAACACTCATTGTTTGTGGATGACATGATCCTGTACTTAGAAAATCCTGAAGTATCCACGACAAAGCTACTTGAGCTAATAAATGAGTTCAGCAAAGTGGCAGGATACAAGACCAACAGGCAAAAATCAGTAATGTTTTTGTACACTAGTACTGAAAAATCTGAGAAGGAAATTAGGGGGAAATTTTTCATTTTCAATAGCAACAAAAAGTCTCAAATACCTAGGTATTAATTTAAACACAGAAGTTCAGGACCTATATGCAGAAAACTACAAAACAATGCTAAAAGAAAATTTAAAAGACCTAAGCAGATGGAAAGACATTCCGTGTTCATGGATTGGAGGAATAAATATTGTGAGGATGTCAATCTTACGCAAACTGATTTATAGATTCAGTGCAATTCCAATCAAAATCCCAACAGCTTACTTTACGGAATTAGAAAAGGCGATTATCAAATTCATTTGGAAGGGAAAGTGTACCCGAATAGCCAAAAGCATTCTAAAAAAGAAGAGTGACGTGGAAGGAATTTCTCTGCCTGACCTTGAAACATATTACAAAGCTACAGTGGTCAAAACAGCATGGTACTGGCATAAAGATAGACACATTGATCAGTGGAATAGAATTGAGAACCCTGAAATAAACCGTCACCTATACAGTCAACTGGTTTTTGACAAATCTACCAAGTTCGTGTTAATGGGACAAAACACTCTCTTCAACAAATGGTGCTGGGACAACTGGATATCTATAACCAAAAGAATGAAAGAGGGCCCCTATCTCACTCGCTATACAAGAATCAACTCAAAATGGATCAAAGACCTAAATATAAAAGCCAGGACCATAAAGCTACTAGAATAAAATGTAGGGAAACATCTTCAAGGCCTTGAAGTAGGTCGTGATTTCTTGGACCTTACACCCAACACATGTGCAACAAAAGAAAAAATAGATAAGTGGGTCCTCCTCAAAATTAAACACTTTTGCTCCTCACAGGACTTTTTCAAAAGTGTGAAAAAGCAGCCAAATCAATGGAAGAAAATATTTGGAAAGCACATATCCGATAAGGGTTTAATATCCAGGATATATAAAGAGTTGTTACAACTCAACAATAAAAAGACAAACTACCCAATTAAAAAATGGGCAAAAGACTTGAATAGACATTTGTCCAAAGAAGAAATACAAATGTCAAAAAAAAAAAAAAATTATGAAGAAATGCTCAACATCACTAATGATTAGGAAAATGCAAATCAAAACTACAATGAGATATCATTTCACACCTATCAGAATGGCCAGTATTAAAAGACAGAGAAGTACAAGTATTGGAGAGGATGTGGAGAGATAGAAATACTTCTTCACTGTTGGTGGGAATGCAGAAAGGTACAGCCACTATGGAGGACTGTTTGGCAGTTCCTAAAGAAGTTGAACATAGACTTGCCATGTGACTCTGCAATACCACTACTGGGTATTGAACTGAAGAACTGAGAGCAGTGACACGAACAGACGTCTGCACACCGATGTTCATAGCCACATTATTCATCATTGCCAAAAGTTGGAAACAACCCAGGTGTCCATCAACAGACGAATGATAAACAAACTGTGGTCTATTCACACGATGGAATATTATGCAGCTGTAAGAAGAAATGAACTCATAAAGTATATGAAAACATGGATGAACTTGAAGGACATTATGTTGCGTGAAGCAAGCCAGACACAAAAGGACAAGTACTGTATGATTGTGTTACTATGAACCAAATATATTGTGTAACATATTGTATGATTCAAAAAAAATTTATATGTATCCAATACATATAATTGAGAAATGTCTGTTTTTATTCAACTGTGTTTTCTTTTTAGTTCTTAATTGTCTATATTTTTCAATTATAAAATGTACAAAATGCATTTAATACTTTAAAAAATATTTTTTAAAATATAAAAAAAAATAGAATTTCTGCAGTTCGGGGAGGCTGATTCGAGATTGTACATCTTGGTCTCCCGCAGGCAAACAAATCCTCTTTTCCTTCCTAGACTAGTTTTAGCCTAATTCTGCTGCAGCGCCAAGTGAACCCAGCTGAAGACTACCCGGCCCCTCTTCGGAGGTGCTAGGAAAGATGGCAGGAGCCAGAGGAGGGTGGTGGGCTCTGTTTGGAGCACATGGGAGGAACTATCCTGAAATGCTTTCCCCACCAACCCCATCCAGGGCCTGGGCCGCCATGTCCCCGTACTTGGCTCCCACTCTCCTCCCTCCCAGAGATGGTCCTTGCCTGCTCTTTCTCCATAGCCCTTGTCCATCCCCTGTCCTATCACAGTGCTGGAGTGATACAGCCCTGGATTCCAGCTTTGATTCCACCACTGAGTAGTTGGATAGGTAAATTGTATAATTTCTCAACAGTAAATTAAATACTAATGTAATTGTAACATTAAGCTAGCAGAACACAATGAAAACACCTATTTATTTAACTTATGTCTTTCACACAGTCCCTTGATACTGGATGAAAACTTCAGCAGGCCGCATGACTTTTCAGCACACTTTAAATTACAAAACACAATCTCAATTCAGAAATTAGAATGTCCAGTTCAGTATATTTATCAGTGCTTCCATACTCACTTCTCCCTCCACTCCTGGCTAGGTCCTAGTATAAGGTCACCTTCCCTCCCTCTCCTCTTCCTTGTTTAGTGCGCAGTGGGCTAGGAGTGCCACAGGGTAGGTTATAAGCCAGCTTCAAGCTCTCTGGGCCTGACTTATATTTAAACCTCCCTCTCTCTCTGCAACCTTTCTGGGTCTCCTCCCAGATGCCCCAATCACCACTCACCTTGCCAGGGACCATGCCTTCAGTCCAGCAGGCTGTTACTGGTAACAGCCTCTTACTACAGGGGTTTACCTACCGGCAGGCTTCCTAGCTGATTTTCCTACTGCAGGACCCTTGTCGGGCCCCAAGATTCAAAGCCGGGTCTGTGTTATTTACCAGGAGGACAGCAGCTCTCTCTGCCTCTCCTGGCCTTGCCTCACGCTGAATGCCACGGCCTCCAGCCTTTGGATTCCTCCAAGGTGTGTCACCTCCAGGTAGAGTGGCCCCATAGTGCAGGTAACCCTTTTCAGGGGTGTTGTTGAGACCCCACCCCCACAAGACTTGACTGAAGGGGCAGCACCCTCCACCTCTCCACCTGGAGAAACAGTGCTGACAGCCCCGCGCCTCCACAGAAACCATCTTTATAAGCCTTCCCTCCTAAATTCCTCGAGTGTTTCTTTGAAAATGTGAAGGACAGGTCCAGCCAACCAGGTAACTAGAGCCCTCGGGCAGTTGCCATCACCCAGTAGGAGCAGATTCCTCCCTCTGTCTTTCCTCCACCTTCCTGTCCAATGTAACCAGGTCACCCAGGCCCCCAGGAAAACACGGCTCTCTCTATGGTCACCTTGTCCAGAGGCAAGATGCCGCATAGCCTTTCTGCCATAATATAACCCTTGATGCCAAAACCAGGTGAAAAAGAGACGTTCCTGTGCCATGCCTTGCAGCATCCGGTCCAGACTGAGGCCCTCGCGCCAGCTCAGGTTCGGACTCTCAAAACAGTTGCCTCCCAGGAGCCAAGGGCTGGACCGAAGGGAGGGAAAACCAAGTCCTGTCTGAGCTGCAAGAGTCCAAGAGAGCTGCCACTTCACAGGCACTCTGAGGAAAAGCAGAGTGACCCACCCAGGGCCCGGGAAAGAAGCGGGCATACACAAACCCAGCGTTAGGGATCTGACATGCAGAGTGCTGGTCCCCGTCTTTGGAGTCGTGCCAGCTGTTCTAGGCTGGTTATTATTCAAGCCACCAAACTGCCTTTATTACTCAAGTCCCCACATGGAAGCAGTTGGGTGGGCAGCTGCTGGAGGGGGAGGATGTTCTGGGAAGTTTTCCCATTTGAGCTGACCAAGAAGAGAAGTGAAAACAGCCCAAGGAAAGTGAATCTGGTTCTTAAAGATATGTTCACTGAAGAGTGTCTTGGAGCCACCACTCAGTGCTTTTGGCCAGAGCAGCCCTAGAACTCGGGGTTGAGCCGTGTTGTGAAGGGGAAATGTGTAGGGATCCAGGAGTCAGATCAAGGAGGGTTTCATTCCTAGTTTAGCCTCTCAGTAGCTGTGTGACCTTGGGCAAGTCAGTTTTGCTCTCTGGTCCCTACCTTGGCTACTTCACCCTGTACCTCTCATTTAACACTCATCTCAATCACAACTGCTTGCGGTAGCATCTGGCTTCCCAGCTAGGCTGCAAGCTCCCTGAGGGCACAGGCTACTTCAGGCTGTTCAGTGCTGTGCCCAGCCCCTAGCACAGGGCCTGCCCTTTAGGAGGCCCTGTATATTATGAGCGCCACAACACAATGGCAAGCTTTTTTCTTTTTGGTCTCATAAATTTTTTGAACATTCAACAACCGAGTGAACAGGAGTTAGGGGAGAGGGGCTTGCCCTTCTGCTTGAGCTCCACAGGCCAGATAATGTGGCATTCAAAGCAGGAGGGGGTGGGGGATAGGGAGTGGGGCTGAAGGAACACGGTCTCTGCCTGGGAAACTAGGGAAGCAGGATTCTACTTGCTCAAAGTCACATGTCCCAAATCACCCCAAGAGCATATCCAGTCAGACAGAGAGTTGCCCCTGCTCCCTCTTCTCTGCTTTGGTGGTGCAGACTTGGAAGCCCCTGGCTCCCTAGGAAGCTGGACAAATCAGTCTACATTTGGGGCCCCAGCAGACCCACAAAGCCACTCGAGTTCACAGGCAGCAGACACCCTTTTATCCTCTGCTCACACTGCAGTGCAGGGCCCTGGCTAAGAGCAGAAGATAGCTGTGGGTGTGGTACTCTTGCCTCAAGTCCCACAAATTTAGGAGTGTGTCTACAGGGCTGCAGCCTGGGGTCAGTGCTCAGGCTTGCTTAGTCATGAGTCATCGTGTCATCGTTCCTTTGTTTTCAATAAACTTTTTTTTTTTTTTTTTTTTTTTTTTAGCTCCTACCATGTGCCAGATACTGAGATACTGTGCTGGTACTAGGTCCTTCAAGGATCTCAGGGACCAGTGAAGCAGAGAGGTGTATGAACATGTACATCAGAATGCTTTATGCTTGGAGCCATGATCCAGATATGTACAAGCTATTTGGGGAGCACAGAGAAGAATGTCTAATTATACATTCTTAGGGAAGAAATCAGGTTATTCTAGACTTAAGTGCCTCCATTACCCATAGACCTAGAGCAAATGAGACTGCCAGCCTGGAATCCAAGTGCTTCTTGGAAAAACTAGAGGAATGCAACAAAATCCAATAGAAATAGTAATAACAACAAGTAGCAGGAGAGGCTGCTGCTGCAATTCTTAAGTGATTAATATTTGCCAGATTCTGTGCAAAACTCCTTAGATTATCTCCTTTAATCCTCACAATAACTTTATGAGGTTTTATTATGGTCTTTACTTTGCATATGAGAAAACTGTAGCTAAGAGAGGTTAACTAATGTGCCTAATGTCACATACTGGTGATTCTCAGAGCTAGGACTTGAACCCAGGTCTTTCAGAATCCAGAGCCCAGGCACTTAACCAGCGTGGCTTCTAAAAAGCAAGAATTGTGCACCTACTATGTACCAGATACTGTTCTAGGTCATTCGTATAAGAGAATCCTCCAGGCATTCACTATTCTAAAAAAGAGAGCCCTATACATACCACAGACTCCTTAGCTACTAAATCTTATCAAGCAAATTCAACAATGGTAGGAGGTTTTGGGGGACAAATTAAGTGAAGTGCCTCTCTCAGAAAAGGAAAAATAAAATGACCAAGGTGTGAGGCTGGAGTGGAAGCTGCTCTAGGAGGAAGGATACAAGCAACGAGAACTTCTCAGTCTGTAATGGTGAAGAAAGAAGGGCGTGGGTAGAATCTGTCAATAATGACTGGCCTAGATGAGGTGATCAACATCTTCATCTCCCTAGTCCCCACAGGACACAGTTCTGCCTTGAGAAGATTTCATTTGATGTGTATTTTGAAAGAGCCAAGAGGAGCTGCCCCCTGGGCTCAGGAGCTCAGAGGAGTGATGGCATTCGGAGCAGGAATTTGCAGGTCCCCTGAATAGATGAGATTGTTGAAGCTGACTGGGCACGTTGATAAATACCCTGGGCCCAAATATAAGTCCAGACATTTTTCAGTGCTCAACTTACCTGTCTACAGCATTCAACATTAGTGACCATTGCTTCTTTCTTGAAAAAATTCTCTTGTTTTGGCTTTCTTGATGCAACTCTCTACTAATTCTCATTTTTCCTTTCTGGACAACAGGGTAAGGACTAGGGTGAGGCAAGGGAGGTGCCCTGGGTGCAAACTTTAAGGAGGCACTTGTGTGCATTGGTAAGACCCTGAGTGAGTACCTCCTTAAAGTTTGTATCCTAAGCACCTCCCTTGCCTCACTCTAGTCCTGGCCCTGCTGGCCCCATCTTCTCTGTTCCCTCTGCAGGTTCAGCCTCCTCTACTGGCTCTTTCATTGTGGACAGTCCTCCCAGATGTGCCCTGAGATTTCTCCTATTCTCATCCTAATACTCTCTTCCCTGGATGATCTCACCCACACCCAGACCAGCTTCAATGACCCTGTCTATGAAGAGGATCTGCAGATTTCTCTCCTTAAACTCCAACATTCCTCTGAAGTCCTGAGCCAAATATCCAATAGCCCACTTGGAAGATACTCTTGACTCTTTGAAAGACATCTCAAACTAAACATTTTCAAAGCAGAATTTGTCTTCTTTCTCCAATGTTCCCATCCATTCCCTATACTGTTTCTAAAGCAATCTTTTCTAATTCCAGATCTGATGATATCATCTGTTCCCCTACTCCCTTCCATAGAACCTGTTAATGGTTTCCAATAGCTCTTAGGATAAATCAAAATCCTTAACATGGCCTATGAGGACCTTCATGGTTTTGGCCCTGCCTTATCTTTTTTTTTTTTTTTTTTTTTTTTTTAATGGGAGGTCCTGGGGATTGAACCCGGGTCCCTCCATATGGGAGACTGACACCCAACCATTTGAGCCACATCCGTCCCCCAGCCCTGCCTTATCTTGCTTCACACTTGGTAGTGATCGGCACATTCCACCCATACTTAGCCTTCTTTTGTTCCTTGTCCTCATCATGTTTCTCCCCATTACTGAGGCTTTTGCCCATATCTTCTTCTCTCCCCAGTCCTTTATATAAGTTACACCCCAAAATCCTTTAGATCTCAGTTTTACCTAATGAACTAACTCTTCCTAAATCAACTCAGGAGATCCTTCTTTGGATAAACCTTTCTTGACCTCCGTGACTGGATCAATCCTCCCATTAGAGGCTCTGGCAGTTGCCAAGTACCTCTTCTTTTTATCATGTTGCAGTGGCAATTTTATGTTTGTAGGATTTTACTTACAGCTGTCTTTTATGCTGGGCTGTCGAGTTTGATGTGCCTATTGAATTTGCTGCTGAGTGTCCTGGCCTAGCACAGTGTCTGACACATAGCAGGCACTCCAGGAATATTTATTGAATGATAAGTAAATTCAGTGCAAAGTGTGGATGAATTCAATACGTGTTTGATGACTTGAATTTGACTGATGTTTATTGGGCTTCCATAAAACCTGTAGTCTGAGTGACTGCAAATAGCCCCAAATGAGTACTATCTGATACTAATTTCAGGGAACTGAGATCTGATAACTTGGTTCAACTAATCTCATGAGATTTTGGGGGAATTCATGAGAAGCTGACAAAAAGATCAGACAATTACTTTCTGTGCTCAATTTTATTCCCATCATGTTCTGTTTGCACTCTTCACTAAGAGTTACTTTTCCTAATTTTTAAAAATAACTTATCCTCCCTTTTCCCCCTCCTACATGTTTTTCAAATGACTCCACTATCAGAAAAATCAATCGAATATGCATTCCCTTTGACCCAGCAGGTACCCAGATGAAGGATTCTAGCTTGTAAGAATACTACCATCATTGCAAAAATATAGATGCCAAATAATGTTCACTGTGTCATTGTTTGTAATGGTGACTTAATGGAGACAGTATAAATGTCCACTAACAGAGGAATGGATTAATAAATTCACACTGTGGCATTGCAAAGAATTCAGTTGATCTATCTGCTCAAATGAAAAGTGTTGCATATAACTTATTGAGGAGGAAAAAAGCAAGTTGCAGCACAATATTTTCATTATGATCCCTCCCCCACAGCAAGAATATATGAGTGCATGTTTGTATAAACATAGCAAAAATGTGGAAGAATACAAACTAAACTGTAAAAATGGTTACCTGTGAGGAGTGAGCTGGAGGGAGCTTAGGGAGGTGACCTTAATTCTTGATTTATTCTCCTTTGATTATCTGAATTTGGGACAAAAGGATGTTATTTTTCTAACTTAAAAACTCAACAATATCAATGATATTGATATTTGTCTTTTATTATCTGCCCCTCTTCATTAGGTTGTAAACTCCACACAAGCAGGGACTTTGTATTTTCTCACTGTTTTATCCCCTATGTCTAGAACAATGCCTGATACACAGTAGGTACTCGGTGCATATTTGTTCTGCATTATGGATATATTTTTAAAATTTTATTGAAGTATATCATTCATACATGAACATACATAAGCAAGAAGTGTATAGTAGACATTTTAAATTTATATAACAAACATGCATGTCATCATACAAGGCTCCTACACATCTCCCCACCACCAACTCCTTGCATTGTTCTGAAACATTTGTTACAAACTATGAAAGAGCATTGACAAAACATTACTACTAACTATAGCCAATATCTTACATTTGGTCTATTTTCCCCAACCCACCTGATTATTAACACCTTGTATTAGTATTATTTATTTGCTGTAGTTCATAAGAGAATGTTCTCATATTTGTTCTGTTAACCACAGTCCATCTTCCACCACAGGATTCACTGTTATACAGTCCCATGCTTTGTATAATCCACTCAAAGTGTACACTCAGCGGCTTGCATTTTCATTACAGAGTTGTGCTGTCATCACCCCAGTCAACCCTGAATGTTTTCATCATTTATGGATATATTTTTTTAAAAGTAAAATTCCATTTTAACAAAATCTGTCTTCCTCATCTCCCCCACTGCACGGTCCTTCTCTGAATTGAAGGTGCTGAAGAATGTGAGATTTTCTGCATCCTCATGGTGGTCTGTGAATCAAGGATGACCTCTTCCCCAGATCATTGGTTCTTCTAGCAAATGGGTTGGATACCTACAAGACTCACAGCATATGAGTCTGAAAAAGTTGGACAGAATCAAAATTCTCAAGTGATAAATCTTCAAGTAACAAAGAATGGGTGTTTTTTAAAAGAAAAGCCTTGACATTGGAGTAAAACTCATCCATTCAAAAAATAAAGCTGAGAAGGAAGACCATATTAAGTAACAGACAAGGAAGAAAAACACATGCTGTTAGCCCAGTAATTGAAAGGTCACAACTGTTTAACCACCAAATAGGTCAATATATTTAGAAAAAAGCAAACAAAACCATAAAAATATGATAGATGATGGCTTAGGAAAAGATCTGCAAAAATGTGCACTAAATTGTCTTCAGTGGTTACCGTTTCTTGTTACCTTTCCTTTGGTGCTACTGCAGAACCAACAGGCAGAGAAAGGATGCGCATGATCTCAAGGCTATCTCCCCTCTTCCGCATGGGGGTGCATCTGGAGTTTGGGGCCCATGGCACCAAGGGAGAAATTGGCCAGGTCAGAGGACCCCAGGACTGAATCCCCACCTTTTGGGCAGGCAGGGCAGGGAGGGAAGGAGCATGTCAGTCCATAGCATCCAGATAGAATGCTTCTGGGTTTGAGGATCCTCGTTTCTGGCACATTACAGTTATATGACTTTGAAGTTTTGGCTTTTCCCTAATTGCATCAACAGGCTACAGGTTTGTCTGTCTGTTCATAGTCAGGCCATGGCCAAGCAGAAAGATACTCAAAGGATGCCTAATGGTAGAATGCACTCACACTAAGTCCCTACTCAGAGTCATAGAAAAATAAAATTCGTGAATTTAACTGCTAGAGGCTAATGGAAAATTTTTGAAGTGCTAAAAGCCTGAAGAATTTCCAACTCAATCACTGATTCTTTTATACCTGTGATCTTTATTTATAAAAGATATCTGTTGTCTTACCCATAAGCTGTGATGGCAGCTTAATGTGATCTCATTCAATGTGTATGAAAGTTAAATATCCTTTAAAATATAAGTTCATAAGAATAAGCCTTATATGTCGAGATGCTGTAATTGACTTTTATTTGGGGGTAAATATTTACAGAAATATAAAATGAGGCATGTGGTTTGAGGTGGGGAAAAAGTGAGAAACTTTTACTTTTAGCTTCATTCTATTCCGTATTGTTTGATTTCTTTCCAGGATCGTAGATTTCATAACAAACATAAAGGAGTAAAAAGTGAATTCAGAAAGGATAAAATTTATAGTTTGCTTCAAGCACTACCACTAACGTCGCCGTACAAGCTCCTTGGGGGGGGTCCTCTCCCTGGAAGTAATTTTCCTGCCCTATGACAGACAGTCAGTACTTAAGCTTCTCTCCAACTGTCCCTCATAGAAATCAGCTCAAGCTCTGACAGCAGCTCAAGTCTGATCCCTCCTGGGGAACTGGGAAATTTACAGGGGCATTTGCACTTTATCAGAGAACAAAATTCTAAGCCACTGGAATGAGACTATAAACAAAAGAAATCAACTATGTGCAGGGAAAGGACTTAGACTTGGTGGTGAGAAAGATCTGGGGGCAAATGTTGCCCTGCCTTGTGCTTTCAGCAAGTTATCTGTTTCTCTGACTCCCGTTTCCTTACTTATCAGTTGGGTGTAATCAAAATACAGTGTTGTTCTGTATTTTCTGAGGAGGACACATAAAGTGCTCAATAAACTGAAGTCTTTAACGTTTTAGCTTTTATGAGTTGCATAAGCTATTTAACTCGAATAAAAAAATGACACAAAACATAAATAAATGAAAATTATTCATGTTTCTTTGATAAAAAATCTGGTTTGCTCATATGTTATTTATGGAATGTTGTTAGCATGAGCAACTCAAAAATGGAATCAATGCTAGTTCCAGCATTAAATCTAAATCAGTATACCTTCTATGCATTCCTAAATGTGTGTGTGAGTATGGGTATTCTCCAAAATGCTTGAAATTTTTATGAGCTGCTTACTTTTTCTTTTCTCTCCTCCATCAGAGTTCTTCCACTTCTAATGGCATTGAAGAAAAAGCCACCTGGAGAGCTAAAGCCTCTATGCCTCCACCACGTGCTGGGAGGCAGGTGACCAACTGTCCCATTTTGCCTGGGACATCCCAGTCTTTGTGCTACTTAACCCAGGAAACCCACCAGACTCCTGCAAACCATGATAGGTTTCCCTCTGTCTGGGAGCCTGGCACCCCAGGGGATTTCCTCTGTTTTCTGTACTCAATTTTACTTCAAAGTTTGTGGCCTTTCTTTCCTTTGGTAGTTATTTCACTAACACTCCTGAGCGTCTTTTCAGGAGTGATTCGAGTAAAATTTGGACAACACAAATGGAATGAAAAGAAAGAGAGAGAAATATTCTTTTCCTGAGATAACTGGTCAAGAATTGAGATGATTTAAGGTGTTCTATAAGAGTATCCAGGCCCCTGAGTGCGAGAGAGAG